>OX155971.1:13610889-13678389 GCA_944548615.1 Micropterix aruncella
GTTTTTCTTCATTTGATCCAATTTTACACTGTCTATGATTCCGATTCTCTTGTCTATGCATATTTGATTGTCCTCTTCTTTAGTGTCACTCTCCTCTGGCTTTTCCTTATTTTTTTCCTCCTTCTCGAGTTCTGTTTTGAGAAACTTAAGCACTTGGGCCGTGCCGCCGAGCATTACAGAAGGGTCTGGGTAAGTTAAAGGATTACCTAGAACATTGATTATATATGGTATTAGGTGCTCAACGTTATAGTACATTTTAGCAAGCCTTCTGCGCTGGTGAAATGCAGGTGCGCTGATAGCATTGCTGGCGAAACTAATAGCACTTTATTTAGCCATCTGTAATAGCATTGCTTATGAATGGTTTTTTGTAAAGGACTGATTGATTATAAAACCGAATAATTTAACCATTAATAATAAACATAACATCGATAATGATAATTATGAGTGTCATCTATTGCATTTTTATATAGGCTGATTACATCACAGAAATATTAGTCTATCTGATATATAAATAAATACAAACGGAGCTGCCATGGAATTCACCGACCGGAGTCGGGCTCATTTAAAGAGTGTAATTATTACTTATTAAATTCTGTATACCAAATTAAAAGTTGACATTAGGCTCAATTGCATTTCTTCATGAACTAATATCGGAAATTAGTTCGTGTGAATGAGACAGGGCAATACGCTAGAGTGGAATGTGAAATGAATGGTTGTCACTTTTTCGCATTAAAACTATCCACCAAAGATAAAGCATCTGAATCTAACATTTCACGCAATGTGTTCAAATTTATTCGTACGAGTTTAAGTTTGACAGGTAGTTTTTATCGACGATCGTTCGTTTCATATTCCGTTTGTTTCATATCTCGTTCGCTTGAACTAATTTCAGTTTTAGTTCACAAAGAAACGCAATCAGGCCCATTATGTAAATAATATGAAATAAGAGTTGATTTAGAAATTTGTTTGTTATATTATTATTATTTTATTTTATTTTGAGATATTGTATATCATTTGGCTACTGAATATAAGAGAAGATTAGGTAATGTTTGGAACTATGAGTGTCATATATGCATTGCGTCTCACAGTAAAATCCTAGCTGCAAATACGTAGCATGGCATTGAGCAATGCCAGAATGATTGGACAACAATTGGGGACTTTTGCATTCCGCCTCCAATGCACTGGAAGGTAATGCTCTATGACTGGACGCCAGAGATGCTGAAATTTTATTTGAATGCCTTTCAGCATACACTTCCAGACCCCAGTAACCTCGCTCGTTGGAGCTTTGCCGAGGATAGTTCTTGTCCCCTCTGTAGCAATACCCCTTGCACAGCTAGACACATTCTAGCTGGCTGCAAGGTGGCCTTAGATCAAGGACGGTACACTTACCGCCATGACAAAGTTCTCGCTGTTATTCGCGAGGTAATTAGTCTCTCAGTGGCTCGTGCCAACAAGGGTTTGACAGTGTCCTCCAAACCCCCAATACAGTTTGTGCGGGATGGCTCTAAAGGCAAAAAACATTTAACTACAAAACCTTTCTCAATAATCGAGAAAGCTACAGATTGGATTCTGGAGGTTGATTCGGTCTCTAAGCAGTATAAATTCCCTGAAAGTCTCGGATGCACAGCCCTCCGTCCAGATATAACTCTTTACTCTCTATCTCGGAAGGTGGCTCTTATTGTAGAATTAACTGTTCCATGGGAATCAAATATCCCAAAAGACCATGAGTACAAATTAAATAAATACCATGATCTCGCAAATGCCGTAACCCGGAACGGCTTCACTGTTCACCTTCACGCGGTGGAAGTTGGCGCTCGTGGCCTGCCAGCTAAATCTCTATTTCACCTCTTTAAAGATCTTGGCCTTTCCAGAAAAATAATCAACTCTTTCTTAGAAAAATTATCTAAAACTGCGATTTGCGCATCTCAAATTCTATGGCTTCGAAGGGGGAGTGAATGGGTGGCAAGGTGAACGCTCACATGTGGCAAGACAGCTGTCCTAAACCTACCACAGCCGGTTCGTAAGTCCGGAATCCACTGCTCACCCCCCAGAAGTGTAAAAAATTGTATTATGATGGGCCCGACTCCGGTCGGTGAATTCCATGGCAGCTCCGTTTGTATTTATTTATTTATTATATAACCTATATAATCAACGAGATATAGGTTTTAGGTATAGGCGTGTTTAGAGCGTCATCTTTTATTCCACAAACACCGCCATACTGAACATAGGAAAATATTAATCAATTTTTAGAGCTATGTGATTTGTACACATTGTGATTAGTAGTAAAATCATAGTACTGCAACGAGCAGTCTAATATACAGTGTTGCCAACTTAGGCATATGTGTCCATTTAGGCTACCTCGAATGGGTTATCGGCGACCAAAAGATACCAAAAATCGCCTGTTGCCGATTTAGGCTACACCAGTTATTTGATTTTAATTTGTTCGGCGACGGCAATTTTATATATTTCCAACATAATGGTGCCGAACATATGGGTAACTTTGACGTAATGTTTTTAAAATAAATAATTTCCCATTTATTATTCTTAAGTTGGTAAGGTTTAGTTTAATATTATGTAATTGTTTTTTGCTTTGTTTATATAGATATGTCATTGATTTTTGCAAACTTTCTGTGTAAAAGTTTAAAGTAGTTAAGAAAATTTGTTTTTTTTTTCATAATGTACCTAGTTATGATAGGTAATTCACCTCTTTGAAGGATGTCGGTTAATTTAAAACTCACCCTATATATAATATAATAATTCGGAATTAAAGAATTTCGAATTATTATACTTAATTAAAAATGATAAACGCACGGACTAGACTAGAGGGGGCCCATATCAGTAACAGATTAACCCATGTAGAGGCCCTAAGGCCATCGAAATCTCGGGGCCCCCTTTGCACTTTGCAAATTATATTCTAATATGTTGATAAACCAATTTTATTAAGAAAAACATTGATAAGCAATATACTGCAATATTATTAAACAAACATTACACTTTATAAAACTGCATAACTTGATTTGACATTTCACTTAACAGACATTTGGCCTTGTGAATTGTTACTGGTTTCTGATTGACATTTTCACTGATGACTTGCAAAGCCTTCTGAAAGCTGCTGTAGCCACGGGACAACGCCTCGATCGCATCGGCCCTTGCATTGTTGTGCAAGGGCCGATGTGCGGAGCCAGCAAGACTCTGCACAACTAGTGCAGAACCTTGCTGGCCGTCACCATCTCCGTTCTGAAGATATCTGAGCATAACCTCGTAACGCTGGATTGACGCCAAGAAGAAAGTGTAAATTGTTTGCACAAGTCCAAAAAATGAGGCTGCTCCAATGCAGCTTTCTAGTGGACACACTCCAACCAAATTCAACAAGGGTGCTGCGCAAGAAATGTAGTGTACATGATGATTAATATTCGTAATATGCGCTTGAAGATCATTGTAGCACCCTAACATGTTCGCTGCATTGTCACTTGACGGTCCTCGCAAGTTTCTGATGTCAATGCCGCATTTGTTTAGGAATGCCAAAATATTGGTGGCGAGGGCTGCTCCAGTGTGGCTTGCTATTGGGATGAATGTGAGAAAACGTTCTACTGCTACCCCATCTGATACTCTGACATATCTAAGCACTAGAGTCAATTGATTAATGTGAGATATGTTGGGCGTTGAATCAAGGCTCAAAGAAACGAACTTGGCTTCCTGAATTTCCGTCATAATAATGTTCAGAACCTTATTTCCCATTATTTCTAATACCTCTTTGCAAATTTTGGAAGACAAATAGAAGGGCTTTTCTCGTCCTTAATTACAATATTGGTTAAATGAGAACTTAATTGGTCGTACTGAGCGATTAATTCTAAAATTCCCAAATAGTTGCCATTATGTTGACATCCAAGGAGTTCCGTATGGTCATCCAGTACTCTTTTACTTGCTCAAATTGAATTTCTAAAAAGCTATCGATTCGACCATGTATTTGTCGTCTCTTGATCAGTGTCTGCAAACATGCACGATGCGTCGCACTGTTCTCAAGCATTTTCATTCGCGGCGAGGCATTCTTCCAATCCAAAAATCTATCTTAAAATTGTTCCGAGTTTGTGTGTTTCACCAAACAGAATGCATGGGAAACAAAACACATTTCCTGCTAGTAGATGAGCCATTCTACTTTGTGATTTTGAAATTTCTTTTGCGATCTTGAAAAACTGCGGGCTTGAAACTGAAAAATCATCATCGAAAATTTGACACTCCGCGATGTCTCTATTTTTTTATTTTTTATTTATTAATTTACAATAACTTCATATAATATGTCATATAAACACCATTTACATAATATGGTTGAGTTGGGAGAGATTGAGCACATCCTATGGTGAAAATGTTTATCCGCATTCCTAACTAGGTCAGAGACCCGTATCTAGGGATGCTGATTTTTGTTTAATTGTATCGACGAGCTGACTCTTTTGATATTCTGAACTTAAGTTGTATTGCATGATACATAAGAATATATACATATATACATACGCATACATACACACATACATAAATATATATATATACATACCTACACATATATATACATAGCAAATAATACACGAGATTTGATATTAGTTAGTAATATATAATTTAATAAAACAACTTAAATTATTAGCGAGAGCAATTGAGACTCCGCATACATTGGACCCCTTTCAAGCAGGTACTTATTTATAAGTATTTTGAATGAATTTAAGTTGTTTGCATTCTTATAACTCTCATTATTATAAAATCTCGGCGCAAGGAAGTAAAAATGCCTTTGGGCAAATGAGGACTTTACAATCGGAATATTATAATTCGACCCAGTAGCTTGCCTTGTGTTTTTAGTTTGTTGGCTTCTTGTCTGCTGATCCTTGATTCTGTGAAACTCAATTAGTAATTGTTTTATGAATAGTTGCCTCACATCAAGTACTCCATATTCTGTAAAGAGTTTCGCTGAGGGGTATCTAGGGGGTTTTTTATTGATGACCTTTAGAATCAGCTTTTGCGCATTGATCAAAGGAAGGAGTACTTGTGTGGTACAGCCACCCCATGCAATTGTGCCATAGGACCACAGGCTTTGGCACAACGCCATATACACAGTTTTGAGAAGGGGCTTTGGTAGAATATTTCGAAGCTCTCTAAACACGTAGGCGAGTTTCCTTGTTCTTGTGGCTAGGTTGCTTACATGTTGCACAAGAGTTCTTCTTGTCATTAGTTAAGCTTTGCCATAACCCAATATCATTTTGATATTCTGCTCTCAGAGCATTTCTGTTTTGATAAAGTAACTGATTTATATCGTTTTGAACTTCTGGCTTGGTTTCTGGTATTTGAACTGAGTCCTTGTCATCAATAATCTGCCGTCGACTGGCAACCAACTGTCAACAGTCTATAACAATTACGCCATTTATTACTATTATACGATCAAAACTTATTAAATATTTTCTCTTTATAATTTTAATTCAATGATTTTTTTCTATTAAAAACCATCTAAAAATTGTGATTGTAATGATAACTTGTTTGGGGGAGGGGCATAAACGGTTTGGGCCCATAGGCCAGGGCCTACTTGGCCTTATGGCTAATCCGGCACTGGCCCATAGTTAGTTAGTTAGTTAGTCTGGGCTTTTTCCCGCACTTGGCCTCTTGATTGGGCCGTTGTGCGTGGCTCATGTTTCTATTTATGTTACTCCAGCCAACCCAGGCTGTCCCAGAAGGTTAGCAGCCTGTTTGGGTTGCTACAGGCCTCCGGGACAGATGCTGGAGATTATAGTATTCTTGCCCGTTGCTCTGCCACGCTCCTGCATTCCATGAGCACATGCTGTGGCGTTTCTTCTTCCTCCATGCATCCTCTGCATAGAGGGCTGTCTGTCACACCTATGGTAAACAGGTGTTTGTTTAGGGGACAGTGGCCTGTCATAGTACCTATGACTTTACGGATTTTGTCCCTTTTTAATCTGGTGAGGTTGCGGGCAAGTTTTTTGGATGCTTCCGGAACCGCGTTCTTTGTTTGCCTGCATCCTGCGTTCTTTTTCAATTCTGTAAGGTGGGTTTCTTCGGTGTTCCTGCGTAGCCATGTTTTTATTTGGGCCTGAGGAATGGGCATCAAGGGTTCCGGTCCATATAATATTTCCTTTGATCCCCTTTTGGCCAGTTCGTCTGCCGCGTCGTTTCCCAGTGAGTCGCTGTGCCCTTTAATCCATTGCAGGGTCACTCTATTTGGGCACTGGCCCATATGCAGTTTTCTCTTTCTATTCCGCTATCGCATTCACTCATAGTCCACCTTTGTACTCCCGTGGTCCATTCTAGCATGCCATGGTACACACACACACCTTCAATCCTTAGGACCCAGCAAATTGTCCTCTAATCTTGCTACAGTTCTACAAGTCGACCTTTCCATTCTACTATAATTATAATGAATTTTTTGAAATAGTTTCTAACAAAGAAAACAAACACAAATTACTCACACACATAAATACCGACCCTCGCATGACGTTCGGCCGCTCAGGTATATGTAGCTCTGCTCGTGTAACCTCGTCCCCTTCTATCTGTGGGGAGGAATTTTCCTAGGCCTGACGGGAATTACACGCTTTCAAAAATCAACGTAGGATGCGTTCAAAATGAAATGTACAATCGATAGGACGCATCCTGGATGCTAGGCGCTTTAGTAAAATAAGGTTTTATCACTCGAATTTGAGGCCCCCTTGAATGCCGCCCAGGGCAGGTTTGCCTCCTCCCCCAGATCTGGGCCTGCATAATGCCACCTCCACACGTTGGTGAATGTTTGTGTTACAGACTTAGGTAACATATAAGATGAGGATTTTCAAAGAAAAAAAAAGGCAGCCAGCTGACAGCTCGGAGCTGTCAAAATCACATCAAAATTAGGAGTGCGCATAGTGCGGCTCGCAGGCTGACAGCTCATATTTGGTACGGTGAAGTTGGCAATCTGCTATAGGAGTTTTCCATATGTTTCCTAATAGTTATTTACACCCACTTGCGAAACGAACATTCGCCAACATGTGGAGGCGGCATAAGACATAGTGGCCGAATCTTCCTTGAAATTCACTTATGCGGTAATAAATCCAACTGTTTCTGCTATTATTCATTAATATACCTTTCATTTGCAAATAGTCCAAAGTCGTCAATTTTCCTAGTTCGTTCGGCAGCCTGGCGATGCAATTATTCGCAAGAAGAATTGACTGCAAATTGTTGTGATCTTAGGTTGACTCCTAGAGGAGACCGGCCCGCAGGCCAGCATCCTACCCGGGCTCTCCCTTCTGCGTGGAGGCCGCCGGATGGTTGTTGATTCGTCAGTGTGACCGACCTTGAGCCAATGGGTCTTCGTGGCCAACTCCAACAGGGCCCATTAGCTCCCTGTAGAAACTGTGTCGTGGGCAGGTGAGATCTGATCCTATGTGGGAAGACCTCGGGCATTGCTGGGTGGTTTACGTGTCATGCAGCGTTAGCCAGTCGAAAGTGAACTCCAACGAATAGCCGAGGGAATGGAGGAAAGGGGGGAGGTCTGTAAATGGTCTGATACGTTTCCTAGGCAGTGGGGGGGGGGGGCTGGTTGTTGATCAGATGTCAGCTGCGGTTGTCAGCTAACCCGTCAGCCACCCGATCCCGTGTCATGTTGACGGGCATAGGGCGCCACGGTCTGCGATAAATTCAAACTGAATTACTGCTAACATCAGATGGCGGCCAAGCAAACGACTTCAATTCTACGACTATCCTGAAGGACGGAGAAATCCGGCCAAATTTCTTAGTCAGGGCGTGAGGTCGGCTGAATGGGGTCACTTTCCAGTACCTCGCGGTAAGGTATTGGACTCTCACAGGTTCGTCTGTAAAGCTAGACTATTTTAACGTTCACTCCATAGGAGATAGTATGACCTGATATCGTTAAATCTCCCTGGGGTGACGGGTCCACCCATAGTATTGACACCCCCAGTTCAATGTGCCAATAAGATCTGATACTTTATAGACATATACTAAGAATGACGGAGCTCAATTTGGTGCCTGATTTTTCTCTTGTATGTCATTCGGTATCAACATTTTTTGCCGTATAGGTATTAGCGAAATTACGACCGAACAAAACGTAATGTTATTTCATTACGTCATGACTTTGGGATTTTGCTTGTATCATGAAAGCATGTAGAAGTATATGAACGATTATAGTCGTATAGATGTTTTTTTTTTTTTTTTTTTTCTCTCTATTTGAAAAAACAACAGATTTACATCAGTCTTACGTACTAGAGATAATATTACATTAAGTTATTTGATATAAATCTAAAAACGTTTTCTACTTATTGATAATTTACCTATTTTGTTATACTCTTCTAATACCTTAAATATTTTATTTTAATTTCAGTTTGGTGTTTTTTTTTTTTTTTTTAGTCATGTTTTTTTGCAGAGGCGAGTTGCTTGAATTGTGATTGACTAAGAAGCATACCATCAAAGCAATTAACAATTTTCACATATGAGTGCATTATACGGGGCACCGGCGAGAATAAAGCGTTATTGGTTGAACAATGCGGCGGACGGAAGACATCACAACGACGAGTTCTGTGGGTCGACGGAACGTTCAGCGGGAAACAACTGAGCAAATCAGGGCAGTCGAGTTTATGGGTAAAAAGTGAAATAATGAGGAGAAGATCTGTAAGAGTACGTCTCGTCTTCAGAGATTGACATTTAAAAAAGTGAGTTTGGCCGTTGTAATCGGCGAATTCTATTTCGTGAAAGAATTTAAAACGCATCCACCTCAGAACCGTTTTCTGGACTCTTTCAATGTCCGAAACATATTGTTCACAACATGGATTCCAAATCACGCTGCCAAACTCCAATCTACTCCGGACAAGCGATGTAAACAGGAGCATAACAAACTATCTAACAATTATGTTGAAACTACAATATACCATTATTTTATTAAATCCCGTAAGGAACTTGTTGATACGTATAATTTAGTAGAGGACTTTCAACAAAATTACTTGTAATTTAACAAAATACCGATTTGAAAATCATTCCTATTTTGAAAACCGGAATAAAAAATGTTAATTTAAAGCAGGGATGTGACGGAGGTAACCTTACATTTCTGCCTGTAATGGTAGAGGATGCAGAGGCGGAGGTCCAGAGCTTTACCTCCGCGGATTCGGAGGTTTAATGGAAGCGGAATGTGAAAATAATAAGAAATGGTTTTTATCAACTAAGTATTAACTACATCAAAAACCACTCAAACCTACTTATTGATCACTGTTGATCAAAATTCGGAAATGACAAGTTATATTTGATACACAACAACTTTGTGGCTTTGTCGCCGGTTTTGCATTTTGCAAAATTTTCATCTATTGCTAAAAAAATACTGCCAAATATCAACAGTTTTTGGCTTTATTGCGTAATTATCGTAATAAATTACGCACGCGGTCATAAAACAAAAGAAATAATTGGTCAAATTCACTTTGCAACTCGCTTCAAACGTTCAAACAACGCTTCAAACAACTTGCTGACGCCCCCTCCCGGTACACGCCTTCCCACCGCTTTCACGTCGATGCGTTTGCTTGTTAGGACCAGTCGCAATGTTTTTCGCACGCGATGACAAAACGTAAAACAAAACTTCGTCATAACTCCGCAAAAAACGCAAATGCAGATGCGGAAACTTAGGTACGTTTTTTGCGGAAGTGCGCCATATAAACACCGCCACTTAAAAGTATTTGGGCACCTACTTTTTATTACAGTGATTGTATTTATTATTTTATTTTTATTTAAGAATTAATTACCATGAAACATTGATTAGCTTATAAAAATAACAGGAACCGAATGGCAAAACCTTAACCTTTTGCTTATTTGTTTCTGTCACCCAACTGGGACTAGCCCGTTCTAGGGTGGACAGGACTCCAATATTACAATCAAGTTTGCTTGATTGCTTGGTTGCTTACAAATATACAAGTTTTAGTAAAAAGCTAATGACACTAAATTGAAGTCTTCAGAATAAAATAAAAAAATAATAATAATAAAAAAATATTAAAAGATAATATAATAAATAAAATGCAATTCCATTATTTAATCGGCAACAAATATCATATAAAATTCGATTAAATAAAATAAATAAAGTTATATGTGAGAAAAGGAAGAAACGGTCATTAATATTTATTAATATAAAATTACCTAGTCTAAAAAGTATACTTCATTGTCAAAGTCAAATAATTTTTGGTAGTTAGTTCAATGTTAAAATATACTTAACATATCTGTTTAAAAATATGTTAATAATTTGTGCACCTAAGTTTTATTATACTATTATTTCTAACATTTGATGTATGGTTAGTCTGTCATGATTCGATAACCATTTCTTTAGTTTATTTTTGAATTCCCTAAATGTCAAGTTCATTTTTATTTCCATATTGATCAGATTGTAAAATCTCGGCGCAATGAAAGAGTAATGTCTTTGTCCAAATGATGTTTTCCTTCTGGGTATTATTGAGCTATTTTCTAAAACTTGTCTCGTTGGTCGCCGGTTCTGAATTATTCCTAAATTTGAGTTACTGTCCAAAAATAGCCTTAAGAGGGAAGTTTTTAGAAAAAGTTGCCTACAGTCAAGAACTTTAGCTTCCTTATAAAGTTCATTAGTGGGATGGCGATATGGTCTACGTAGAATAATTTTTAATATAAATTTCTGCGCAACTTGCAATGGCTCTAGCAGGGTTTTACCACATCCACCCCATCCAATTATGCCGTAAGTAATAAGCGATTCACATAAAGCATAATAAACAGTTTTTAGCGTTTTGGAATCCAGAATATTCCTCAGTTCTTTGAAAACATATCCAAGGATTCGCACCTTCGTAGCCACGTTATGTATATGAGAATCCCAACGGAGAAAGCAATCTAGAGTGATGCCTAGATATTTCCAAGATATTTCTCTTTGTATAGGCTGACAGTTACAAGACTCTACGCTATCGCACTCGTGTATTACAATAGTTTTATTAGTAGTGGGTTGACCTCTGGTTGTTATACTAAATGGCATGTATTTGGTTTTGCCAACATTAAGCGTCAACATAAAGTTTCCTAGCCATTTTTTAACAATTTCCATGCCCTCGTTTGCTTTCTCAAATGTGTAATCCCAGTTTGAACCCTTGAATAGTATAACAGTGTCATCGGCATATGTGATGATTTTACCTACTGGTAACTGACATAGGTCATTTATGTAGACGAGGAATAAAATGGGTCCCAAAACGCTACCCTGTGGCACACCATACGTGAGATGCTGGCTTTTACTCTACTGTATAAAAATGATTTTTAGAAAATCCGTGTTTGCACATTTGAGTATAAACCCGAAGTCCATTTATATGGCTTATAAATGAAACCTATTTAATGGCCTATTACCTTGCGGGACATAATCCCTATAGTAAATATATCGACCACTAATGAAAGTTCAAAAATGAAAGGGTCATTTAATAATTCTGGGAATATTTTATTTTATTGTAATGCAAGTAGCTCTAACTATATATTTTTAAAGCCTATTTAGGTGTTGTTCTCGTAAATAAACTTTTATATAAAATATAAATAGGGGCTACCTCAAATAAAATGGAAAATATCTTCTCGGAATTTTTAAATACCATGATTTTGACAATTATATTTTTGAACATATTTGAGTACTTTCCTGAAGTACTTTCCATATATATATATATATATATATATATATATATATATATATATATATATATATATATATATATATATATATATATATATATATATATATATATATATATATATATATATATATATATATATATATATATATATATATATATATATATATATATATATATATATATATATATATATATATATATATATATATATATATATATATATATATATATATATATATATATATATATATATATATATATATATATATATATATATATATATGATAACTTTTGTAAAGAAATTCGTTTATAGGATGATGTTTTTATTTAAAATAAAATTAGTAAAAGCTACTTAAAAAGCAGCGAAGGAAATCCCAGCTTGGATCGGGAAATGCTAATATTTGAATGAGATATACTTATGGATGTGCACGACTTTCGACGATGCAATGTAAGTTTAAAGGTCCTTTTGCAGTCGACTAACGATCACTATTCATCCATATATCTCAAAAATAAAGCTAATCCTTTTGCAACACAAAATGCCTCCAATTGAGACGAATTAAAGCGAAAACATCAAAAATTAAACAAATTGATCACATCGGCAAAGCCGTGACATTTTGCCGACATTTTCAAATTTCGAATTATTTCGTAATGTCACTTTCATTTAGAAAACGGCTTTGCCGAAGTGATCAATAGTTTATTTTTTATTTTTTCGCTTAATTCGTCTCAATTGAAGGCATTTTGTGTTGCATAAGGATAAGCCCTATTTATGAGATATATGGATGAATAGTGATCGTTAGTCGACTGCAAAAGAACCTTTAAACTTACAATGCACCGTCGAAAGTCGTGCACATCCGTAAGTATATCTCATTCAAATATTAGCATTTCCCGATCCAAGCTGGGATTTCCTTCGCTGCTTTTTAAGTAGCTTTTACTAATTTTATTTTAAATAAAAACATCATCCTATAAACGAATTTCTTTACAAAACTTATCATATATATATATATATATATATATATATATATATATATATATATATATATATATATATATATATATATATATATATATATATATATATATATATATATATATATATATATATATATATATATATATATATATATATATATATATATATATATATATATATATATATATATATATATATATATATATATATATATATATATATATATATATATATATATATATATATATATATATATATATATATATATATATATATATATATATATATATATATATATATATATATATATATATATATATATATATATATATAAATATATATATCGTAAATTAAATGTTATTAAGCGCCTATTACCCAATAAACCATACTGATCCCAAAGGTGCCGGACATTAACGAAAGTTCAATTATACGCCCAACTAGCAAAATAGTTTCTTATAACTGTCTTCAAGACTACTTTTCTATACTCCTATAACAGTCTTCTAATAGCTTACAAGCCTGGATTTGGGCGCACTTATAGGAGCACAACAACACTTGTAACGCTCTTATAATCAGCTAACAGAATGTTGCTTAATCCTATAACTATCTTGCAGTAGTAGGCCTAAGACAGTTACAGGTACTAGTGATCGTATAATTATCTGTGTCTAGTTATTTTCGAGAGTAATCCTGCTGATAATGAGCTAGTAACGTACTTGGTTTTTAGTTATTAGTATCCCAACTAGCACAGTAATCCAATAACAAAAGACTACAAGTAAACCATGACTAATAAAGCACCTATAAATGTCTTGGTGTAGAGTTTCTTACTTATAATAGCATTACATAAGGATAAATACGCTCAAGATCATTTATTTGTATATCTTTTGGTTGTAGTTTACTACAATGTTATCTTATAAGACAGTAACAAGTCTAATAGTCTAATAAGAGCATATACGAAGTCTAAATAGTCTTCCAAAGAATAATAGTCTTATAGTGGTCTTATAGACGCATTTTGCAAGAGCCTTGATTTTATATCATACTTAGTTGAGATCACTATACGACTACAAAACAATCTCGTAGCCAACTAGCACAGTAATCCTATAACAAAAGACTAAAAGTAAACCATGACTAATAAAGCACCTATAAATGTTTTGGTGGAGAGTTTCTTACTTATAATAGCATTACATAAGGATAAATTAAATTATCTCAAGAGCATTTGTTTGTTTATCTTTTTGTTGTAGTTTACTACAATATTATCTTATAAGACAGTAACAAGTCTAGTATCTTATAAAACTAATTACAATTTCATCAGACAGTTATGAGAGCAAAAAAGCTTTTAAAGTGCTAGGCCAATGCTAAAGAGTCTTTAAGTGAGCTCGCGAAGCTATTATGATTCAACGGTGGTGAGCTAGTCTTAACCAAAAGTATTATGAGCGCTACTTTACCTATAGAAGTATTATAAAGGCAATGGTAAAGAGTGATTTTTGAAACACGGCGAACGACTGTGCGTTAGACCATGTGCGCGTAACGATTTTGCAAAGTTAAATTTATTTTTAAATGGCCGATTTTCAAGAATGGAAACGATTCAAAAGGAGTGGAGGATACAGGAGAAGAGTAAATAAGAGACACGCAGAATGGGTAACCCTAAATACCCTATCCGAATTAAGCTCCGAAAAAGCGGGAATAAACAATTCATTGGAGGGTTCCGTACAATCCGACAGTGACTTAGATTTGGTTAGTGATAGTATTGACGAAAATGAATATGAATCAGAAGACGACAAAATGGACATTGAAAAAAACATTAATTTTCGAGAAGATGTTAAAATATGGGCTATTAAATATAATATATCGCACTTAGCGTATAACGAACTTTCTGTTATTCCTAATAAGAGAATTAACAACATTTTAACCTATGGATGCCCGCCCGCTTCTTCAAACAACAAGAGAGAAAATACAGATTGTTCCATTGGGAACTGGTCATTATTGGCACAATGGCATAAAGAAGCAGTTAACAAAAGTTTTTGAACACAATGTCGTTTCTTCAATTGATAATATTACACTGAATGTTAATATCGATGGTTTGCCCCTATAGGTACAACAGCTCAAGGAAACAATTTTGGCCAATATTATGTAGTATATTTGAATTACCACTCTTGCCTCCACTAGTGATAGGTAAGTATAAGCAATAAGCTCGTCTTTTCTTAAGAATAAAGAGTTTTATTATTATTATTATTATTATTAATATACAAGCTGTGTGATTGCTTATAGTTCAATGAAACTACGAAGGTATTTTCGGACCTTGTTTGGACATTTATTGCTCGTCCAATGGCTGCACAAATTTTGAGTGGTGTATTCTTTTATTATGTCTTTTATTGGTGTATTCTTTTATTATATTGATATTTTTATGTTTTGAGTGAACATGTTTTTTGTTTACTTGTTGATATACGGTTTCATAAAAAAAATAGTCGTTTAAGTCATGAGCCACGTCTTTGAGCCACGATCAGACAGAATCTGGTCGTAACGTGATAGATGTTAGAAATTTTTTTTTTACATTGTAGCGTGCGCTGTCATGGATATCAACTAATGTTATCATTGTTATAATTAATGGTTCATGTTTAGTCTGTTAATAAATACTAATCGTATTTTTATTTATTTATAGGCATATATGCAGGAGACAGACAACCATCTAATTTGAAAGTCTTTTTGGATCCTTTATAACAGAATTGAATGAACTATCTGAAAGTGGTTTATCAATAAGAATAGGAAACTCCTAAAAGTCCAGTAAAAGTCAGAGTTTTCATTTGTGACTCGCCAGCTCGTGCATTAATCAACGGCAAACAAGGCTGCCTGAAATGTACTGTTGTGGGTGAATCACGTGTCTGAATCACTGTCACTTTTTTAAGATCTGGTTGCCCTAAACGAAATGACAAAGATTTTCGGTCAAAAAAAGACGAAGAGCATCATAAGGTAGATTCTCCTCTTCTAAAACTCAATGTAGATATGGTAGAAGATGTTCCTGTAAGTGACTCACTTCACTTGATTGATCTCGGTGTTATGAAGCGTCTATTGATTGGATGGCGAGATGGGAATCTTGGTAAATACATTACTAAGTGGTGCAGCAAAGATATCGAAAGGGTCAATGAATTCTTGTACCTATAAATGCCGTATGCCTAGCGAAATTCACCGATCTGTACGAACAATTGATGTTCTAGCCCACTGGAAGGGATCCGATTATCATACTTTTTTTTTTATTATTTAGGTTTTGTAATACTCAAAGATACCCTACCACCCCAAGCTTATTACCATTTTGTGCATTTGTTTGGTGCCATCCCAATTTGTTCGAAAAGCATTTTCAATTCCTTTCAATTGCAGAGAAAATGTTAGAGCATTTTGTTGAAATATTTAAAAACATATATAGAAAGGACTATGTCTCAAGTAATATACACAATTTGACACACGTCGTTCATGAAGTAAGGAGATTTGGAAAACTACAGAGTTTCAATGCTTACCCATTTGAATATATGTTGTATGTTATTAAAAATCTGATTAGACAAGGCAATAAGCTGCTTCAACAAGTCGTTCGACGGCTGAATGAAAGATTTGATGTAAAACTTGAAAGTATATGCCAGAACCAAACAAGTTATCCATTTATTTAAAAAAAAACAGTGCAAAGGAAGGTCAAAACAACTTTGTTTTAGTACCTTTACACTCTCGGCACAAGAGCATAAAAAATGGTTTATGAGTGAAGAAGACTTTGTTATTGAACTACAATCAATACACACTAAAAATGAAAATGATTACAAAGAAATTTCGATTCAAGGATATCATATTGAAGTTTTTGAGGAGCCGTTGAAGTCTTCATATCTATCCATCTATAAAGTTAATTGTAACAAGTTTCAAAAAATCAAAGTGGTTTGAAAAGCTTGGAAAGTGAGATGTAAATTAGTTAAAATTGAACATAAATCTGAATTATTTTTTGTACCTTTATTACATACGCTGTGAAATAAAACAGAAAAACCAAATCAATGTACAGGTTTTTTCATTATTTTCAGGTTCTTTTTCCAATAAATTGTGCTTATCTAAGATTTTTCACCATTTCTATTAATTTTGAACTTGGGCTGAAATATATGACAGTAAAGATATCATAATAACTATTATAATGAACAAAAGAAATTTGATCTACCGCAGTCATTGGTTAATCTAGACTATCAGCTACATTCTCTTTTATTACCTACTATATTACATATTGGTAAGTAACATATGTAACTAGATAAGAGGCATTTTAAAAACATATACATTAAACTCTTCAATTAACACCAGTTAACCCCTCCTGTTGCGAGGTAAAAACACACCTATCACTTTTGCGCGCGACATATTCGGGCAAAAAATCGACGCGAGTCAACGGCCTTGAGAAAAACGATCATAACTTTTAAACCACTAAACGGATTTAAAAAAGATAAAGAGAAAAATGATCGCATTGAAATTTGACATATAAAACATTATAACCTTATGTCGTAAAACAATTAAGATAATAATGAATAAATATTACAAAATTGGCAAACTGAAAAAACTCGCCTATAAAATCATTTCGATTTTTTTGTCACAAAATACGTAAAATATGCAAAAATTCTAAATACAGTTATGTTCTTTATTAAATGCTTTACCAAAACGATATTTTTTTTTTACTTATTTGCATACAAAAATATTTATTTATTCAGCCAAGAAAAATTTTATGTATTCTCGTAAAAAAAAAATTTTTTAATTTTTAATTTGTGACTACTTATGGTATTTTTTTATATGAAATTCTTTCAAAATAACTTTATTACTACATCACACTTCTTAGAAATCACACCAGAACTTTGAGCTTTGTCTGATATTATAGAAAAATCTAAAGTTTAGAGAGTTTCCGCGTCCGAACTTAATAATAAACTTTGAATGCCCATAATATAAAATTCGTAAGATTTTTTCTATTATATTGTCTTATCATAGACTTATTATATGTCTAATAACTAATTACTATACTCCAAAGAGTCACATTTCATCGAAAAACTATGGAAAATCGCACTTTATTCTCTCATAGTAATTATCAAAAGAAGTTTCTTTGCGCGATTCAATTTACAAAACAAGATATAATTTTCAAAATACGCCTAATTATGTGATAACTTAGGATGTAAATGAAAGAATACTTATTTTGTTAGTAAATTAAAGCGACATTACGTCATATTTCGCAATATATCGGAATATTTCATAAACATTACAAAATAATAACAACCATTTTTTCGCGAGCCGTGTGTTGTTGCTAAAGTGTTTTCTTTGAAAATTCGTGAAAAACAGCAAATGCACTGTTTCAATTGACAAATCCTAATGCCTAAACTACTTAAAAATGGAAATTACTTACTTTTATCCAGTAAACACAGCACTTTTATCCACAAAACTCTGCACAACACAAACATTTCGCGGAACTACGCGGCCGCGGCGCGCTGCCCGATCGATACTGCCGTCTGACGTTTATTCTGACTTTTTAAATGGGCGATCGATATTATCGCCGCCGGCCGCCGGATTAAAGATTATTCGGCCATGTATTTCAGCCGTCAGAAAGCATAAAGTACGACGATTCGAATCGTAAATTGCATTTTTCGCAGCGGCGAGCGCGATATCCCGTATGGGATGTTTCGGTTTTCAGGCGGCCGCCATACATATCCCGAAAGGGATGTTAAGTGGCTACCGGGTCACTATAAAAAATAGCTTAATTATAATTATAACTAATGAACAACAAATTGGAGATCCACTGGTCAATGGTTAATCAAGACTATCAGCTACTTTCTCTATTAAAATTATTTGATACATAGGTATTGATAAGTAGCATAAATAGATAACAGGCATTTTAAAAACATATACCTATTATATGTTTTTCCTTTGTGTGTTAAATAGATGTAAAAGTATATAGAACAATTTATTTACTGACAAATAACACACTCATCTTCAATATAATGGTCATATATGCTGTACAGAAAGCAGTTAAAATACCAAAATAGGTTTAGATTCAATAGTAACTTAACGTTTTCTTGAGTACATATGAAGCGAATGGGTCTATTAATTATCGTTAGTAACTTATATTATAGTAATCCACAACCATTGCAGCTTTCAGATAACACAAAGTGTGTGTGAGTCCAAGGCCATTTTTCATATTAGTCAGCACGAGTAAAAGCAATTCATTTCTGGTCAAAAAATAGTCCACATCAACAAATACAACCATCCTGAAAACATACAAATAAAAAGAATGTCCAGGCTTGGAAGATTTAGAAACATATAGTGAGCTCGCGAACTCTAATTTGATTCAACATGGCGGTGAGTTAGTCTTGACCAAACGTATTATGAGCGCCATTTTACCTATAGCAGTCTCATAAAGGCAATGATGAAGAGCGATTTTTGGAACATGGCGAATATGTTAAAGAAACCATAAAAGTCCATGATATTATTTTTACAATAACTTATGAAATTTGTAAATTTCTGTAAGGGCGTTAAGAAATTAAGCTAATACGGTACACTTTTACAGTAAAAATGACTTTGCCACAAGTTTACTCACTTAATACTGGCTAAGAATTTTATATATTTAGTAAATAATAATGAAAAATGACTTATCAATTAATTATCAATTTATAATCAATCCAAACTGGAACAAAAAACGATGACGGCTCTAGCTAGCTGACCGGCCGGTTTCTAAAATGTATATGTTTTTTTACTTTTTTTATTTTTCAACATGATTATGAATTAGGTATTAGATATCATTGATATAACTCTTGAAATTCATACAATATATATATATATATATATATATATATATATATATATATATATATATATATATATATATATATATATATATATATATATATATATATATATATATATATATATATATATATATATATATATATATATATATATATATATATATATATATATATATATATATATATATATATATATATATATATATATATATATATATATATATTATATATATATATATGTATATATTTGATAGTTTTGTGTATATATTCTTTTTAGAATTGATCAATAAGATGATTATAAAGTAAATAATTATAAAAGCCACTTACATCGTGACGAAGGATTCCCTTGATCGGATTCGGGAATGCTTTAGGTGTTAACGAGAATGATGAATGCCTCTCACTTGCGGAAAGAGGAGTAGGTTTAAGTTGGGCCCATTTTTCAACTAGTAAACGCTCACCCTTCATCCAATTATCTCAAAAATTAAGCTACAATCCTTCTTTATACGTAAACTCACTCAATTTCCTATTATTTCAAGAGAAATAACAAGACAAGACGAGCTACTTGACAGATGGAAGAATTTAAAATTTCGAATTTCGTTTTTTTATTTTCTAAAGGTGCGATATAAAGAAGCTGCGATCAATATTCAGCTGAAAACTTAAAACTAAAAGCGTGACATGCCCTCATATCAATGAAAGGAAGCAGTCAGCTCTTTCCTATTAGTTGGAAAGATTACCTTTAACCTAAATGGATTATTTACAATGAACGAAACATAAAATATGTAAAAATTCAATATTTTGAAATATTTGATAGTTTTGTGTATATATTCTTTTTAGAATTGATCAATAAGATGATTATAAAGTAAATAATTATAAAAGCCACTTACATCGTGACGAAGGATTCCCTTGATCGGATTCGGGAATGCTTTAGGTGTTAACGAGAATGATGAATGCCTCTCACTTGCGGAAAGAGGAGTAGGTTTAAGTTGGGCCCATTTTTCAACTAGTAAACGCTCACCCTTCATCCAATTATCTCAAAAATTAAGCTACAATCCTTCTTTATACGTAAACTCACTCAATTTCCTATTATTTCAAGAGAAATAACAAGACAAGACGAGCTACTTGACAGATGGAAGAATTTAAAATTTCGAATTTCGTTTTTTTATTTTCTAAAGGTGCGATATAAAGAAGCTGCGATCAATATTCAGCTGAAAACTTAAAACTAAAAGCGTGACATGCCCTCATATCAATGAAAGGAAGCAGTCAGCTCTTTCCTATTAGTTGGAAAGATTACCTTTAACCTAAATGGATTATTTACAATGAACGAAACATAAAATATGTAAAAATTCAATATTTTGAAATATTTGATAGTTTTGTGTATATATTCTTTTTAGAATTGATCAATAAGATGATTATAAAGTAAATAATTATAAAAGCCACTTACATCGTGACGAAGGATTCCCTTGATCGGATTCGGGAATGCTTTAGGTGTTAACGAGAATGATGAATGCCTCTCACTTGCGGAAAGAGGAGTAGGTTTAAGTTGGGCCCATTTTTCAACTAGTAAACGCTCACCCTTCATCCAATTATCTCAAAAATTAAGCTACAATCCTTCTTTATACGTAAACTCACTCAATTTCCTATTATTTCAAGAGAAATAACAAGACAAGACGAGCTACTTGACAGATGGAAGAATTTAAAATTTCGAATTTCGTTTTTTTATTTTCTAAAGGTGCGATATAAAGAAGCTGCGATCAATATTCAGCTGAAAACTTAAAACTAAAAGCGTGACATGCCCTCATATCAATGAAAGGAAGCAGTCAGCTCTTTCCTATTAGTTGGAAAGATTACCTTTAACCTAAATGGATTATTTACAATGAACGAAACATAAAATATGTAAAAATTCAATATTTTGAAATATTTGATAGTTTTGTGTATATATTCTTTTTAGAATTGATCAATAAGATGATTATAAAGTAAATAATTATAAAAGCCACTTACATCGTGACGAAGGATTCCCTTGATCGGATTCGGGAATGCTTTAGGTGTTAACGAGAATGATGAATGCCTCTCACTTGCGGAAAGAGGAGTAGGTTTAAGTTGGGCCCATTTTTCAACTAGGGAATCCTTCGTCACGATGTAAGTGGCTTTTATAATTATTTACTTTATAATCATCTTATTGATCAATTCTAAAAAGAATATATACACAAAACTATCAAATATTTCAAAATATTGAATTTTTACATATTTTATGTTTCGTTCATTGTAAATAATCCATTTAGGTTAAAGGTAATCTTTCCAACTAATAGGAAAGAGCTGACTGCTTCCTTTCATTGATATGAGGGCATGTCACGCTTTTAGTTTTAAGTTTTCAGCTGAATATTGATCGCAGCTTCTTTATATCGCACCTTTAGAAAATAAAAAAACGAAATTCGAAATTTTAAATTCTTCCATCTGTCAAGTAGCTCGTCTTGTCTTGTTATTTCTCTTGAAATAATAGGAAATTGAGTGAGTTTACGTATAAAGAAGGATTGTAGCTTAATTTTTGAGATAATTGGATGAAGGGTGAGCGTTTACTAGTTGAAAAATGGGCCCAACTTAAACCTACTCCTCTTTCCGCAAGTGAGAGGCATTCATCATTCTCGTTAACACCTAAAGCATTCCCGAATCCGATCAAGGGAATCCTTCGTCACGATGTAAGTGGCTTTTATAATTATTTACTTTATAATCATCTTATTGATCAATTCTAAAAAGAATATATACACAAAACTATCAAATATTTCAAAATATTGAATTTTTACATATTTTATGTTTCGTTCATTGTAAATAATCCATTTAGGTTAAAGGTAATCTTTCCAACTAATAGGAAAGAGCTGACTGCTTCCTTTCATTGATATGAGGGCATGTCACGCTTTTAGTTTTAAGTTTTCAGCTGAATATTGATCGCAGCTTCTTTATATCGCACCTTTAGAAAATAAAAAAACGAAATTCGAAATTTTAAATTCTTCCATCTGTCAAGTAGCTCGTCTTGTCTTGTTATTTCTCTTGAAATAATAGGAAATTGAGTGAGTTTACGTATAAAGAAGGATTGTAGCTTAATTTTTGAGATAATTGGATGAAGGGTGAGCGTTTACTAGTTGAAAAATGGGCCCAACTTAAACCTACTCCTCTTTCCGCAAGTGAGAGGCATTCATCATTCTCGTTAACACCTAAAGCATTCCCGAATCCGATCAAGGGAATCCTTCGTCACGATGTAAGTGGCTTTTATAATTATTTACTTTATAATCATCTTATTGATCAATTCTAAAAAGAATATATACACAAAACTATCAAATATTTCAAAATATTGAATTTTTACATATTTTATGTTTCGTTCATTGTAAATAATCCATTTAGGTTAAAGGTAATCTTTCCAACTAATAGGAAAGAGCTGACTGCTTCCTTTCATTGATATGAGGGCATGTCACGCTTTTAGTTTTAAGTTTTCAGCTGAATATTGATCGCAGCTTCTTTATATCGCACCTTTAGAAAATAAAAAAACGAAATTCGAAATTTTAAATTCTTCCATCTGTCAAGTAGCTCGTCTTGTCTTGTTATTTCTCTTGAAATAATAGGAAATTGAGTGAGTTTACGTATAAAGAAGGATTGTAGCTTAATTTTTGAGATAATTGGATGAAGGGTGAGCGTTTACTAGTTGAAAAATGGGCCCAACTTAAACCTACTCCTCTTTCCGCAAGTGAGAGGCATTCATCATTCTCGTTAACACCTAAAGCATTCCCGAATCCGATCAAGGGAATCCTTCGTCACGATGTAAGTGGCTTTTATAATTATTTACTTTATAATCATCTTATATATGTATATATATATATATATATATATATATATATATATATATATATATATATATATATATATATATATATATATATATATATATATATATATATATATATATATATATATATATATATATATATATATATATATATATATATATATATATATATATATATATATATATATATATATATATATATATATATATATATATATATATCGTAAATTAAATGTTATTAAGCGCCTATTACCCAATAAACCATACTGATCCCAAAGGTGCCGGACATTAACGAAAGTTCAATTATACGGTTTTTTTACTTTTTTTATTTTTCAACATGATTATGAATTAGGTATTAGATATCATTGATATAACTCTTGAAATTCATACTACTTATTTATTAAAGTTATTGGATTTATTTTATTTTAAAAAAAATCTTATTTATAATACTTTGATAAGTGTGCGCACAATACAAAACTTACAAGTAACCTATTCGAGTATACCTTGGTACGGGCTACAGCCTAGTTAGGCAGACTTTGTAAATTACCTTTTTGACATTACTTTGGAAATTAAATTTATTCCTATTCTTATTCTTATTAAAAGGGGTAATTAAAAAAATCTGGTCAGAAAAGATTCATTTTATTTTAGATTGTCCTAATTATTCTTTCTTATTAAAGTTTGTTTAGGCAAACAACTCTTAACTAAGCTTTAATAAAAAACATAATTAGGGCTACCTACAATAATCTAAATAAATTCTTATCAGATTTGGTAAATGACCCTTTTATCACTGATCGTTAAATATTATCCTATATCTTTATTATAGGGAATACGGCCTACTAGGTAATAGGCATGTAAACAAGTTTGATTCGTGCTATGCACTTCGGGATTATACCCAAATGTGCTTAAAATCAAGATTATATAAATATATGTTATATAAACAGCACAATAAAAGTGGGTGCCCGATTACTTTTGAGCGGTAGTGTACGGAAGCGGAATCGTAGTTCTGTTACAACCTAATCCTAATATAAAGACTAATTCAATATTTATCTCAGTTTAAGTGGCAAGGATGATGGTTTGAATCAACATGTAAATATCGGTTCATATGTGTAGGTTTTCTATATACAGTGTGTCCAAGGGTATTGACTTTTTTGCTCTCAACCTTGATAGATATGAACTTGATACAATTACGTTACTATCTATACTTACGAGCGCTTTAGCGAATACGCCCCGCTCCTAAGTCGTCGCCTCGTTCACCCGCCTCTGGCGATCATTTCGCCCGGGTTAATTTCTTATCAAAATTAACGCTGCCTTGGCGCAAGGAAACAAGCCATGCCCTGATTGCGTGCAAAATATAGATACATATCAAATACATACAAATATACGTACCGCTCATCAACATCCAGCCCAGTGCTTCGCTCATTTTGCAATACGGTTAAATTTGGAGATTTAATTATATCAGGATTTGCGGTGCTGTGCTGCGGGAAAATTAACCGCCAACATTGGGTTGGAATTCGTTTATCTAGATAAGTAAACAGTTTATACTATAAGATCGCTCCTATCAGCCATTCTCCATACCATAGATTACACTAGTTAACAGTGAACATGTAACAGGAACAAAGTCAGTATTTTTATACTAAATCGGCCACGGTGATCACGAAAACAACCATGAAAATCTCCGATTTACTGTATTTTGATTACTGTAAGTGTCTAAAAATACCTTAAATGTCATAAGGCAGAAAACTACAAGTATCTTGTGGAAAATCTTCTGCAGTGCTACGATAGACTGGGGTGTAAAATGTCTTTAAAGTTACATTTCTTACATTCATACTTGGACTTCTTGCCCGAAAATTGTGGTGCTGTTAGCGAAGAAAATGGCGAACGCTTCTACCAAGAAATTTCGGACATGAAGGAAAGATACCGGGAAAAGTGGAAAGAATCATTGCTAGCGGATTATTGCTGGACGCTCATCAGGGAATTCCCAGCAACAAAATACAAAAGGCAGGCAAAGCGATTGCGCGATCAGTGGCCTTCCTTCGAGGGAGAACTACTATAGGTACATATATAGGTATATACATGCCAAGGCAATTCTGAAAGCTTCAATACATTAAATACAAGAGCTATACTTTCATTTTCATTATCATTTTCGTGTTCAGAACCCCTGAAAATATAAATATGAACTGTTTTCACCAATATTGCAGAAAAAAAGTAAATTTTTGTTGGTTTCTTTTATATAGCGTGGTAGCGAATGGTTTCGTGCAAATTGGTCCGTAAGATCTACCGTGTTTTCGCCCACGTGTTTCAACTCACGATTCAGCTCATAATTAGCAGCCTCCTCGTGTGGAAGACTTCCCCAGGAAGCACTCTCGCGTCTCAGACCTCACGTCTGTTGGATCGGTTTCCCCTGTGGGATTGCCCTCCGGTGCTACTGGACGGTTTTCGCACCGTGCGGGACAGCCAATCGGTTTTGTGCTTTCTGACTAATTACTGGAGGAGGCGGGAGACTATGGAAATATACTGTTTCCTTAGCAGCCGGGGCGGAAGTTGACCTGTCCTCAACCACTCCTGAAATGACCAATTGGCTACCTGATCCTGAATACAGAGCCGGGCAAAACATACCAATGCTCCATTATAGATTTAAACTGAATCACCGCTGATATACGGCAGCTAGAGGTCGCGCAAGCGACTTCGAACCCGTAACCAGTCGGGAGGTTGGAGGTATCCTAATGGTTATTTTCAGACGGAGATATCCTTCCAAAACTGGTAGTCAGATGGCGAGGCTGCCTGCTGGTTACCTTTCACGGTGCCTCGCCATAAGGCGTTAGACACTGACAGGCATGTTGGCTTAGCTAGACGGTAAGTTTGTATTCGTGTCTAAGCTCACCTCACGGGAAATAGAACGATAATTATCGTTAAAACTTTCTGAGGTGGCGGGTTCGCTCGTTGTGAATGACACATCTATGTATGTGATTATATAGCGTATTAGTTTGAAACCAGCATTTTACTATGAAACGCAACGATTAGATGGCTTTCATAGTTACTAAAATTGATCATTATGCTCAATATGGAGAATTTCGTAGTATAACACTATGGCGGAGCATTGTATATGGCGTTCTTATAACGCCTATAGAGTATAAAATAATAATATAATAACACACGAATTTTGATATCATATCTCTATTAGTTTAATATTATTTACATAAGGATGTCAATTTTAAATTTGGTATACAAATTTAAATACGTAATAATTACGCATTTTATTGTTCAAAATACTAAAAGAATATCGATTGCAGGCTGTATAAAAAATGCGACAGTTAACATTAATAATTGAATGTAATTATTGGTAACGTTGGTTGAATTATTGGGTTGTCATCAATCAGTCCTTTATAAAAAAGCTATTTATAAAACAATGTTATTATAGATAGCCACTTGAATTGCTATCAGCGCCACCTGCATTTTGCCAGAAAAAAAAATGCTAACTCTTTCTATAGGGTTGCACAATATAATAGTATATATATATATATATATATATATATATATATATATATATATACATATATATATATATATATATATATATATATATATATATATATATATATATATATATATATATATATATATATATATATATATATATATATATATATATATATATATATATATATATATATATATATATATATATATATATATATATATATATATATATATATATATATATATATATATATATATATATAATACAATACAATCAACTACTCCAGTAGATAGGCATTCCTGCACTTGGATGCGTCACAAAATTAAATGCCTAAAATTTAATTATTAAAACATATTATGATAGTTGTCATGGCTGTAATATTATTTATTTATTTATTTATTTATTTATTTTTTTTATCCCTAGTATTACATGAATTAATTTCCTATAGTATATTTTACATGATTTAGTCGTACATACAAAATGTGAACCCTGGAAATTTATTAAAGGTGCGGCTTCGGCGGGATTTTATCACCTCACTAGGCAGAGCCTGTATTGAGGTGATATTTAGTACTGCGTTCATCTGCCGGGTGTATAGGTAATTTATGTAATCTTGGGAAATCCTACAAGTGTATATTGTATAACACAAAAAATCTTTATTAAATTAATGAGATATAATATATATGGGAGATATATGAATACAGTTATGAGGCTAATGAGATAATAATAACAATAATAATATAAGTCATCTGTGCACCTATTTAATAACGTTAGTTACTAACGACTCACAGTGCTCCCTCGTCGAGTGTAACAACCATAATGTTACCAGTCTTTTGTAGTGAGCGTCATTTTGAATGATTGTAGCTTGGCCTAATTGCGTGGTAAATATGTTATGGAGTTTTTTCGCTAGGTAAATATAGTGTCTTTGTCCAAAGGTCGTTCTCATTTTTGGTTGTATATGTCTGTCTTTATGTCTAGTGTCGTGTCTATGGGCGTTACTGGTCGGCTTGCTGTTGTCCCGTTGGAGTTCTTTCCTGTAGCATATCAAGACCTGTCGTACGTATAGCTGTCTTGCATCCAACACCATAAAATCCCTGTAGAGCTGGTCACTGGAGTAGCGATATGGCTTCCTGGCTATAACCCTAATCAAGGCCTTTTGGGCCTTTATCAGAGGATCCAGATTTGTTTTGGCCATACCACCCCAGCCTAGTTGTCCGTATATTAGCAGAGATTGAGCTAACGCGTAATATATCGTCCTCAAGACATTGATTTCAAAGACATTTCGAATATTTTTAAAGACATACATTAGTTTTCTCATTCTTGACGCTGTGATGTCAACATGGTCATACCATTTTAGGTTATTGTCGATAGTGATTCCTAGGTATTTTATTTGACATGCTTTTTCCAATGGGTGGCAGTTGCAGTAGTTATCATAATTGCATTCGTGCAGTATTAGTTGCAATTCAGGTGATGGCTGCTGCCTCCTGTCGATACTAAAGGTCAAATACTTCGTCTTTTCCCTATTGAGTGTTAGCAAGTTTTTGTCTAGCCATTGATGGGCTGCTTTTAATCCAGTCTCTGCCTGGCCGAATACTAACTCCCATGTGTCTGCTTGGAAAAGTAACACCGTATCATCAGCGAATGACAGAACACAGCCAGTTATTTCCAGTTGACAAAAGTTGTTGATGTACATGAGAAAAAGTAAAGGCCCCAACGTACTTCCCTGGGGAACACCGTAGTTGCATGGCAAGTCATCACTTATGACATCGTCAATTTTCACTCTTTGTGATCTTCCCGTAATGTAGCTAGTAAACCAACTTATCTCGGTGTCACCAAAACCAAGTTGTGTTAACTTTTCTAATTATTATTATTATATTCAATATTACCTATTATTATATTCTATTATTATATTCAATATTACCTACATACAAGTAATCAAAATATACTAATGTGATTTAATAGTCAGGGAGAGTTCAAAATATAATAGTCAGAGAGACTCACAATTAAAATATACTATATAGAATTTGGATTTCTATTATAATATATTATAATAGAAATGCAAATTCCATGTATAATATTCAAAGTAAAATTATTTTATTCCAGCAATAGTGCTTTGTATTTTTTAAAAATGAATAGGTGTATAATAAATTCTATGAGAATAGAATGTCAGCTATCATAATATCATTATGTTTAAAACTTTACAAATTTTACTAATTATCAACATGGAAAATAAACCCGGAATTATACCTACCATAAATTGTTTTTTTTAAAAAAAAAAATTATAATTATCTTTTTAAATTAGTCCTCTATAAAGCTTTTATTCATTTGCTCTTTAATCATTTTATAGTAAGACAAATTTTAGTGAATAAATCTGAATCGTCATATTCTGACACTAGGATATCTACGATGGTTTTATTCATTAGTCTCTTAGTATTATGATATTAGTATTATGATATTATATAGTATTAGTATTTAAATAAATACTTTATTCGTTTGAAGGATTTCTACGCTTTTTTGGTTCAAAATTGATATTTCTAGTTTCATATTTACAGTAGGAAATTTGGTTAAAATAAGAATTTTTATGATTTCTTGTTAATTTGACTATTTGATTTCTTGTTAATTTTTCATTTGTTTACGAATTCTAATTGTGATTATGATGTCGAATATTTAGATTTTTTATTTGTGATTTATTTGTTCGTGATTATTTTGTTTTAATTCCATTGAATAGTGGTGTCCATTGAATTGTACCAATAACAGGTGTGTTCGAGTATTAAAATTAGGGAAGGATTTTTACTACAGGGATAATTATGTTATAAAACATAATCATTTGGCATTTCTAAGCATTTGGATTAGCACTCCTTCTGTCTTCCGAATTAAATCTGAAACTTAAATAATCCATTAAAATTATTTGACGGTATCGACTACCTCGCTTCGCCGACTCGAAAACCCGTATGCCAGAACAAGCCACTTTTTACCATTTCTTACCTAATCTCAGCGAATCTAATAGAGATAGACAACTCAAATCTCATGCGATAATTTCTTATTAAAAAATTGTCCTAAAACAAATGTCATAGAAATTTCAGAGATTTAAGATTCTGAACAAACGAACAACTCTATTTATATATTTAAAATAAACATTTCCCAATCCAGTCCGGGAAAACCTTCCAGCTATGTAATTGGCTTTTATTATTTTTATTTTTTCATCAAAGTGTCATCCTTTAAACGAATAAAAAAAAAAAAGATTTTACAAAAAACCAATCAAATATTAACAATATATATATATAAAATATATATATATATATATATATATATATATATATATATATATATATATATATATATATATATATATATATATATATATATATATATATATATATATATATATATATATATATATATATATATATATATATATATATATATATATATATATATATATATATATATATATATACGAAGGCAATTCGGAAACTAACCTCCGATTGGTCACAGTGCGGGTAGTGGGGGGAGTAGCGCGCCATCTGTGCATTCACGCGCTCAGCAGGTCAGTCGGCATCAAGCCGTAGTCGAGTGAATATCGTACCTGCGCTAGTTTAGTTTTTGTGGCAGTTTGAAATGTGTGCTGCAATAGAAAATCCCGCCAAATGTGAAGTGCGTGCTGTTATACGGTTTTTTACAGCCAAAGGATACTCTGCAGCAGCTATTCATCGTGAGCTTTGTGCCGTGTACGGACCAAAAGTTATGAGTGAAGGAGTTGTCCGTGAATGGGTACGTTTATTTAAAAGTGGACGAGAAAACGTTCATGATGAAGAGAGGAGTGGTAGACCATCCTTGGTGACTGACGAACTCGTTCAGACAGTTGATGCAAAAGTTCGTGAAAAGCGACGTTTCACAATGGCCGAGTTGTCTACTGATTTTCCACAGATTTCTAAGACTCTTTTGTACGAGATAGTGACAGCAAGATTGGGTTACCGTAAGTTCTGTGCACGATGGGTGCCCAAAAGCGGTCACAGGCTGGCTCAAGGCACAAGCGGGTGATTTTTATGCAGAAGGAATTTCAAAGCTTGTGAAGAGATACGATAAGTGCCTCAATCGTAATGGAGACTATGTCGAAAAATAGTGCAAAGATGTAGTTGTAAGATGTATATATTAAAATATTTTTACTTAACTTGGTGTATTTTTTTCAATCAACCGGAGGTTAGTTTCTGAATATATACATATTGATATATATATATATATATATATATATATATATATATATATATATATATATATATATATATATATATATATATATATATATATATATATATATATATATATATATATATATATATATATATATATATATATATATATATATATATATATATATATATATATATATATATATAAATATATATATTTATATATATATATATATATATATATATATATATATATTATATATATGATATATATATATAATAATATATATATATATATATATATATATATATATATATATATATATATATATATATATATATATATATATATATATATATATATATATATATATATATATATATATATATATATATATATATATATATATATATATATATATATATATATATATATATATATATATATATATATATATATATATATATATATATTATATGTATATATATATATATATATATATATATATATATATATATATATATATATATATATATATATATATATATATATATATATATATATATATATATATATATATATATATATATATATATATATATATATATATATATATATATATATATATATATATATATATATATGGCTTGTTTGATATATTGTTATATAATATCAATATATTTTTTTTTGAAAATGTGTCATTCAGGGATCTTTCACCAAAATTAATATTAGTTAGACAGATTCCTTGTCAACAAATTAACCCACTGAACCTTTGCACGTGAGGCGGTCTTGGGACAGCCGCATCCCTAAAATGAGGCGTTGGTTAAGATCACGCCTATCACTCAGATATATGGCAGAGAGTAATTAATCAAAATCAAATAAACATCTTTTAATCATACGCCATTCCTAAATGTGACCTTAAACTTTTAACGGACAAAATATCCATCATAACTCGTTTTTTATTAATTTTTAGATACTTGCCTATGTTTACTTCTGTAATGAAAGTAACTTCAATGTTTTACCTTAATAAATTACAATGAATGTAATAGTTCTTCCGACTCATCGACTAAGTCATCAGAAATTCTATAAAAAATGTATCATTTCTGATACATTTTGTGATTTTCTCGATATCTCTACAATTTCGTGAAAATTGGACTATGTCGAATATTTTGAATCTTCCTCTAAAATGTATTTATCGTCGGGCGTTGGAAATGGAACGGTTATTACGACTTTGCTCACATTAAGCCATAATTGTGTTTAAGCGTAATATTTAAATAGCTGTCTTTAAAATTTCATGTGTTCAAGAGAGAAATTAAATAAGCGTGTTAACACATTTAATAAGGGGGGGTTTCTTCGGCTTTGTAATATTCTTCACCGTTTTACTGCCACCATAAATACAATAATCGAGGAACACTTTTAATTTACGATTTTCATCGTTAGTAATTCAAGGAAATATTAAGTTTCTGAAGTACTATTTAGCTCTTTCTAAGGGAACCCTATATTACCCATTATATGTATTTTAAAAAATCTAAATAATTATCACCACTCTACAACAAAAAAAAATGGAAACCTGAAAGGAGCGTAATACTGTACTGGACCCCTGTCAAAATACAATGCTTTTACGCGTTATATAATAAGTGAAGTAAATGAACCGATAAAAAGCGTGTTTATATTTTAATTGTCTCTTGAGATATAGAATATTGTTATATTATTATGTTTAAGGAACTATCCAACTGTACAAAAGAAGTAATTGTTGTATTTAATAATAATAACAAATATCCGATAAGAGAAAAGGTACGGCGGTTTAGTACGGCGTAGAATCGTAATGAACTCGAACACTCGATTGGTATGTCGAATCCATTTGGTTATGTTATCCTTTGGTTTACGACAAAAAATAATTATTTTTGGTAACTTATTAATAAATAATACATCAATTTATTATTTATATATAAGGTACAGGTAACTGGTATCTCAATAGTATATTTATTTATTAAATATAATATTTACAAAGAAAAAAAAACAGTAATTTTCCCAAAAAAATACTGATCATTTTTTTTAATTATGTGTAGGTTTCATTGTGTGTAGGTTCGAAATCTTTGGGAGCTCTCGCCTTATCTAGCCTTTAATTAAACGACAAAGAATAGTAATTGTTTATTTGCTTGCGTACTTACTTGTAAACCTCTGTATTTAATGTAATAGTCGGCCTCAAAAGTTTTATAACCTATGATTTAAAATATGTTCGAGCTAGAGGCTCACTATACACAATGTTATTTGGCCGCACTGAGTAGCTGTATCGTCTACATCAGTCATTCCTAAAGTGATAACTATGAGCCCCCAGGGGTCAATTTCAAATCGCAGATGGTCCGTGTCAGCGATAAAAATGGGGTGAACGAGATAAAAAAGGTGTCCAGGTTAGCAGACCCTATTTAAGCAGGTTCATACACATTTAGGCAATCCGTAAATGTCGTATTACACCTAAATCTGATTGTGTGTACAGATAGCATTTTAAAGTTATAATACTCACAATAAACAAATGCGCACTTCACAATTTTAATGAAAGGAAATCAACACTCAACTGAAATCGCATCACTAGTCGATAGGGGAGGCCAACGCAAATGGCAATAAAAAACGGATGCGCTTAAATGAATGCGCGAGAGAGATAGTGACACATGTGCAGTTATGGGTGGCTTTCTCAAATGTATTTCAAATTCATGGTCGCTTAAAAATTAATGGGCACCGTGCAAAATTTAAGTACTATTCAATGAAGCTACAAATAAATTGTACATATATTTATTTTTTTACTCCACTTTATAAAAAAAACCAATGTAAGTGATTAGTAGTGATTAGTACAAAAACATATTTAAGGTTAATAAGTTTAGGAAAATTCATTATTAGACAAGCAAGTCTACAGAAAACAAACAAAAAAGCAGCAAGTGATTTACGGGACAATAAAGTTTGGGTAGCTCTGGTCTACACCATTACCCAGACTATCGAGTGATAAGCTCAATACAAAAACTTTGGAATAACTGCAGTATAGGAACCACTCTCCAAAAAAAAATATAGACTAATAGATTGTTTCATTTTAATGCTAAATCTGGTAGAAAATTGTTTCGGTCGCAATAAATAAGCGAGATATAGGCATTCAAAGTTTAAATTTTATATTAAAACAAATAGGCCAAAATAAAATTCACCATATATTCACCACGCTGATTCCGAATCTTCCATAATCTTTATTCGATCTCAATAAACAAGCGAGATATAGGCGTTCAAATTGTTCATCCCAATGTCAAGAAAGTTGCGGCTATTTTGTTTGTACATACCGTGTTGGACACATTCGAGTATATCGTAATATCGATAACAATTAGCGATATTACAGAAATTAGACAATTTGCAGAGGTTTTAGATCAATCGAAATATTTTGAAAAAAACGTTTGGAAAAATATATATTTTCGCGAAACTTAAAAAGGGCACTATTTTCGATGTTTTTTCAATAACTTTGCATATTGATGACAGAAGATATCCTGAAATGTCGTTTGTGTCAGGTTACCTTTAGTCATCAATACACCAAGTCATATCGTAAAAACAACGAAAATTGTCCAATTGTTTTAGATGATCGCTAACACATAGCACTAACACATGGTGTTAATTTTATATTGAAGAAATTTAGTTTGTTTCAGGTTACCTTTTGTCATCATCACCAAAGTCATTTTGTAAAAATCTCGAAAAAAATCCGAATTATCGCTAACACATTGTAATGTTAATATCAAAAACGCCGCAAAAATTTTTACTTGCGGTGATATTAAAATATTTATTAATTTTCTGTTGTTTCAGGATACCTTTTGTTATCAAAACGCAGTCATTCAAAAAAACTTCAAAAATATTCTCATTTTTTTAAATATCGCACATGTTTTTCACGAACATGCCATCAATTTTATAATATCGCGAATTGTTATCGATATTAGAGAACTCGCGATATATCGACTATTTTGCTACACTAATTCTGAAGCAATATGGCCGTTTTGTTGACGTTTGTTATGCAAACTTAAAATGCCTATATCTCGCTTATTTATTGAGAGCGACAAAAGATTATTACAGATTCTGAATCTGCGTGGCGAATATAGTCCGGTGACGTTTAAAAATCAACAATCCATGAGAGGTTCCTAAACTGCAGTTATACCAAAACTTTTCGATTCAGTTACACAATTCGCCCGCCCGAGGCCATCTTAGAATCGTTCATTAGGATATTTGTTCGCCGTTCTAAAGCCCTGTACATTTCAACTTTCTGGCAAGTCTGGTATTCTCTTTTAATACCCAGACGAAAACTTCCGGAGCCTTTGAGTCACGAATTCTAGTTGCTCAGGATCGACTTTGTTAAAGAACATCTTATTAGTCTTCTCATTTCACTGCCTGAGCTATGTTTTTAGTTTTGATTGGCTTCCACCGCTTCTCCAGGCGCCAGCTCCAGCAACGGCACAACTACTGACTATTATAAAACTGATATTAATTATTGATAATATCTGACAAGACTAATGGACAATAAAAAAGGCGACAAGTGATATGATAAGCGAGCGTAACAAGCGAATGGGCAAGTAGGGTCTTGGTCTGTGTTAGTGCTATGTCTTAGCGATCATCTAAAACAATTGGACAATTTTGGAAGTTTTTACGAGATGACTTGGTGTATTGATGACTAAAGGTAACCTGAAACAAACGACATTTCAGGATATCTTCTGTCATCAATGTGCAAAAGTCATTGAAAAAACATCGAAAAAGTGCTCTTTTTTAAGTTTCGCGAAAATACGTATTTTTCCAAACGTTTTTTTTTCAAAATATTTCGGTTAATCTAAAACCTCTGCAAATTGTCATAATTTCTGTAATATCGCTAATTGCTATCGATATTACGATATACTCGAGAGACGAAAATTAAGGTAGAATAAAATTGTTTTAAACAAAAAAACATTTTTGCGATCCTAAAGCCAGTTTTTTGTATGAGTATCAGGCGATCGCGACCAGCAGTCAGATCCCAGGTTTCGATGCGGTAAAATAGCATAGCGTACACGTACGAGAAGTAGCACATCTGTAGCACTCTAAAGGTGGGTATCCATTAGGTTCGAGCACCAACTGCTCCGCGCACCTGCAACTGCTCCAGTAGTGGATGCGTTGACGCTCCGGGAGCGTGCAACGTTGCACGCTCCGCGTCGAGCGCTCCAAGAAGTGTCGGTAAATGCGCAAGCACAATAGGTGCGCATTAAAAACATCCTTTAATTTAGGAGAAGTATGAGTCCATAAGCTTAAAAGGAGGATGATAAATGGCTTGCCTGACGAATTAAGATCGACAAAGCGCCAATCTGGGAGTAGAATAGAGTTGGGATGCTAGTATTTGTAAACAATGTGGACACGGTACGCTGCACGGCTATTTGAACGTGACCAATTATTATGAGCAGCGCCGCATAAAAAGACCGGCCTGAACGACATTTTCTCTAAATTAGTCCGCAAGGTCAGCTGCTAATTGTGCTTACTTGACTGCGGCGGCTATGGCTCTAGTGAATGTCACAATGACGATGAATTCATTAAATGCACAGCATAATGCATTGCCGCTGAGCGGTCATGCATATAGCCGTACATATTATGTATGCATGCGGTAAAATGTGGTTTGTTCACTGTTTTGGCGCTAAAGGACATCGTGCATTTATCTTGGATTGAAAATCATTTGTCATTGGACATTGTGCATTTGGTAGCAAATGGTTTCGTGCATCTTGGGCCATAAGATCCATTTTGTTCTTGGATTAGCTCAACTCACGATTCAGCTCCTATTCAGAAACCTCCTCGTGTGGAAGGCTACCCCGGGTAAGACTCTCGCATCTCTGATCTCAAAGCTGTTAGACCGGTTTCTCCTGGCGGGATTGCATCCCGACGATACTGGGCGGTTCTGTGACGCCAATCGGTTGTGCACTCTGACTAATTGTTGAAGGAGTTTGAAGACTATAGTAATATACTGTCTCCTAAGCAGCGGGAGTGGATGTTGACCCGTTGTCATGCCACTCTTGAAATGAACTTGGGCCACTCTATCCCTTGTAGCACTACGGGCAAAGAACGCCCAGGTCCGCGATAAATTCAAATTGAATTAACGCTGTAATACAACAGGTAGAAAACGCGTAAGCGACTTCGGACCCGTAGCCAGTCGGGACGATAGAGGTTAACTCCAGAGTTAGGGGGCGAGGCTGCCCGCTGAGTACCTTTCCCGGTGCCTCGCCGTGAGGCTTTGGTCTTTAAGTGGCTGTTGGCGAGCTAGACAATAGATTGTCTTGTCTCTAAGTCTTCTACGCTCATCCCACGGATAAAAGAACGATCACATATCGTTATACCAGCCTGGCGTGACGGGTTCGCCCGTTGTAGTCGACACCGTCCTACTGTGCATGTATCTTTTACAACTACTTTGGCTTTATCGTAAAGATATGTGACAAAATACAGTTCGATTTCATTTTTATTCAGTTTTATTTTCATAAGTAACTGCTTCGTATATTTATATTGGATTTTCTAGGGTTGGCCAAAAGGATGTTGGTGATTTGATCCCTTAATTTCTCGGAGTCTGCTCGTTGCTAGGAGGCGGGGCGTATATTGCTAGACGCGTCGCTTCTTGGAAATTTGGTCGTAATGGAGCCGTACACAGAAGAGGCATAGGTAAGGCTACAAGCGCCAATGTGATAAGCAAATGGATCAGAATGATTGAAACAACTGGGTCGACCATAGCAATGCGGTCGCGGACGCCCGTTGTTTGAGAGAACGCCAGAAAATATGAAGCGAGTTCGTGCTTCAGTTGAGTAAACTCCCTAATAATCAACTCGTAAGAGGAGCCAGGCTTTGAACATTAAAAGAAAAACCTTGCGACGAATTTTGAAGCTTGATTTGCATCTCAAGGCTCACAAGATCCAGCTTGTCCAAAAATTGAAACCGGATAATGCCAATAATCGACTTAACTTCGTTAATCTGATGCTCGACCGTTTCAACGATTTTTGTAACGTTCAGTGACGAGGCGAATTTCCATCTTAATGGTCAACAAACAACACGATCGATTCTGGTCAGAGGACAGTCCCCAACGTCTGCATGAACTTCCACTTTACATCTCTAAACTTGTCGAGTGGGCTGCAATATCGAAAAACGGTGTTGTCGCGGTGACGGTGAGAGCCCACAATTATTGCAACATGTTACGGGAGCTCGTGGTCCGGGCTTTGCAAGAATTTCAAGGCTATCGCCTTGAAATTCTTGCAAAGCCCGGAGAATATGGTTCCAACAAGATGGTGCCTCATGCCATTTCGCTAGGGTGTCTATAGAAATGCTGAAGGAAATGCCCCCGGGAGGACTTTTTCAAAAAGAGGGGATATTGAATAGCCCCCAAGCAGCCCAGACCTAACTCCATGTGATTTTTTTTTATGGGGCTACCTCAAATCGGTAGACTGTGGAAATAATCCGATACATTTGGAGCAACTCAAAAGAAACATTTTACGGGAAATCAATAATATTCCAAGAATATTTTTTTGGCCGAGTTGTCTAAAATCTGCGAGTTTGGTTTCGAAAGTGCCAAGCAGCCGAGGATCGTTATTTAGAAAACTTTATTTTCAACTCTTCGGCTACGTAACGACCAAATTTATTATTATTTTCTACCGTTATTATTTTCTAATTCGAACGCACCCTAAAATCCATACAGAATATCTCATTATTACCATAGATACATAGACGGCCGCTCGAATAATTTCGCGCGTCATTTCGAGGATATTTCTAGTAAAATTCCAATGTCAAACATCATTTTTTTTTTTTTTCGAGAAATCATTATTTTTTGGTTTTAATGAGCTAATATCTAATATTTTTGTATGTAAATAAGCAAAACAAAATAATAAATTTGATAGAGAATCTAATAAAAATCACAATAGTACTTACAATTTCTAAATAGGGTTCCGTATTTTTTCCGTAAGACAAGTACAAGTTAGAAATGCCGAGTTTTTTTTCACTATTTCGACCCTCTCATATTTATTCATAACTATCTAATTGTTTTACAAAATAAGATTTCACCATTCTATATACAAAATTTCAATGTGATTAATGCACAGTTATTCTTTTTATGATTGCTATAGTATTTCCATAGTTATAGTACTTTTTGTCGAGCGCGGCGATATTGCAAATAATACCAATAAGTTGCCGCGGTCTACCATGAAATTATTCCGCTACTCGAAGGGTTAAGACATTAAAATTCCAAGATGTATATTTTTCAAAAATTAAAATTAAAATATCATATGCTTAGATTTTTTTTAAATTCGTATTCTAATCGCCAACACCCTTTTGGCCCATATACCTATACACATATGCATGGATATATTTTGTTTGCTTGAATAATATTTGAAATCCTTGCATATTATTATGTAAATTCACATTAAATTCCACTCTTTATACCAATAAAGAGCTTCCTTGGACAGAGGCCATCTCCAGCGAGTGAAGTATGCGACGGTCAGTCCAACTCATTCATTCAGCCTACTTCATATCTCAATTAACATTAATATAATGGCACTTTTATTAGTCATTCGCATAACTACAATTAATATTACGTTAATTGATCATCTAACAGTGCACTTGCATTTAGCTTCGTTTAAATACATTGATAGTACTGTCATGTGATTATATCAATCTTTGTCAATATATTTTATTATTACTGATATATTTTAGCTGCTATTTTTTCATAATTTTATCGCTTTGAATTTGATTGTTTTCATTTTACCAGGAAATTTAAATTCATATTTTTTTGTATAGCTATGTTGATTTTTGTGGGTATAATCATAACTTTTTTATTCAAAATAGTACGAAATCGTAACTTTTTGACGTCAATAATGCATACAAGCATACCTAAATGATATAAAATTAAATTATTGTGACATTATAACAAATTATTGTGACGTATAACGTGATATAAAACATCGAGGTAACCATTTTATTTCCAAGGGTCTTTGTCGTCTAGATAATCATTTATTTTATAGAAGCCCTTTGAGTACAATTCAATTCAATTCATTTATTTCAAAAAAATCTTTACAGATTGTCGAAACTAAAACTAGGTGTTAGATACATTTAATATTATTTACAATTTAGTTCCTTCGTGATTTCATTTCCGTTCAGTTCTAAAGTTCACTTCGTAAATTATACACGTCATGTACAGATATAAATTAATAACGATAGAGACAGAGTTCAATTTGTAGATAAAAAATATAGATGGAAGTCATGTTTGTTAGATTATATACGCATATTTGAACAAGTGGTATTTATAGTCTAGAAGATTATTATTAAAATTCATTATTATTAATTATTAAAATTCATTTTTGCCATTAAAACGATTATTAATGATTATTAAAATTTAAATATAATTAAAATTCATTTATGTCATATATTTCCTTATAAATTAGTAGCTTTCTGACTTCCGAATAGAAAACTAATATTTTCTTTTCCCTACATATTAGGTCTTTTAGGTTTTGTGGCAGTTTATTAAAAAAGGACATTCCCACGTAGTTAGGGTCTCTGCGTAAAATTTCTAGGTTCGGACGAGGTAATAGTAGATTGTTCCTCGACCTAGTCAAGTGATTATGTACTTCTACAGGTTTCTTAAATTTAGATATGTCTTTAGCTACTAGTTTGATGCACTCAAATAAATATAGTGATGGCAGGGTGAGTATATTTTGATTCCTGAATGATCCACGACACGATTGAAAGCTGTCCATGTTATTTAGAATTCTTATTGCGCGTTTCTGCAGGGAGAAAATATGCTGCCTAAATTCCATGGTACACTGAGCCCAGAATGAGATGCCGTAACGTAGGTGCGACTCAAAGTGGGCGAAATATATGCATCTGGCGTCTGTTTTACTGATAATTTTGCACATCTTACGCAGTAAAAAGCATGCTCTAGAAAGCTTGTCACTCAATATTTCGGCATGCGGGGTCCACCTTAACTTATCGTCTATTACGACACCCAGGAATTTGTGCGTATCAACATTGTTTATCTTGTGCACCCCAATTTTTAGTGCCGGAATATTCGGAGAAGTCTTTTTGGAACCAGAATGTATCATTGAAATAGTCTTTGAGGCATTTAGAGCAAGGTTATTGCACTCCAACCAGTCGTTTAGTTTCACTAGCTCTTTATTCAAAGTGTCAATTACTCGATCTAAATCCTGGTCGGCATAACTTATGCTGGTGTCGTCAGCGAATAGAATGACCTCAGAATTAGTAATCGCTGATGGAAGATCGTTCACATAAATTTTAAAAAAAAAGAGTTGGTCCTAGTATACTCCCTTGTGGTACCCCAGACCTAACTATACACGTTATCAGAAAATACTGGCCTAATTATGCCTCCCTCATTTTCAGTGAGTTGCACTAATTGTCGTCTGTTATAGAGGTAACTTTGAAACCATTTCAGGCCGTTTCCTCGGATTCCGTATCTTTCGAGCTTGTATAATAAACGCTCGTGGTTGACCATGTCGAAAGCCTTCGACAGGTCGCAGAAAACAGTTTTCTGTCCGTGTTTTTATACAATGTAGTTACCATATTTTTCAGTGCATCCATAGTGCTTTTATTTTTTCGGAACCCGAATTGGGCATCTGATAGGATATGGTTTTCTTCCAGGTATTTTATAAGTCTAATATTAACTATTTTCTCTAATATCTTGGACATAACAGGAAGTAAATCAATTGGCCTGTAATTTCCTATATCAGTTTTCGCATCTTTTTTATGTAGAGGTATTATCTTTGCGGTTTTAAACTCTTCAGGGAAAACCCCATCTCTGAGGGAGATATTAAAGATATGGCCTAATTGCCCTGCTATTACTGGGAGAGCCAGTTTTATGGTGGAAATATCTATGCTATCTACCCCTGTTGACTTTTTGTTCTTCATTGATCTTACTATGTTCGTAATCTCTACGGCGTTCGTTGGGCGCATAAAGAAGTTATGGTGGCTATGAGGAATATGTCCCGTTGACGTGCTCGATGCTACTGCCTGTTGGGACAGTTGAATTGTCTTAGAGAAAAAATGATTGAATGCATTTGCCACGTCGAGTTGGTTAGTAATAATGTCATCATTGTTGTTAAGAATTATGTTGGATGCATTTGTTTTATATTTACCCATTTGCTGATTAACTATTTTCCATAACGCCTTAGAATTGTTTTTCTCTCTCATGATTTCCTTTGCAGCTTCTCCTTAATAAATGACTTAAATTGTATCACAGATAAATTTTGCATGTTTTCTGGGACTTTATTGTAGAAGCGTATACATTGCCCTTTGAATGATTTTGTGGTTATGGAGAGTCGACTTTTATGGTCAGCAAGTTTATTTTTATTTCTAGTATTGACACCATGCCTATCAGAGTTTTTTTTAAACAGTTCTTTATTTTTATGCACATACATTAGGTTTTCATAGATATAATTAGATGCAAGTGTCAAAATATTGATTTCTTTAAATTTTCCGCGTAACGACTGTCTAGCACCTAATTTATAAATAGCGTCAGCAGCATGACCCCATAGCAAGATGCCATACGACATCAAGCTGTGAAAGCTGAAGCTGGTATATGTATGAAGCTGAAGCAATGAAGCTGGTATATGTATATAAGCCAATTTGGTCTTTCCGTCATCTGTTTTTGCTCAAAGCTTGGATATTTTCGTGTCACTATTAAAAAAGTCAGTCATTTTAGTCATAAATAAAATGTTGTTGTAATCGTTTGATTATGATATCGACTTTTAATTCACATAATCAGACTGCAAGGCATTGGGAATGTGGCCCAGTGAGGCTTGTCATGCCCCGTCGGGTGGCCAGATCAATGGTGAAATCGGGTGTCCAACGGGCCGTCCTAAAGATAGCGTGCGTTTCCAGACCCCTCCAGCAAGTCGTCCAGATTCTTCTGAAGTTTCCCTGTTTATGGAGGTCAGTGGATAGGAAATGAGCTATGAGTTGCGCCAGCCAACGAACAAACTGGCCGTAAGGCCTAAGTTGAATAGCCCCATTCGGCTCCAGTTCACTAAGACATTTGTGGTTGTCGTATACAAGGTAGTTTTACGATAATGATCATTTTACCTCTTGTGAGGCGAGGGTGGAAGACTTTGTATACGATACAAATCTACGGTCCATCAAAAACCATGAAACCGCCAGAGGTCAACGTCTTTCTGCGAGGCACTAGGAAGGTAACCCAGTGGCGAGGCACTAGGAAGGTAACCTCATTCCCTGGCTACCAGTTTTGGTGGGATGTCTCGGCCTGGAATTAACCCTTAGGATCCTTCCGACTGTTTACGGGACCGAAATCGCTTACGCGGCTTCTACCTGTTGTATTTCAGCAGTAATTCAACAAGAATTTATCGCGTATCTTGACGTCCTTTGCCAGTCATACCACTTGGGATCGTGTAGCCAATAGGTCGTTTCAACAATGGCATGACAACAGGTCAACATCCACCCCGCTGCTTAGGAGACAGTATATTTCCATAGTCTCCAGATTCCTTCAGCAATTAGTCAGAGTGTACAACCGCTTGGCGTCGCCGAACGGTGCGTAATCCGTCCAGTAGCGCCGGGAGGCAATCCCCCAGGAGAAACCGATCCACCAGCTGTGAGGCCTGAGATACGAGATTCTTACCCGGGGTAGCCTTCCACACGAGGAGGCTTTTGTATAGGAGTTGAATCGTGACTTGTACTGATTTGAAAACACAATGAATCTTATGGCCCAAGCTGCACGAAACCGTTCCCTACTTAAGAACCCCCGCGTCTCGTAATTTTACCCCCGCGTCATCCTGAAAGCCACATATATAAGAAGAACCCCGAACTTCGCAGATCTTCGATCATTTACCTACTTTCGCTGCATGGTTACCCAGAAATCAAAAAAGATTATACATTATTTTTTTTTTATTTATTTCCACACCTACATAGTTTGAATAGGAAGCAAATAATTAAATATAATTTCTGCTGTTCTGTAAGGCAAAAAAACGTTATTTTTGTTTATTTCGCTGCTGTGCAAACCAACACACAAACAAATATATATACATACAAGACTACTCGAAAGTCCACTATTGTGGAAAATAACAAATCTCTACAAATCAAATTTTAGTCAGGATAAGTTGTACAGTCGTAACTATGAGAAAGTAGCTTTATGCAAAAGTGTAGTAATTCATATTTCAGGAAAACCTGTAATCCTATGTTTTAGTAAATATATTCAAAATATTCGGGTTAAATATGTTTACTTTGATCAAATAAAGGATTTTTTATTAATTTGTGCTTTATTTAATTAAATCAAAGTTCAATTTTTATAAAAACTCAATTATCTCCAAAGCCATTTTTTGATTACGACAGTTTTGTTATGAGGTTGCGTTATATCTAATCTAATTTTAGAAAATTTTAATTAGCCTTAGATTTGCATATTATGTGTTAGTATTACATATAAAACGCTGTGTTTTTTGAAAATAAATATATTTCTTTTGTGTCTGCGTAAACAGACGAAATACACAGGGAATCGCCTATTAAATATGTCGAAAACATAGGCAGTTGTAAGCGTCTGCCTCGAGAATAAGGCCCATTATCTCCTAAATCAATTTGTCAAGTAATAAGTGGGCTAATCGATGTGATGATTAATGCATATTCTAATGAATCGGCTGCTCTCGCGCATAATTTGTCGCGCACGTGATCCGAATTCAAATTATTATTTAAATCAAATTCTCACTCGCTACGTTTCGAGTCTTCTCACTCCACACGAATCAGATGAGATGATATTATAGAACGATGTTGCCAGCGATGAAGGAAATATATGAAATATTTGATATACATATCGTCGGCTAACCTGCAAACCGGCCAACTCCCGTTTTGACCCAAAGTCATATTTTAACGTTGTTGTATGCGCCTAGTTGTCACCCACATTATGCAACATGAAGCAACTCCCTAACTTATACATATAATTAAGGAGAAAACAGCGGACACGTAAAAAGGGCAATTCCCAACACTGGCATAGCAACGCCGAAAAGTGGCTAACTCCGACTCCAGCGGTCATTTTTGTACTGGACGGCGTGCAATAATAATCCGCCTGTGAGCTCCGAGATATTATACCAGTTTACCATATTATTAGTCTCAACCAATGGTATGGGCCTAACGAAAGGCAGGGGGAGGGGTTAAACTAACCTGCAAAAATCGCATTTTAGAGCACTTTTTTCACCAAAACCTATAAAGATCTGTTAACAGGGAACATTTAATTTGTTTTTAAAAACGTAGAATTATTTGCTACCCGGAATACTGTCTTTGTGTTCTATCAATTTGTTATTCTTTTTTTTTTAATATAGTTGTTTAACCCCTCACGTTGCGAGGTAAAAACTCACCGCGCCCAAAAACATCACTTTTGCGCGCGACATATTCGCGCAAAAAATCGACGCGAGTCAACGGCCTTGAGAAAAACGATCATAACTTATAAACCACTAATCGGATTAAAAAAATATAAATAGAAAAATGATCGCATTGAAATTTGACATATAAAACATTATAACCTTATCTCGTAAAACAATTAAGATAATAATGAATAAATATTACAAAATTGGCAAACTGAAAAAACTCGCCTATAAAATCATTTCGATTTTTTTGTAAATACAGTTTTTGTAAATATCAAAAATTGTAAATACAGTTATGTTCTTTATTAAATGCTTTACCAAAACGATATTTTTTTTTTACTTATTTGCATACAAAAATACGGAAAAAATATTTATTTATTCAGCCAAGAAAAATTGTATGTATTCTCGTAAAAAAAAATTTTTTTAATTTTTAATTTGTGACTACTTATGGTATTTTTTTATATGAAATTCTTTCAAAATAACTTTATTACTACATCACTTCTTCTTAGAAATCACACCAGAACTTTGAGCTTTGTCTGATATTATAGAAAAATCTAAAGTTTTGAGAGTTTCCGACTTCCGAACCTAATAATAAACTTTGAATGCCCATAATATAAAATTCGTTAGATTTTTTCAATTATATTGTCTTATCATAGACTTATTATATGTCTAATAACTAATTACTATACTCCAAAGAGTCACATTTCATCGAAAAACTACGGAAAATCGCACTTTTTTCTCTCATAGTAATTATCAAAACAAGTTTCATTTTCGCGAGCCATATTAGAAAACAACATATAATGTTCAAAATACGCCTAATTATGTGATAACTTAGGATGTAAATGAAGCAATACCTATTTTATTAGTAAATTAAAGCGACATTACGTCATGTTTCGCGATATAACGGAATATTTCACAAACATTACAAAATAAATACGGCCATATTTCGCTCGCCGTTTGGTTTTGCCAATGTGTTTTCTTCGAAAATTCGTGAAAAACAGCAAATGGGCTGTGTAAATTGTTTAATCCTAAGGCCTAAACTACTTAAAAATGGAAATTACTTACTTTTATCCGGTATGCACTGCACTTATATACACAAAACAATTCACAACACAACACGTCGCGGAATTATACGCCGCGGCGAATGGGCAGTTCGCGACTGTCGTCAGAAATGAGGTCATCGATTTTGTAAGGGATGTAGTAATTCATATTTCTAACATCGCATGCGGCAATCGAGCAATTTCATAGTGTTGCATATTTGGCTATATTATGGCATCATTCGATAGAATATACAATCGCATTTCGAAATTTAAACGACATTTTCGTAAGAGCCGAGCGCTATATCCAAAATCGGATGTTTCGGATTGTAGGCGGCCGCCATACATGTCCCCAAATGGATGTTACGTGCTCAGCGGGTTAAAGCAAAGTCAAAACAAATGGTGTTGAAAATCTTAATTATTTCAATTCTTTCATGTTATCCCATCTCATCTTCTAAATATCGAAGATAATGATAATCCCGCCTAGATACGGGACAGTTTAGTCCTAGTTAGGTGGGCAATGAGCATTAGCTGCATTTCGGTGTTCAATTTTTCCGAGTTACTTATAACATTGATAACAATGGGGCTAAATGTACAAAAATAAAATGAATAAAGTATTAAACCATAAAACCATAATGTATCAATGAAGTGAGATAAAATAAAAGGAATCGCAATCATTAAGTTATTCAACACGATATTTACAAAAGAGTTCATAGTGGAGATTCATTTATATATTCCCAAATATGCTAAAAGCTGTATTTATGAATAATATTGTAATTTTAAGTAAACATGTTAGGCAATGCAATTTTTAAAAGGAAATGTAACAAACATGCAAATTTTATTTACTCTAACTATAAGCAAATTTTATTATCCAAATACAGTAGTTTACAAAAAAAAAATTAAGTGAAAATAGTTTCTGTGGCTAATGGATTTGCACCTATTCATACTAATTAAGCTACATTAGTTGTCTATAATTCATACTAATTAAGCTACAGTAGTTCCCTTAGTTGTCTCAAATTATCACTTTCAATGCTGGACAAAGCCTGCCTTCTAACATGTAGTTTCGAAGCCTATATGTTAGAAGACAGGTTTTTAATAGGTTTAATAGACCAGGAATTAAAACTTACACTACCGGTAGACTACAGGGACTACTACGATAATATACACATGAAGATTGAAATAAAATAATATTTAAAACCTGTATTTATAGTGTTTTATTGCATATTCATAATGTATTTTATAGTTTTTATTTCCGATAGACTTCCATAATAGCTATACAAAAATATGGACAACTCCCATTCTTTTTTTTTCTTTTTTTTTCAAACAGGCCAACTCCAAAAATTTCAATATTGGTTATGTAAACAATATATTATTTTATAATTTTCAGTAAATACCATTTGCAAAATAAAAAGGCACCAACTGGATTTTTGGAATCTGCATATTGTAACTTATAATTTTATTAGGAAGTTTTTTTTGTTTCCTGTAAAATTTCACAATACGGAGTTGGCCGGTTCGCAAGTTAAGCCATCGATATTTGATATACGAAGGAAGGTACATGTTTGCCTGTTTCATTTGTTTCCACGTATATTTGTTAATTTAAAATCGATCTGTATAAAATGAGTACCAACGAAATAGATATTGACATTGACTACCCCATTTCCCTAGTTCAAGGAAGAGAAATGTTATGGGATAAGTCTCATGCTTACTTATAGAACTGTGGACCTGATGTGAACTCATGTAAGGACAGTAACTTAAAACAAAAGCTGTATCCTTTGAGAAAAACTCTCCATCGTTATTTTGCAATAAATGGACTGATCCAGTATCGCCATCTGTTTTTACGTCGATTTTGGCGGTGGCGTAGCAACTGCACACGTCTCTTCCGATCCCAGGGACATCATACTACTGACTAGGTACATCATACTACAACATTCTTCGCCCACTGCGACGTCGTAGTAACGTTGCGTCGCCGCACCGTGAGCCGTATGCCGTGTGTACGCCCATAAGGATCTTTGCGGTGCGGCGCCGCACAGTACTATGTGGTTTGGCCCTTAATCTCATTTCGCAGCCACTTTTTAGCACATCAGCATGTCGGTTGACTGTAAGAGATTGTTTAATTAGCAATAAGCCGCCATTGCACGTAAAATATTTATATTGTAAAATAAAGGAATTTTTAATTTAATTTTAATGTCATTTCAAAGAAATGCTGAAAACTGAAATGTATTTACTGTATAAATTTCGCTGAATACTGAAGTGAAGGAAATATGGAACTCTACATAAATACCAGTTGAATTTGATATAATTCTTTAATACTTTTTTCACCCTCTTAATTTTTGACTTATAACTACCTACTTAACATTAAAATTTATATTGTATGCAACTGGCAACACTATCCCTAATAGAGCTGTCGCTGTCAGGAGCCGCTCGAGATTTTTTCACAGCTCTCTCGCGCCATGCGGCGGCTGCGACAGTTATTTATAGCGGGTATAATAATTCAGAATTAGATCGGCTTTTTCTTATAGAGATACACGCGTGTGCGCCCAGCACTACACCGAAATAAATAGTAGAGACAGTTTTAGTATATAATAGTGTCGCTATGGCATTATTTTTAGAATAAAAAATCGCGATTTTCGAAACGGAACGATGCGAATGGTAAATGCGTGGTATTCCTAACTATTTTTAATAAACTCAAACTGGGATATCCCTATTAATCACAAAGTCTATTAACTCTGAAATAAAATACATATGCATGAATCTGTTGTAATTCTTTTTTTTTATTACCTTAGGATTACAATATATATGTAAAATATCTATATTGTACTTTTGAGTTTCTTCTCTGTGTTCATCGACCTCCAAGTTAAACGGCTTAACCTTTTTTTTTTTTAGACTCCAAATTTTAAACATAGTTCCTGAAGCACAGTATACAGACAGTATAGTGTCTTAGAACCAATTTGAAATTGACGCCAGTGACGTCACGGGTCTTAAGGGCTTCCACATATAATAATACGATTATAATTAAACATTGTATCACAAGCGTCGTCCGCGCCGACTATGCTGCCGTTGGCTATGCACCGACCCAATTATTCAAATGTTCGAGAAGTTTGAAAACCCCTCCCGCGCGTAATGCCAACTACAGGCGTTTGCCGTAACGCAACCCTCTGCTCACATCCCTCGCACCCTATCCCCGCAACGCCTTGCCACTCTAGAGTGCGCCTACCGTTGTAGCTGAGGGGTCAAGTCCAAGTAATCGGAATGATTGATGAAAAGTTCAAAAAAAAAAGTTGAAAACGTTCAAACTTCTAAAGTTCAACCATATAACCTGGTTGACATATAGGCTAATTTGAAACATATACCCCAGGGGTCAAGTAGTGGCGTGTTTAATAATATTTCTATATTTCAAAAGTTCAATATTTATTTTTTATTGTGAAAATGTGCCCTGCAGGCTTGGGCTACCTCTTGACATTTGAAACATAGACTCCCGAAAGGTCGAATAAGGAGTGTAATAATAATTCATATAAATACAAAAAATACAAAAAAACTTAAACAAAGTAGAAACGTAGAAAAAATACAAACAAAGTAGAAACGTTAAACGAATACCAAATTTATTATATTTATATGTGTCTACGGGCACGGACCAAACCTTGCATTCTAGATATAGAATCCTGATGGGTCAAGTAAGCTAATTCCAAAAAAAAAGGAAAAATATTTTCAGCTCAAAAATGTACCTACTAACGACAAACTTATACCAATACTATTATATTGATATGTGCCTTGCGGGCACGGGGTACACTTTGAAACATTTAAACTTGAAACTTGAAAGATAGGCTATTGAGTGGTCAGGTAAGCGGTGTAATCTATACTAATATTATAAAGAGGTAAAGTTTGTGAGGTTGTAGGAAGTAATCTCTGGATCGACTAAACCGATTTTGAAAAGTTTTTTACTAATAGAAAGCCACGTTATTTATGAGTGTCATAGGCTATATATTAATCCGAAAAATTAAAAGACTTTTTCGTGGTTGTCGGATTTGCAAAGTAAGTCGGAGAAAAAACGGTCGAACGAAAACGTTTCTAAATAACGCTGCCTGAACGATGAGAGATATATGATTAAGTTTAAGGGAAATATTGTAGAGCTTGATAATGCCTACAATAAAGTCAGCGACAGCATATGTCTCACTTTTATATTTAAGTCTCTTTTATATTTAAGTCACAAAGTCAGTAAGTAGTTTTTTATATTTAAAAAATAAATTAAATCGTTAGGTTATGTTTATTGGTCATATTATCAACAATTATGAATTCATATCAAAATAAGTAAATTTATCGTCTCAAGTTTAATACAAAAGACTCTTCCCTTTTACTGCATAAATGGTTAAAGAGATCAGACACTCACAAGAAGGAAGATACTCACAAATAACGGTAATTTAGTCAAATTGGCATGCAAATACATACATACATATGCAGTAAAATATAACCTTTCTTTTGGCAGTCAGGAAATAAATCATAGCACTAAGTAGGTACTAACCGTGTCACACTCATAATTTCATCACAAGTAAAAAGTTTTACCGCCCAACGAAGTGGGCACGGGTCAGTTAGTTCTTAATAAAATAAAGAAAAAGATTTTCAATTCAAAATAGTACAAACGACGCACGAATACAAAATATTACATTGATATGTGCTCTGTGTGTGTTAGACAAACATTGTATTCTAGATATAGACTCCTGAGGAATCAATTAGGCGGTGTGATACTTAAAAAATCGAAAAAATCAAGAGATTTTCAGTTTAAATAAAGCACATCGGACAAACCGAAACCAAAACTATTATTAGAATCGTGAGACTTAAAATGAAAATATGTCGCCGGATAGTATGAAAGTCAAATATGATAACGTAGATCCGTTAGACCTCATGATGAAAAATACTGTAATACTGGGGAGAAAATTTTCATCCGCGGTCCCAGGAACCAACCAAAAAAAAGTACAAACGACAAACCAATACTAAATCTATTTTATTTATATGCACCTAATGATGTTACTCATGGATCTACGACAGGATGGATGAAGTGGAGATAACTAACGACGTTATGTGCGACAGAAAATGCCCCTTAAGATCAAAGGGCAAATGTATGAGACAGCCATTAGACCTGCGGTCTTGTTTGGATCAGAATGTTGGGTATCTAACAAACATCTTAATAAATTACATACAAAAGAAATTCGCATGCTACTCTGGTCAGCGGGTGTCAAAAAAAAAGAATTGATATTGATAAAGTCATAGAAGTTTACGAAGAAGTTTAAGGAAAAGCGAGAGAAAAATGCTGCTCCTTAACCCCTCAGGCCCCGATTGGCCGATATCGGCCACAACACGATTCAGCGTGACGGCCTCGTTTTAATTTAATTTTTATTTTATTTGTTTTATTTTTTTATGTTTTATTATTTGAATATGTTTAATTTTAATTATAGGTACAATGTTAATGTTATGTTAATGTTTAATGTTAATTATGGGCAGTAATTAAAGTTTTGATAAGACAGTGTCGTAATTCAATTTTTTTACTAATTTTTACTAATTTTTTTTGGGACAGCAACTTGTCAATCGGCTCAGGGGCCGAGGCCTGAAAGGTTAAGATAAGAACAAATGTATAAGACAGCCATTAGACCTGCTATCTTGTATGGATCAGAATGTTGGGTGTCTAACAAACAACATCTTAATGAACTACATACTAAAGAAATTCGCATGCTACGCTGGTCAACGGGTGTCAAAGAAACAGAATTGATATTGATAAATTCAAAGAAGTTTACGAAGAAGTTTAAGAAAAAGCGACAGAAAAATACCCCTTAAGATAAGGGCAAATGTGTAAGACAGCCATTAGACCTGCTATCTTCTATGGATCAGAATTTTGGGCATCTAACAAACAACATCTTAATGAATTACATACTAAAGAAATTCGCATGCTACGCTGGTCAACGGGTGTCAAAGAAACAGAATTGATATTGATAAATTCAAAGAAGTTTACGAAGAAGTTTAAGAAAAAGCGACAGAAAAATACCCCTTAAGATAAGGGCAAATGTATAAGACAGCCATTAGACCTGCTATCTTGTATGGATCAGAATGTTGGGCATCTAACAAACAACATCTTAATGAACTACATACTAAAGAAATTCGCATGCTACGCTGGTCAACGGGTGTCAAAGAAGAAAAATTGATATTGATACAGTAAAAAAAGGGCGCTAACGGTGGTACTGTCACGTCCAGCGATGCCCAGATGATCACATGGTGAAGCTTGCCGTAGACCTGCCAACGACGAAACGTGCTCGTCGAAGACCAACCGCCACCTGGTTGGTTGAGACGGTATAAAAAGACCTGAGAGAAGCCTAACTCAACGCAGACACAGAACAAGATCATGCTCAGTGTGGAAGGACAAGGAAGGCCGACCCCAAGTAAATGGGAAAGGCTCTAGGAGAAGAAGAAGAAGGTCTCAGGGATCAACCATGCTAATAAAGGGTTAAGAGAAGTCGAAATTCCACTTGCTCTTCAACCCGCATATCAGTGTCACATAGTCGAGCAATCATTCTAATCAGTTATTAATGTTTCTAAGTACATATATGAATATCACTGAATATTTAAACATATCCTTGGCTGAATATTTGAGCGTCCATTAAGGCAATCTACTAATATACGGGCTTAATTAAAATTTATCCCGATGAATAAATTACGAATTTCAATAATTAAGTAAACCCTTTCAATGTATTTTGATGCCATTTATATTGCCATATTATATTAATGCCATTATTTGGCAAGAGAGCAATTTCAATTTCTGAATTCACATAAATTTACAAATATTACTGGTTTAATAGAAATAGTTTACATAATAATATTGTTTCATCAACTTTTTATAATTATTTTTCAACAAGTAAAAACAAGTTAAAAAAATCGTTTGTGTCACACCAAGACTTTCCCGGCAAGCAGGAAAGGCCTCCCCTTTCCCTCCCACTCACCCGCTATAACCCCTAACCTCTCAACCAACCGCCCAAACTCACCCAGTCAACTTCCCCCCTCCCTCAGTCACCCCTCCCCTGCTGACCCCAACCCCACCCGATAGCGATTGTGTCAATTGATTATGATAGCAAATTTAGTATATTTGCTTGATATTAAAAAAGCTATTTTCCAATTTGATGTAGTATTTTCTTAAACATGGTTGAGTTTATTTTTATGTCGCTTGTATGAGAGATATTCCAAACAAAATTTTGCAATGTCGTTTCTGACGAACGACGCACCTGTGTACCTAATTTCAAGTCTCTAAGTTTAATGTTTCGAGATTAAAGTATGACTAGCCAATCTTTTCAAGTCTTGCCATGACTAAATGATGCTTGGATGCCAAATTTAAACTAAATCGGATGAAACGCTTTGGCGCTATCGTGGTGGAATACACACACACACTCACACATATACACACACACACAGACACACACACACACTCAATCTGATAATGGTCTTAACCGTCCAAGGGGGGGGGGGGGGTTAATATGGATATTTCCGTCTTCATGTCGATTTTTTTAACGCGTTCACAATAATTTCTTTTGGGCCGAAAAAGTTAATATTTTACGACTTCAAAAAATACACAATTTAAGGTAAAGTTCTGCAGACGCTTAAAAATATGATTTGATTTCCAATTGAATAAGGAATACTAATCAATGACTTTCGTGGTTTTTGGTTGGTTGACATTTTACTAGTAAATAGGCTAAACACGAATTTACCGTAATTAATTTATAGAAATGTACGTAATAATTGTATTATGTACGAGTATATAATCAGGTAGCACTGAGCATTTATTTATTTACTTTTTATTTAATTAAGCACATGATACACATTTCCGCAACATTTATTATCAATTAATTAAATCATAAGATACGCATTCATGTAGAATTACAAAATATTCGTGTTTGGCCCAGTAGCAAAAAATAAAATAGGTACGCTACAGCATCTTAATCACAACGCGATCGCCACCTAACTAGGCCCAAGCCTGTATTAAGGCAGGTGTACCAGAAAATATTTTGCCTGTACACACATTTGGTTATAATTAAAGGAAAAAATAAAAGAAATCAAATTAGGTAATTTGAAGTATGTATTTAAAAAATCTTGCAATATAATTTAGAAAAATAGATTTGAGATGGAATTTAAAATAAAACAATAAGTTTAAAATAATGAAAGTATTTGAAATTAATAAATATCTGACTTATGTTTCCAAAATTATTTTAAAATATGTAGTCAACATTAAAATTAAATTCATAGTCAATAAATAATTATATATCTTTATCAGAAATATAAAATAAAATATATTGATACACAAAATAGGTTTTGAATATTTAGGTACTTAGTAAATTTACATTTAAAAAAATTCGTAAAATAGTATACACGTGTTGAGCTTGTAGTTTGACGCTCCGAGACTCGTTTGTAGTATTTAGGTAAATGTCAATATTTAGAAATATATCAATGTCATCCCTGTAGTCTACTTGTGGAGCATGTAAATTTCTGTTCTTGTATGTGTACGTATGTATGTTGGGTATTTAACCCCTCAAGACAGTAACGTCCTGAATCGGGTACGATGTATTCTAGTAAATGCTCAGTAACATCCCAAAACGGGTATGAGCGCGGCGCGACAAACAGCGCTCTCAACGAACTGAATTTACACCAAAATCACAATGCAATCCCTGCTAGATATGTCTGAGAAAGACGGATAAATTCTGTATTGTACCACTATTCAGTCGTTCTTCTCGCAGTCTAGAATCCATAATATAATTGTTTGTATTCTGGGGGCACTTAGTCGAGTGCTGCCATTGCTCGGATCTGAGCTTCTCTTCAGATATTATGTAGCTTCTCTTGGGATATATGTATGTATGAAAATAAATAAAACAAACTAATAGATTTGGTAAAGCATGTACACAAATGTGTTTACAATATCTAGATAGGGTTTCGTATTTTGAGATAAAACGTCGATATCGCTGAATAAGTGAGTTTTCGGTTTTCCAACTTTCTAATAATTATTCATATATATATGTAATTGTTTTACAAAATGATATTTTAATGTTTTATATTTTAAATTTCAATGCGATCATTCTAGAACTCTTGTTTTTATGATCGATTAAGTAGTTTCTTTCTTATGATCGTTTTTCTAAAGTGCAATATTTTTGACCTTCAACTCTCAGAAATGACAGGTGACTGCCAAGATTTACACCCGCCGCTTGAGAGGTTAACAGTATTAACCCTTAAAAGGCCAGCCATGAAAATGATGCTCCCGACGGCATGTTTTCGACCCGAGAAAATTTGTTTGTAGGGGTGTTAGTGCACGCATACTGATGTGTAATAATGGCTTATTCAATGAAGGCGACTTTTACAGCATATAAATTAATCATTGCATAAATACGGAGATAGGCCGAGTGCGAATTGTCGCAACAGAAAAACCACCGATCGGTGGTATTGGCATCCCACAGGTCAAAGGTTAAGTTCAGATTTTGATAATTTGATATAATTTTTCAAGTTTCCTTACGCAGCGGTTTCGGCTGTGAGAAGTTGGACGGTGAAAGATTTTATTTTATATACTAAGCAAAGTATAATTCACCCGCTTAGTTTTAGGCAGTTAATGCAAAAGTTTTAAAATAAACGGGCTCAAATAGAGAACAAATTATTTGATTCTGTCCGTTTATCATTTAATTTTGCGCGAGTCCACTCTAAAAGAGCGATGTTTGCACAGCTTTCACAGTGTCTATTCAAACTCGTCGTCTATGATAAACAAAAAGCGTAGACTGGTTCTTTGCTACACTCAGATACGACTAAACTAATTTGCCCACGAATATCAAAATAACAAAAATATAGCTAAAAGTGAGAATCTTTGACTATTATGCAAACTGCTTATTTATTCAAAACCTACTAATATTGAATTATTGCTGTTGAATATTTTTTTTCTTGAAAGAATATTAATGCCAAAATATTATTGGCGTGGTTCGCCAATAAAAAACCTCGGCATCCTTTGCCCGGCTGTTCACCCGGAATCGGGTAGCCGATAATCGTTTCAAGAGAAGATCCGCAACCACCCCCGCTCTATAGGAAACAGTACTGCTTCCAGACTCACCCGACTGTTAGTCAGAGTGCACAATCGATTGGCTTACGCCGCACGGTGCGCAGACCGTCCAGGAGCGCCAGAAGGTTGACTCCTAGGGTAAATTAGCCCTAAGGCCAGAGTCCTGCTCGGGCTCGCACTTCATGCGTGGAGGCCAACCGGATGGGTGTTGACCCGTGAGTGTGACCGACCCTGAACAAAATGGGTCTTCGTGGCCAACTCATCAAGGGCTCATTAGCTCCCACTACTACAACACTCCAGGTAAATCTTTTATACAAATTGCCCATTGTCCTTTATAAACGAAATAAATGATATATTGTTGCATTTATCAAAAATGTCCGCCGCCTATCTTCGTAGGCAGTGTACGCTTAAATATTTTTATTTCGTGGGCATTAAAATATATGTGCACAATAAAATAACATAAGTGCACAATATTTTATGATCTTTGGAAAATATTTTCCCAAACGTTTTATTTCCCAATATATATTTCTTACATACTATGTTTATTTATGATGTCTACAGAGTTGGTAACTTCAGCTACAGTAAATATACAGCTAAAGCAGTATAGAAAATAGGCCTATTGTTGAAATAAATACCTACTCTCCATTGGAGCAGGTATTTATTTCAAACGGTCGTCACCCTTTATTTTTTTTGTGAAAATAAAATGTTATGTGTAATTATTAATTAAAACATTGATTTGGCTTCAGTAATTGTCACATAATCGAATTAATTAACTAGGCCGCAAATAAAATTAGGTAGAAATGTCAACATTTTAAGAGGTCTTTATTCTTCGTTATTGACTTATTGCGCATCAAACACCTTATCAGCCCTCAATTTATATTTATCAATTAAATAATTTGATATATTTATTTATTTTATTTACTTAAAATTCAGAGAAGCATACAGTGCTCCATTAATTATAACTAATTATCATATTACAATGTTTTGCTGGCCGATTACGTGTTTCCTACAGGTCTTACATTATTTTCTTATACAATATTTATCAGAATTGAACTGAATTAAATTGCTATTCAAATTTACTGTGGATATACGCAAAAAGTTTCGACTCGTCTCGAAGTGGCACTTGCGACTATTTATATGATCAGTGCTTGCGACTGACAGCATTGCAACAATCGCTTACACTCGAATCTACATATAGTCGAGTATTGATCATTACTTGAGTCTTTACTCAACCAAGTATTACTCAGGTGCCAAGTAGTACTAACGTATTAGATGCGTTCTATAGTCGAATATCGTTCATCGACTCGGCGGAGTAATACTAGAGTAGAGGGGAAAACATAGGGAAAATAAAATATTTCGTAATTTATTCGAAAACAAATTACTAATCTTTTATTTTACATCTAAAATTATGATGAAGATTTACAGGGGGTATTGATACACATTTTATTGTTGCTTTTCCATAAAATATGAATTAAAGTGTTCATTTCGATTCATAGCCGGTGATTTTAAAAAAAAGCAAATTTTTTGTCGTCAAGATTTGACAGTTCGATTCTAACTTCATGAATTCTTTCAAAGCGCGCGTAAGAATGATTTATCTTGATTTTTTGCTTAACGTCCTCATATAGTATAAAATGATTTATCTTGATTTTTTGCTTAACGTCCTCATATAGTATAAAATGATTTATCTTGATTTTTTGCTTAACGTCCTCATATAATATAAAATCGCTTACGGCGCGAACAAGGAAATTACTGTACGTGTTCCGCGAACTTAGGAATGTACTGAGTAAAGAAACACTGCGAATGGTGTATATGGCTCTTGGTCAAAGTATATGGGTGCATGGAATTATAGCGTGGGGCTCATGTACAAAAACAACAATGGACCGACTATTAAAAGCACAAAAGTTACTAATAAGAGTCATAAACAAAAAGCCTCCTCGGTACAGTTCAAACCACCTCTTTGCGGAGTTTAAGGTTTTGGATATCTGCCAGCTATTTATTAAGCAGTGCCTTGTAAGCTTTCACAAAACTAAAGAGTACAGAGCAAGAAGTCAACAATTGTACTTAACGAGAAATGCTGGTAAGGAATTTTTCACAATTCCAAAGGTTAAAAGCACATTTGCCCGAAGACAATGTTTTTTTATCGCCCCGAAAGTTTATAACTCACTATGTGAAACCACGAAAAACGTGAAAAATTATGTAACTTTTAAAGGTAAAGTAAAAAACTGGCTTCTAGATATTGGGCGTTCAAAAACTAAAGACCTTATTAATACTGTAGGGTGAATATTTAAAAAAAAATATGTATTTGTAAAATTGTGCAATATTACATATCATTTTCTTAAACATATATACTAGAATGTAGTGTTTATTCATATATTTGTATATATTATTACTTATTTTCCACTTAAATTTATTGTATATAATGTAAAGTTTACTTTATTTTTAGCCCTTAATTGCATACATATATATTTATTTTTTTTTCTACTTTAAATTTTACTTTAATTTGTGTAAACAACACATTTGTTAGATTTAGAAATATTTAAAATTGATCACCTTCGTCAGTTCGCGAGTTACAAAAATACAGTTGGTATAACACAGCACAGCCAGAGACAGACCTTCTAGGTCTAGTTGGTTGTGCGATTTCGCCTCATTCGGATATGCTAGCATATTTATATCCATAGAGCTATGTTTTTCGCTATTATAATGTTTGTTCTTAATTATTCCTCATGTACAACAGTATGCATGTCCTTGTATTTTTTTGTTCTTGTACGTTATAAATAAATAAATAAATAAATAAATAAATAAATAGGCACTGTATTTTATTTGAGAGTTTGTTTCATTTGGACTTCGATATGGATAAAACAAATTGTGCTCTCGAGAGCGTGCTGCCACACCACGGACAACGAATATTCTCTCAATTTCCTCCCGCCGCTGTAAAAACTCCGCCATTTCACGAAATAATACGTAAATACAATAATATACACATGCACCAACGCATATAAACGAAAAGTATTGACCCCTCAAATGAATGGCGATTAGCTCGGGTTTGCCTACGGCAAAATGTATATAAATTTATATTTACATTTACATTTATATTTACATAGAGCGGGGTTTACTATAGAGCTATAGCATTACTATAGAGCGGATTACGATAGAGCGGCGCACAATACATTTATATAAATTTATATACATTTTGTATACATTTTGCCATATGCATCCATTATTGGACGCCTGATATGCGAGGGGTTGACGGCTCCAAGCCAAGTAGCTCTCAAGTATAGCCAGACGGATACTCAGCTCTAAGTAATACTCGCCTTCTCAATACTCGACTATAAAATGAAAAGTGGTACTCAAGTATTACTTGGATACTGCTCGGTACTTGAGTAATGATCAATACTCAACTATAGATTTGGGTGTGTGATTATTGTGGAGGCGTGTGTCTGTGTGAGTGCGTTCGTTTCGAACGTTTATACGTAGCTTCCATACTGTTTTAGTTATATGTTTACTGTTCTTTAGTGGTGCTTGAGCCTGTCTCGCCTTTTCTCGGGACACTGTTCGTCCTTCTTATTTGCGTATCTCCTCCTCACCTTCAAGCGAGCGCTAATGAACAAATACTAGGTAAAACTGAAGCCGCGCCTCTTCTAACCGAGCGGCAAACGAAGGATAAAATGTTTCGCAAATATGGCGGCTTGGCTCCTAAAACAAACATGCGTAACGCTGTGGTAGACTGGAAGATACAATGATAATGTGGGAAACAGAATAAATACTGAAACCACAAAGCAGTGTTTTGGTTGTTTTCTTATAAAGCGGTGTACCTTCTAACTCGCTTTACATAGCTATTCTGATGTATTTTTACTTTCCAGGCAGGTGGAAGTATTGTGAACGCACTTCTGTGTGTGTTTGTGTGTATGTATTTGTGTGTGTATTCCTCTAAGATAGCGCTCATACGCTTTATCCGATTGAGCTGAAATTTGGCATTCAGGCATGATGAGATCATTGCAAGAGTTATGGAAAAAAAGTGATTTAAATCATTCCACTAGGGGGCGAATTAGTCATACTTTAATCTCGAAGTATTGGACTTAGATACTCGAAATGTGACGTTGAGCAGAAACCACATTGCGAAATATCGCATTTTTGGAATATCTCTTTTAGTTGGAATATCTCTTATATAAGCTACAGAAAAAAAATATTCCGACGTATTTAAGAAAATACTACATTACTATCGGAGGGGGGGGGGGTTGAGGGGTGGAGGGGGGCGGGAGGGGGCTTGTCTGCATGCTGGAAAGTGTTGGGGTGACACAACCGATTTTTTTACATATCACCGTTTGGCTGAATATAATAATGGAGTAATCGGAAAGTGTATAAAGAAAACGAAAAGAATATACAGATGGGTGCTTTTACCCGTCAACAGCTAAAGGCAAACGTCTAAATTAAATATAAAATGCGACGGGATACTTGCACAAATATCAGGTAAAACAGAATATTTCACATATGGATGAAAGGACACAGTGGACTGGCAGCAGAGTGGAGGAAACCCGCCACCCTAGGGAGTTATAACAACTGTTGCCATTGTTTCTCCCTAGTATGGACTGAAAGACTATGGACTATACAAACCACAGTAAAACTAAGCCATCAAACTACCCCGAAGAGTCCAACGCCTCACCGCGAGGCACAAGACAGTTTCAGCCAGTGGGGTCTCCTCACGCCCTCACTACCAGATTTGGACTGATTTCTCAATCCTTCAGTCTGGTCACATATTCGACAGTCTGGTCAGGTATTCCTGTATCTCGTTAACGCTGATTTGCAGTTCGAATTTGTTGGGAACCGAGGCGCCCTTTGCCTGTCAACATGGGACCGTGTGGCCAACGTATCGTTTCTAAATATAGATCACACCGTGTCAACAACTACTCCACACTTCTTATGAAACATACGTCTCCAGACTCCACCCCAGACTCCACGATGCCCAAACAATCCAGTTTCGCCCAAGGTGTTCCCCCAGATCGGAAACTCCGATTCCAATCGTCTACGATTGCAGGTTACAGCCGCATTCAGAGTTGACAGCAGGTCCCTCTTCGAGGGGGCTACCGTATGCGGTAAGGAATATCTCAATATTCCTTTACCGTTGAACCGTGAGTCGGGCACACCTAAGAACACAAACAGGCTATCAAACAAAATTTATAATAGGTTATTCAGTACATCTCAAAACAATTTCAAGGTTCGTCAACTAATTCATCATAATTGACTACAGATTGTCCTCAAAATGATTATATTAGTTCAGATTTCCAAATTTATGCTAAAATTCAAACTCAAACTTATTTAATTAACCAGTTCCTAAAAGCAATTTATTTATTATTTAAGTCCAATCTAACTAGGTTTGCAACCTATTGGTAAGACTACTTGATAGCATATTATTAGATAATTTTTATTTTTAGAGGATTATTTAAGAAATCTCAATACATTTTCAAGATTTTGCAATCATTTTATCAAATCTGTCGACAGGTTATCCCCAAAAAGATTACATTAATTTAGACCATCATATATTTGCTAAAATTCAAATTTATTTACTTATTGAGTTCTTAAAAGTAATATATTATATTTATTGCTAAAGTCTAACTTAGTTTGCCATCTATTTCTACGACCTCTTTGGTAGCTTATTATAAGATATTATTATTTTTTGTGATACCTAAGAATGTTAGAAGATGTTAGCTAGAATCTAAGTACTTCTACTCAAACTATTACTACACTTCCACATAAAATAATATTTCATTTTCAAAACTATTTTATTTCTGGATATTAAAACGTTACATTTGATAATTATATACATTTTTATCTCAATATTCCTTTACTGGCTAAAATGATCTAAGTCGAGGAATTTTTAAAATATTATAAAAATAGTGGTAATATTAGGACAAAAATAATATACATTTAATATAATTTCTATGTGTCTATAAAACAGCAAAATTTCAAAAAAAATAGGAGGTTGTTTTTAATTATTTACTCGACCAGCATGTTTTGGATTAGATCCATTTAACACGAAGTGATTCGTTTGTTTTGTCGACTTTTTGAATTGTGCCCGGTTTACCTTACGGTATTATTTATTTCTTATTCTTTGTCCTAAATCTAATACTGTAAATTTAATTTTTTCCATTTTTGTAATACAGTTTTTCAAGAACGCCCCTTTTTCATACAAATAAACTAAAATGAGCCCCTCTAGAGAAGTCATTGCGCTTAGTTGAGGGATATATAGATTTACCATTTGACGGAGATTAACTGTAGCAACCTTAGAAAATAATAATTACGAGTACTTACACCTCCAGCATTCTCAGACGTCACTTAGACATCGCAAAGGCATTGCTCCCTACTAAAGCTCAAACGATTTACGCCAGGCCAAATGATACGATACACCTTTAAGGTAACGTTTGGCGATTCACTTGTAGCAAAATAAATGGCTAACTATAATCGACTGACGCACCATTACGTTAAGTTTCTCTGAATGTTGATAAAAGCTTCGAGACGAGAGGCAATGCCTTCTTGGCCTTAACCTTGCAGTATTACTAAGCGTCTCCCATTTGCTATAATGATCCATTAATTACATACTTTTCAGATGTAACGTTGCGAAAATTATATTGCAATTTGATTAATTTAAATTAGTAATTATCTTAAAATTCTTATGATATTAAACCTAAAAATTGATATAATAAATACTTTAAGATGTTAAACTCAATACTTAAGGTAGCGTCACAGAGGTCAGTGAAAGCCTCGATTATTATCAAAATATTTCTTCGTTAAAGATGAATTGATTTTCTTTATACCTTCGTTTATATAGAAAGTAATCGTTACGAAATTCCGGGAACGAATGATCAAAATCACCGTCACCGCGTAGGCCTTGATCATTTCTTCCCGTTTCACGTTTTCTTCTTTCTTTAATGGCGATCTTTCTTTCGAAAGTCGATTCATGGGACGATTCGTTTGGGAACAAACCACAAGATGGCATTAATAGCTCATTTTCACAAAAAAATACATTGATCATTTTCCGCCTTAACCCTTCAAATGTTATTGATAGAGTTATCCAGTGGTTGCACGAACATAATAAAAGATAACTAAAAATCGCACGGATATTAACATTAATCTGAAATATTTCTACATGACTGCCCAACAAAAAAGGACTGTAATGTGATCAGGATTCATCTATGTACAAATATGTTGTCCGTTTCTTTATTCCGTTATAACTTCTAAACGCTCTAACCGATTTAGAGGTATGTAGTATTGCTAGAACCGTTATGTTATCCCAAGTGTTACAAAGTACCTTCACTGTCAAAATACAAAGTAAGTAGTTGTCTGAATGTCCAAAACTCCAAATGTCAATAAATTAACATAAATATATCGTATTTAGTGTCAAATGAAAGGTCTGATTAAGTATATTCCGTAAATATCTATATGGATAAATGCATACCAAACAAATACTTCAAAAAAAGTTTTTTTTTTAAATATAAATACTAAATAAATAGTTAAATTTTTGTAACGGCAGTCGTGTTTTTTAAACCTTTTTTAAACGAGTATATTTAGTTGATAAATTTGTATTCTAGGGTATATTGAATCTGTATTCCAACAATAATTAAGTTATTAAAGTTTTCTGTCTATTAATATTTTGTTGATCATATATTCATATTTCTAACCAATATTTTAATGCAATATTTTTATTTCTTTTTTTCCAGGTGAGTAAGAATCATCTTACACTAGTGGAAATTTCGACTAAGTGTGCCGAGTTGACTACATTAAGGTTTGTAAACTGAAATATATGTTTGAAACCTATGCAGTTATGAAACTCTCAACAGGCAATTTTTATAAAAGAACGATTCTTCTTTTTGGTTAAGCTATTCTTTATTCTTTGGACCATAGCATAAATTATAGGCAGGTGCGTGCTGGCGCCGGCACCCGTGTTGGCTTCCGGCTCCCTAAAGGTGGGTATCCATTAGGCTTGCGCATGAACTCACCTTCGCGCATCCGCAACTGCTCAAATGGAGACATTTCGCGCATCAACTCAAGACAACGTGTGCTCTGCAGTTTTCATTCGAACGTTAAGCGAACATGTCGTCGCCAGAATTTATTATGAAATTTATCATCCTTCGGAACCCACAGCACTGTATAATTTCGGTACCCCCCGATTAGAGCTTGATATTTCTCTTCGGCCCACTCCATAGCGATGGATTCGCGTTTACTGAATGCCGAACGTGATGCGCGAGACGTAGCCACTAACGTTTTACTTTGCTTGCGTCCACAAACGCACTGCGCAACACTTTGTGTTCGCGCATTTCCGCGCCCGCCGCGGAGCGTGCAACGTACTGGAGCAATCGCAAGTGCGCGGAACAGAGTTGGTGCGCGAACCTAATGGATACCTACCTTTACGGCATGGCAGTTATAATTATCATACAAAATACATAAATTAATAATAAAATCGGTATATAAATTAAAAGAAAATAATAGTTATATTTGATTAGTAATTTAGTTAAATTCAAAGATAATATATTAAATGTATTAAATATTAAATCTATCTATATTTAAATGTCAAAAGCAAGGCGATTATAATTATAATAGTCTTGGAACAAGTATAGAATTACAAATTAAAATATATTTTCTACTAGTGGTAGACCTAGGAACGATAGAAATTTTGAACTGATTAGATACATAGATATATAAAAAAAGAATTATATGTATTTTTATTGTAACTTTGGTACTAAGCGAGTTCATAATTAGGGTCAACATTTATTATATCATAGATAAGATATATTAGATATATAGAAACTACAGAAATATATCTAGAAACTATATAAATGCATATTAAAATATGCATAGAATTCATGTGATAAAATCTAATCAATATATATTTCTTTTTATTATAAATAGGATAACAATGAATTTGCCGCTTGAAAGTTGTAGCACACGATGTCTCGACGATGTTGCTACCGCCGTTGTCCGGGGTAGATTAGCCTGGTCTACCTGGTAGTCCAGTCTAGCCTGGACAACGGCGATTGCAACATCGTCGAAACGTCGCGTGCTACAAACTTGCCGTGGTAAATTTGTTTTTATCCTATTTATAATGTCAAACAACGGCGATACCCTTCGATTATATATACCTTTTCAACACATATTTCTGGAGTTTGTTCTTGAATTGTTAGGTCCTGTCTTTTTCTGTTTTTAGGCTCTTTGCGGATTATTTAAGTGTTTCATACCGTCATATTTTATATTCCCATTGTATGGCAATGTATATTTTAACAAGCAACGCCCAATGCACAGTTTGGGTCGCAAGCAATGGCTGTGTTTTTGTTTTAATTTTATTGTCGTCTTTAGCGTGGTGGTTTGTCAACAGGAGAGTGTGTCCGTTAAAGCGGTCTCTCAAAAATAAGCCGCTGTTCAAAATCGCTAAATATAGCTGGCAGCTGTTCCGGTACCTCTCATAACATCAATGAAATTATGATCTTCGTGGTCGGCATACGTCAGTTGCTGACGCCGACTGTATCATCGTCCGTGGCGAACGAACTCAACCAACATTTATGAACTTCTTGTCCGCCATGATGTGACAGTCTAACCGCTACGTTTAGTATATTCAAATTTTATATCAAAATACTACAAACGTACGGTATTCCAGGGTAAATGTCGTATAACCGCATTAATAATGAATAGTTAAATACGATGGATGTTCAGTTTTTTAAAAAGCTTTTTCAAGATGGCGCAGTTCTCGCATTTCCTTAAGGGGTGAGGTGGGAGGGGAGGGGGGATTATACATGCAAAAGGGTGTAAAAACACATCTCATAACCAAAATAAAAGCTGTAATTATTACAAATATTACAACTCTTTGGTTAAACGGATAGATATATAAAAGCCTATTTTTTATGTACATTACAGGTACATTTAAAAAGCTTCTATATTTTATATGTAATATGCAGTGAAATCCCCAAAAAAACGAGCCCTAATTGGTTTAATATTTTTAAATTACGATTTTTAAAATAACGTATCCATGTGTCAATTTGTCAGTAAAATGATAAACGCTCTAAAAGAGTTAAAAATCAGTCATATTTGACAATCTGAAAAAGGAGTTTTTCAGTAGACTTCAGCAAAAAACCTATAAAGAGAAACTGTTATATTTTGGCTGAATATTGATGAAAAACTTGTACATTCAGATATGGTTTTATTTATTTTAAAAGTTTTTTTTCGTTCGTATTTTGAGCGATACATGATTTTGAATCTTTGTTGATTCCAGATTGAGTGTTGTATAGTTTGAAAATAAATTCGTCAAATAGACTTGCAAATGGCGGAGAATCCCTTTCTTTCAGCCGACGGTTGTTATTAAAATAATAATTCTGCACCGGTCGATCCGTCTAGTCTTGGCGGTGCGTAAACTTTATGACTCTCCGACCGCACAATATAAAACTATCAAGTGGGCAATGATCAATGCAAACGTATGATTACCGATTTATTTCTGTTTTCCAATCATATTCAAGGGCGCATGACCGCGCCTATAACAAGAAGACCAATATATCAAAACCTTGAATGTGAAGTGAGCTAAACCGCACTTTTAGCCAAATTACGTTGAATATACGAAACTTACCAGAATTTAAAGTAGATTCTGGTTGTGAAAAAATCTGGCATGAAATTATGGGAAATTGCAGTTTCAGTCAAGGGTGAAATGTATATAGATATGATGGTCCACCTGAGATCACAGGGGAATACAATACAATACAATCAACTACTCCAGTAGATAGGCATTCCTACACTTGGACACGTCACAAAATTAAATGCTTAAAATTTAATTATTAAGAAAATAACTATCATGATATTTGTAATGACTGTAATATTATATTTAATATTACCTACTTACAAATAATCAAAATATACTAATGTCATTAAATAGTAAGAGAGAATAATATATTAAAAAAGAAATGCAAATTCTATGTAGAATAATCAACGTAAAATAATTTTATTGTCAATCCAGCAATATGCCTTCGTATTTTTTAAACATAAATAGATGTATACTAAATTATATGAGAATTAGAATGTCAGCTATCATAATTCCGTTATGTTTAAAATTTTACAAATTTTGCTAATTATCAACATGGAAAATAAACTCGGAATTTTCAAACTCCCTTATAC
>OX155971.1:13683389-14035531 GCA_944548615.1 Micropterix aruncella
GGCGAGCCATCTCTAGCAGTTGCCTCTGAATATGTCATAATTGTATATATTGACCGTTTGCAGGGGCGTCGCAGTCGACATATATATGGCGGCACGAATCCCAAGCGGAGGGGTTGAATGACGCACGTCGCGTCGAGAGTGAGTGTAATATACAGTGGTTTTCTAGTTACAGACCTTAATCAATGCATGAGCTCTTGGAGTGGGTTCTCAAGCTACTGTAATTCCTAGAACCGTTTGGAATGGTTACCACCGAGGGGTATTGACCCGTAAGTTTGACCGACCCAAAAGCACCTTACAGACCGACTCTTACAGGCCAATCTATGCTTTTATTTTATTGATGGGCGAGCGTCGGTGTCCCTCGGTGTCCTCATAACCCGCCAATAATCTAGACGCCGCGTTGCTCGTCCGAGCGAAGTCTCTCGCTGGTTGGACGCGTGCCAGCTGAGCTTTCCACTGACATCGTCGCTAGCGGCCGGTTCAAAATAGCCCCCCGAGACGCCGGTTGACATTTTTAATATCAGGACATCGCGCAATCACGAATATTCCACACATTTCCCCTCTGATGGATCGGCCACATGTATAAATATCATTTTTGTAGGTTAACACCCCAGTTTTATTGGGCTAGATCGCTGTCTGATAAGAATTTGGGAGATTGGACTGAAAAGTAATTTGCTGGATGGTAGATTGATATCGTCCACAAAATCTTCTACCCTCACCTCACGGGAGATAGAACGATCATGATCGTTAAAACTTCCTGGCGTGACGGGTTCGCCCGTTGTAGTCGACAAACCAGCGAACGGTTTCGTGCAGCTTGGGCCATAAGATCCAATGTGTTCTAGGGTCGGTCCAACTCACGATTCAGCCTCTATTCAGTAGCCCCCTCGTGACTCGTGAGAGGGACAACCCCGGGAAGGACTCTTGCATCCCAGGCCTAACGGCTGGTGGATCGGTTTCCCTTGGCGAATGGCCCTTCGGCCCTACAGGACGGCTTGCGCATTGTGCGGCGTCTGCTGATCGGTTATGCATTTTGAATAATTATAAAACGGATAAACCGAATTTACTGCGTAAAGTTTGTAGCACCCCGACGTTTCAGAGTTGTTACAGCCGCCGCTGTCCAGGGTAGAGCCCGTCAGTCCACCCTGGACAACGGTGGCTGCAAAGTCGCCGAAACGTCGGGTGCTACACACTTCACGCGGTAAATTCGTTTTATCCTATTTATAATTTCAAACAACCACGATAGTCTTCGATTTCATATCAAACTAATTACTTAAGGAGAGTGAAGACTATGGAAATATACTGTCTCCTAAGCAGCGGGGCTTCAAATTAAGAGGATAATATAATGATTATTATGTTTAGTAAGAAAAAATCCTTAGTTTTATTTTGCGAGAACAAAATACTACTTCAAAATACTGAACCATACAACATTAAAACATTTCGAATAAATCTAATATTCACGAATATATATTTCAGTGTTAAAGATATACAATACAGATATTAAAATATACCTGGAAATAAATCGAGGAACTTCATGACAACGGAAAAATGAAGAACTATTCCATTGTTCAATATGTAGTGCATTTTTTAAACTTTTCTTTCAAAAACACTTTTTTGGATTTATTTTCAAAAAAATATTAATATTTTTAACGGAGTATATCTTTGCGTTTATGGTAGATCGTAAACTAGTAGTTTGTGACATCAGTGCAAGCACTTTTACTGCATACCCTCAATGACGCAAACGTTGTACCTATACCTATATAAATTAAAGAAATGGTTATCGAATCATGACAGACTAACCATACATGAAATGTTAGAAATAATAGTATAATAAAACTTAGGTGCACAAATTATTAACGTATTTTTAAACATATATGTTAAGTATATTTTAACATTGAACTAACTACCAAAAATTATTTGACTTTGACAATGAAGTATACTTTTTAGACTAGGTAATTTTATATTAATAAATATTAATGACTGTTCTTTCTTTTCTCACATATAAATTTATTTATTTTATTTAATCGAATTTTATATGATATTTCTTGCCGATTAAATAATGGAATTGCATTTTATTTATTATATTATCTTTAATTATTTTTTTTATTTTTCCTATTATTATTATTTTTTTATTTTATTATATTATCTTTTAATATATTTTTTATCATTATTATTTTTTTATTTTATTCTGAAGACCACATTTTCGGGCAATTTATTGTCATTAGCTTTTTACTAAAACTTGTATATTTGTAAGCAAATAAGCAATCAAGCAAACTTGATTGCAATATTGGAGTCCTGTCCACCCTAGAACGGGCTAGTCCCAGTTGGGTGACAGAAACAAATAAGCAAAAGGTTAAGGTTTTTGCCATTCGGTTCCTGTTAATTTTATAAGCTAATCAATGTTTCATATTAAGTCTTAAATAAATAAATACCTCGATATAGAATGAAGCGATCCTCGACGAGTTTACAGAAATCTGTGCGAGAGTTGTATTTCATTTACCGAAAATTATGTTTCAAAATTATGTTTCAGCCTCGCAAATTATGGCCTTGCAATGGCTCCATATTGGAAATTCCTGATATTTAACCATTTTTTCCTAGTTGCATGGTGCTGAACCCGCGGTATTATTATTTTTAATTGTTTGATGCATCGACGACGTGCTGAACGAGGTAGCTACTATTTCAATATAATTAGTTGTAAGTACCAATACCAACTTATTTCTGTTTAAAACCTAACGTTTTTACAGTAAATTGTGCTTAAAACTTTACATATAGTTTATTCTATTGTCTCTAATTACAAATTATTTAATCTGCCTCAATTTATAGTTGCTTTGAATTTTCAAATTTATTTCAAAGTGATTTGTACTATTATCTTTTTTTGTAGTTAGTTACGTAGTTTACTCTAATTAATTAACATCATATGATTAAAATTACATGTAAGTTATGTACATACTTCAACTTTTATTTATTTATTTATTTATAGTATTACACCAGTTCGTTTGTACAGTTTACCATATCATGTTGTATATATATATGAGACGTTAGCAAAAAATTGATTCTTGAGGAGATAGAGTAATGAATAAAAGTCGCCTAACTAGGCCAGGGCCTGTTCTAAGGCAGACTTTATAAAATATTGTTTAGACATATCTAATCAAGTTACTAAATAATTATTGTATAAAAAATAAAAAAAATAAAAATAAAGATTAAAACAATTAAAATTTATAGAAATTCGATTACTTTGATAATAATTATATATAAAATAGTGTAGAGTAAAAGTAAAAATATATGTTTGAAAGTAAAAATATATGTCTAAAATTGAAGAATAATGCGAAAAATTAATATACAAAAAATTAATTGAATGTATGATTATAACTTGAATTATCCTATCGATAAGTGGATTTTATACACTGAGAAAAATATGGCAATGCAATGCACGGAAATACGCTTGTTTCAATAAGGATTACGTACGTATCTCGGACTGTGGTCCATGCATATGATTTAACATTGTGCTTAACAGTGTTGGCGTGACGGTATTTACCGTGCCGTAATGTTAAAACGTAACGTTATTTTATTACGTCGCGACCTTGGGATCTCGCTTCTAACATGATAGCATGTAGTAGTATTGTGAGAGTGGCCACCCTTCACTAGACTCCAATTGATTGTGAGCGAAGGGTGGTTCTCATCAAGAAGTTTTCTCCGTTATTGAAAGTCGTTGTAGTTAAAGTTGAAGTATTTATTCAGAAGGTCTGTAGTAGGTTGCCAGTTCGTAACGCCTTGTTTGATATTTCGCCGGTGTGTAGGTAGTGTGGGCGCGAGGTGAAGTCGTGGGAGTGTGTCCGAAGTGTGTAGTCGAGGAGCGAGGCTTGACGATCGGTATCGCGGATAATGCAGGTACTGCTTGATAATGAAGTGTAGTCGCGGTAACTGCCCAACAGGGGAATGATAAAATATGTGTCGAATGTACTGCGTTTTATATCGTGTGAATGATGCAATGGTCACTTGTGTGGGGGAAATTTAATTGTGTCAATTCGCATAGATCAGAAGATATGGCATGAGTCATCGGTTGACTGTGCAAAAACTGCCGAATTTAGTTGGAATTCAATTGCAGTTGCCTCGTGTATATTTGAGCGTAATAGCGGTTTCGATTCTATAGAAATTACTTTTTTTGTGGGTATGTTGGTCGGAGTCTCTAACAGTATACTCGTACGTACGGTTATATTCGGACACATCAATCATGGTGAAACTACAGTATACTGTTAATTCCTTATTAACCGTACGGATTTTTTTTAAATATGTATAATCGAGTAATGGAGTTTCAGCAAAATTGCTTGTAAAACAATAAAATTACGATTGAAACATCGTTATACTGTATAAAACCGTAATTGGTAATGTAAGAATCAATCCAATGTAATGTAGTTAACTTTTTAGTGTTGTTAAATCAAAACCAGATAGTCATAAAACTTGACTTAGAGCCTCATAACTTTGGGATCATATCAAAAATAAAAATGGATAGTGGATCAAAAAAAAAATGCACTTAAATTTGGTGACATGTTCTAAAGTTGCAGTTAATTTTGTTTACATAGGTTAAATTTAAGTTTCAAATTCTGATATTTTCAATTCTTTGATATTTTCAAGTCACCATTTACGCCATTAATACTTTTGAAGCTTCAAGTATTGCCATCACATTTTCTATAGTTATTTAACCTAATCGCACAATTAGTCTATTTTTAACAAGCTTTCTTGTTCGTCGAGGGCAATATTGAGAATTTAAATTGTAAAGCCTCGCCGGCAACTCGCCGTCTAGCTTTTCCCTTGAGTAATCCGTTCCTCGGTAGATTTCCACGAAAGAAGAAACGACCAAGAAGCAATTATTGCACACTGATTCGACTACTCAAATTTCTTCTGAGCAAAAATGTAACAACAACCGGAAAACAAGTAAATTATTATCGTTTTATAAGAAAAAATATCGCGGATTTATAGATAAAATATCAGGTGTTCTGAAGATATGTAATAAATTTAAAAAATATGTTATAATGTTAATTAATAATTGTAAACTCGTAAATACGGCAACACGAGATAAAGATGTCACTTTGGTGTTTATTATATGACTGCCTTACAATAAGATCGGTTGTCACCCGAAGACTTTCCTGTCAAGTAGCCAGGAACTTAATTCATCAGAATATTAATTTCACAAATCCTACCACCTCCCCCCCCCCAACCTAGTGTCACCCTTTAACCTCCCCCCTCCCGACGAGGGTGATGAAGATGAAATCGAAATCGAACTAAAAATCGAAATAAAAATCGAAATCTAAACCGAAACCGAAATCGAAATCGAAACTCGTATACAGAATTTTTCGTCTCTGCTGGTGACCGTTAAGGAGTTCCCTCATCGGGAGCCAACCCAGGGTATATCAGCCGTGTCATAGTGGAACTTGAAAGGGGCTATTAAAATTGAATGCGTATACATAATTTTGGGTCTCTGCTGTTGATCGTTGAGTAGTTCCCTCGTCGGGAGCCAACCCTAGGTGGACGGATTTCAACCAAAATCTTTTCAGCTCTTGCCATGACCAAATGATCCCTTCATGCAAAATTTCAGCTCAATCGGATTTATATGGTTCAGCTCAATCGGATTCGGTTTCGGCGCTATCGTCGGAGAATACACACAGACACACAAAACTCCGTGCGTCCACATTATTGTCCTTAAACAGGAAAGTAAAAGGAGTGTAATATGTTCAGTTTTCATCTATGTTTTTTGTTTCTTTATTCCGCCATATTTTCTAAAAAGTTGAACCGAACTACAGGTGTGTGCTGTTGTTAGGATCGCTTTGTTATTCCAAGTATCATAAGCCATATTCTCCTGTATATCTCCTGTATTTCGTGTTTCTTTGTATGAGACTAAATAAATGTTATTGATTGTTTGTTATTTTTATTATTACAAGCTTTTATTTACCTTGCAATGTATGTTAGTATGTGTGTTGAGATCAAATCTTGCAAGGTGAATTAGAACCATTTCCTCTTATTCTATGAATTTGACGTTTTACGCGTTGGTTCAGTTTCGATGACAATGCGTTCTTATGGTGAGCATGACCTGATTATACAACCAGGATCGGCTCCCGACGAGGCTATTCCTCCACGGTCAACACCACAGACACAATTTTGTGTACTCATTCAATTATGATAACGTTCTAAATTTCACCATGACATCACTGGTGCACCCAGGGTTGGCTTCTAACAAGGGGACTCATCAAAGGTCGACATCACAGAAACAAAATGTTGAATACGCATTCAATTATTATAGCCCGTTCTAATGGACGCTCTTGGAGTTGGCCACGAAGACCCATTCGTTCAGGGTCGGTCACACTCACCGGTCAACACAAATACAGCGGCCTCCACGTAAGAAGTGCGAGCCCTGATAGGACTCTGGCCTTAAGGCCACTTTCCCCCAGGAGTCAATCTTCTGGACGCTCCTGGATGGTTTGCGCACCGTGCGGTGTCAGCCAATCGATTGTGCATTCTGACTGACAGTCGGGAGAGTCTGTAAACAATACTGCCTCCTATGGCAGGGGTAGTTTTTTAATTTACGGCGACTGCTCTTGAAACGACCAATCGGCTACCCGATACCGGGTGAACAGCCTGGCAAAGGATGCCGTGCTCCGTGATAGATTCGGTAGACAACGTTTCACCGCTGCGTAAGGGAGATGACCGCGCAAGCGACCTCGAACCCGCAACCAGTCGGGAGACTGGAGCAATCTGGTTGCAAATGGAAGTAAGGGCGCGAGTATCGGGCCGCTGGTGACTTACCTGGCTATCTCGCGGTAAGGCGTTGGCTTCTAACGGCGGAACTTGACGGTGGACTGATTTTGTCCCAAGTCTTCTGCGTTCACCTCACGTGAGAAATAACGATCAATATAGTTAAAACTTCCTGAGGTGACGAGTTCGCCCGTTGTAGTCGACAGCTCTAGTTAGATCGTTCTAACTTTTACCCCGACAGGTCTGTTGCACCCATGGTTGTCTCGAGGCAGAAGATTTAATAAAAGCTTGTTTTAAAAAAAAAGTGTTTTTACTACTTATTAACTTATTATTCATACAGATCTATAAATATCGCTGTATGTCTCGCTTCATACATTATTATGTAGTTATGTCGTAATTTTGGCTACAATCGTAAAATAATATACAATTCTTTCTTGACCCATAAAAAGGACATTCGATAAAATAGCTCGTTGACGACTAAATTCCAACACAGATAGGTTTTCGCTACAGAGCGCCATTTACTAATTGAATGGTAACTGCTCATCTACCAATATGTCAAATAATCAACTAATAACTTATGATGCCTATGTTTAGGGCAACTCACTTTAATTAAATGGTTTCGTTTCATTTACCGATTCGCTTTGAAATGTAATTATATTGATAGTTAATATAATTATATTTATCAGTTTTCAATGTGCAAATTCTCCATATCGAAGGTATGCAAATTGAATTGAAATTGTCTATGATTATATCCATAGAATTTGCAAGCGGTTTTAATAGAATCTGCATATAAATTGAACCCGGCTCCACCGAGATTGTATATATTTTATTATCTTGAAATCATGCCTACATTAGAAACTACTGTTATGTAAAATAAAAGAGAGATAATAATTTTTAAAAATAAAGACGTCTACACGATGAAACAATGTCTTTGCACGTTTCCTAGAAAATAAAGTTCTTCGTTGGAACATTATTTATTGATACAAAATTCAATTTACGGAAGCACCAATACGTCCCTGTTTTATAAACACGCATTGCTTAAAGACGATTGCGCATTCTGTGAGTCAGTCGATGGGCCTTGTCCAAGGCCTGTGACATCTTCCGCTGGGCATTTGCTCCTTAGCGGGGCTTTACGCAAGTCTGACGCGTTGACTCGGCTCACCGTTTGGCGTCGCAAGGCTGCGCACCCTGCGGTGGGTATCTCGTGACGATTGCGCGTCACTCGTGACCGCCGCCGCCGCACGCACTCGGTTGCCCTCGCTGCTCAAGAAATAAAACGTTATATTATTAAACATTTGTTGTTATTGTATTTATTCATATAGATATCTATATATTTTCGGAATCTACTTAATTAGATATTTCATTTGTTTATCTTAATTTATTGACGTTTCGACATTTGGTGAATTATCTATTTAGCATTTGGACCGTTTAGGTACACTATTACATCAGTGTTGACACCCGTTTCTAACAGTATCACACGCATCTAAATCGGTTTGAGCATTGAACCTAACCTAACCTGACATATGTACATACATACACGAGAAATATACCCTGAAAAATTACACTCCTTTTGGTCAGTCATGTAATAAAAGAAGACCTAATATGCGACACTAGTCAATGAGGAGCAACTTTCGAAACGTACTTTTCGAAAACTTAGTTTGATAAGTGGACAAGAATTAGTTTCATTTATCAATCGGTAGATTATTTCAAGCCCGACGCGAATAAAAATAGCATAATATTCGCTACGTACTTTTGTAGTTTACAAATAACCAATAGTTCTGTATTGTCTTTAACGTTTTAAAATAATGTAACACTTTCTTCGTTATTTTGCTTTTTTATATTGTAAAATATAATGTCAAATTCATATTAATTGTGTGAACATCAATAGAATAATAGTAAAAAATATTTTTTAATCAATAAAAATCCTTCTCTGAACACGTTAGAGTGGTCATATACTACCGGCGAACCCGCCACCCCAGGAAGGTATAACGATAATATTTTTTTCAGCCGTGGGGTGAACGTAGAGAATTAGGGACAACTGTCTAACTACTCCAACACGCCCGTGAGAGTCGAACGCCTTACCGCTTACCACTGTGAAGTGAAACCAGCGGGCAGCCTCGCACCTTCACTACAAGATTTGGCTGCATTTTCCGTCTTCCATTCTGGTCACGTATTCGAGATTCTAGGTCGTTTGCGCGGCCTCTATCTGACCTAAGCGCCAAGTCAGTTTAAATATATTGGGGAAAGATGTGCCCTTTGCCCTTCGTAGTTATCGGAATCAGGTGACCAACGGATCGTTTCATGAATAGATGACGTCAGGTTCTGATCTACCCCCGCTGTCATAGGAAACATACGTCTCCAGCCCCACCCCAGGTTTTTTGCCGGATGGGTACCGAGTCTAGCAAACCGGACAGCGTACCAACCGCCCAGTTCCACCCGAGGTTTTCCCCCGAATTCGCAAACTTCTGATTTCAACCGCCTTCGATTGCATATTACAACCATGGCAGAAGCTCACGGCGTCCCTGACAGGTTAAGTCCCTCTAAGAGGAGTCTGCCGGAAGGGAGTTGAACCGTGATTCCAGAGGACGGCAGACCAGAGGATATAACAATTGGCCAATACCACTCAAGTTACGTAGAACCATTAGGAACCACCCTTCTCCGAACACACTAGTGCTCGTGAAATTGCTAAGGAGATACTGATACTGTTAGACAAATTTCACGCGGTAAATTCGTTTCTGTCCTATCTATAAAGTCACATTGATAGCTTAAACCCTTGACCTACCGAAAACGTAAACAAAACTGCCGAGCTTTAAAGCCTTTCCACGAATCAGCAAATCTGTCTTACATTTTGCCCGATTAACGTACCACATGCCAGGCTCGTAATACATATTAGACTCGATTGTTGTACCACGCGACAGACACGTGATAAACAGTTTTTGCTGGAAAACCTGACCACGAGCCTCACACGTGGTTGTAGGCGAAGAAATAAAACTGGTCGAGATAATCGACGGTGAAATACAGACGGCTTAGTCTCAGCCGTTGCGTTTTTACGCGTTGGTAATTAACCATACGCACGAAGAAGATTAAATTAATCCAAAATAGTACATAACTCATATATACCTAATTAATACTTCAATAGCGTTTTACACGATAATTGACGAGAATCGTTAGAAAAACAAATTTTATGACAGGGCATAATGTAAAATATGTCTGTTTTTTTGTTTAATGTTATAGTCATCATTTTGACCTTGCTAAGAAGATACGCAAATTACAGGAAACGGCAATGGACTCTGTAATGATTTGGTACTTAACTCCAATAGCCGTAACTAAGTTGTTTTGACTACTGGCCATAAACAATCGCTTAGTATCGACTTACATCTTTTTTCAAGCGTCATTATAGTGTTAATGCTTAATAAATTGACGATTGTTTTGGTCGAGTGAACTAGCCGAGGTATGGTTGAAATTAGAAACGATTTGGCAGTCTTCTATAGGAGGTTGCCGATCATCTTTTCGATATTTTTTCATGACTTTTTCTTTATTTTCCTTCTCTTTAGTTTTCTATCTTATAAATTTCCTTTCCAATCTCTTTTAGTTTTAAGTCTATCCCGATTTCATAAAGGATTTGCGATTTATTTTTTTGAGGACCACGTAATAGAGGATTTTACTGCAACTTAAAAAAAATTACTGTATTATTAGAGCCCTGTCCAGTGTAAACCCTAGAACGATTTAGTCCCAGTTGGGGGACAGAATCGAATAAGCACGAAGTTAATGTTTAACCCTTCAGGCCTCGGCCCCTCAGCCGATTAACAAGTTGCGGTCCCAAAAAATATATTAAAAATTAGTAAAAAAATTTAATTACGACACTGTCTCATCAAAACTTTAATTACTGTCAAAACACTGTACCCATAATTAAAATGAAACATATTAACATAATAAAACATAATAAAATAAAACAAATTAAATTAAAATAAAATTAAAACTGGGCCGTCACGCTGAATCGTGTTGTGGCCGATATCGGTCAATCGGGGCCTGAGGGGTTAAACATTTGGTTTCAGTTACTTTTGTAAGCAAAATCAATGTTTTATGGAAATTATTTCCTAAATAAATAATATCGCTGTGAACGAAATATTGATGTTGTACATAATCCATAACATTCCCTTAGGTTTTCGATTTAAGATGTCCACCTTGTGTATAGTTTTCTGTGGTACTCGACTCTCTTTCAAATTAAAGTTTTAATTAGTATTTTATATTTTGAACCTCTCATTAAGTACCCGAATAGATAATTATATTTTTTTCTAAATACATTTGTTATCTTTTTACGGTAGATTTTTAGATAATCTATGTAAATATACATGTAGTTTGAATATATATCTTAGTATTTAACCTATTTTATCGACTTAAAGAAATATTAGTGTAATCATGAGACTCCGAAACATGTCAAATGTCCCCTGCCTGGGGACAGCTGAAACAGAATGTACGTATTTATTGTACGACGAAATATTATATAGCTGCTAAAAGTAAGGTCCAGGTATATTTTTTTGGAAGAAAGAGTATACCATTTTGTTGTAAGAAGAGTAGGTTTATTAATGACAGTTACCTATTTGTGTATTTGCTTTAATATTTTAACTGGATTTAAATATTAATAGTAAACTCTTTATTAGCACATAAAAAATAGTATAAAAAAGGTGAGCATAATACCACATGGCAATATCATACACAGTGCAATGCAAACTACTATATTTAAAACTAAGAATGCCCGATAAGAGGAAATTGAAAGAGGAAGGAGAGAGAGAGAGAGAGGAAAGAACGGGTTACTTCTTAGAAAAGTAGCACATTTTACACGACCGACCAACAAAAAAGGAGTGTAATGGGTTCATCTTTGTATGTTTTCGTTAATAATTCCACCATAACTTCTAAACGCTTGAACCGGTTTAGAAGTGTGTGATATTGTTACAATCGTTATGTTATTTAGAGTGTCATAGAATACCTAAACTGACCAAATATCAAGTAAGTAGTAGCAATTAACAAGTCCAAAATAAAAAAAAAATAAAGGTCGGACTAAAGTACATTCCGGAGATATACACGTATCTATATGGATAAATATATAAACCACAAATATTTCATAAAAAATCCGTATTGAAAATAATTATAAATGCAATAATTCACTTTCTGTAACGACAGTCGTGTTTTTTATTATTTTAAAAATATTTACTTGTTTAGGTCAGTCTTTAATAATTGTAAAGAAGGCGAGTTTTGTATACTTACTACTTTTGGCGGAGTTACTTGTTTTCTATGTTTCTTAATCTTTTTGAAGGCCTTCTGTATTAAAGTAATGATATATTTAAATAAGATGACGTTGTATATTTAATAGTGATATGAAATATTCTCAGGAATCGTGCTTCCATTTTCATTGTCCCATCCCTATAACAGATTTGAGAAACAATTTTGACTTTTTAATGGCAATCGTACAGTCGATTGGCGGCGCAAGCCAATCGACTGTGCACTCTGACTCAGTCGGGGAGTCTGGAAGCAGTAGGTACTGTTGCCTATAGAGCGAGGGTGGTCGCAAACCTTACGGCGACTGCTCTTGAAACGACCATCGGCTACCCGATCCTAGGTGAACAGCCGGGCAAAGAATTCCGTGGTCCGCGATAGATTCGGTACACACCGATACACCCCTTCGTAAGGGAGAGGACCGCGCAAGCGACCTCGAACTCGGAACCAATCGAGAGACTGGAGTAATCTGGTCGAAATTGGAAGTAAGGGCGTGAGTGTAAGCCCGCTAGGTAACACTCCTGGCTATATTCTTTCCTGAATCTGTCATAATTGTGAATATTTTTTATGTTTTCTGGTAATTTATTATAAAAATTGAGGCTTATTTAGGGAGTAGTAGGCTGAAATTCTGCAGTTGATGGGATGGATGTCTGAACGTATAGGGATTTATTCTTCGTATCATGGTAATGTACGTTAGCGTGCGTTACATAATTATTTTTGCTTTTGTGAAATTTACATAAACATTCATGTATATATATACCATAAACTGTGAAAATTTGTAGTGTTTTAAATAGAGGTCTACATGATTCCCTTTGTCCTATACCTATGATTTGTTCCACCGCCCTTTTATGCAGTATAAAACCGGCACTCCAGGGTATCATAGAAAGTAACAAGAAAATATGATAAAACTAATAACAAACACTACCGCCCAAATAAAAAGTTAACTACTGTATTAATAATAAAAAATATAATACTTTTTTTTTATGAAATATTTGTGATATATGTATTAATCCATATATATGGTATATATACTTATATTTTTTCGACATGTACTCAATCAGACCTTTTAGTTGACACTCAACACGATATATTTATTTTAATTTATTGACATTTTAAGATTTGGACATTTAGATATATATATTTACTTGATATTTTGACAGTTAAGGTACCCTATGACACTTGAAATGACAATGGTTCTAACAAAACAACCGCATATTTCTCAATCGGTTCAAGCGTTTAGAAGTTATAGTGGAATGAAGAAACGGAAAACATACATAGATGAACCCTGAACATATGACACTCCGAACGCGAACCGTTTCAGTTCTCAAAGCTCACTGGCTGAATTTTGGGAACGCCTCTCAAAGCTCATTGACTGGTTTGCAAAATACTTTGAAAAGACAATGCAAAGAAATTTGCGGGGATCTAAGATCCTTTTCGTGATCAAGCTCCACCAATTTTTTTTTAGCGGGAAGAAGGGAGTTTAATTTAACTCTTTTGCGACATCAGCCTGAAAACAAAATTGGCTTCTTCCAATTCAGTAGAGTTTTGGATATCAATCAAACTGAATATCCAACTCTGAGTTCAAAAGCTGTAAGGATCCTCATTCCCTAACTTGCCCGCAACCTCACCAGATTAAAAAGGGATAAAATCCGTAAAGTCATAGGTACTATGACAGGCCATTGTCCCCTAAACAAACACCTGTTTAACATAGGTGTGACAGACAGCCCTCTATGCAGAGGATGCATGGATGAAGAAGAAACGCCACAGCATGTGCTCATGGAATGCAGAAGCGTGACAGAGCAATGGGCAAGAATACTACAATCTCCAGCATCTATCCCGGAGGCCTGCTGCAACCCAAACAGGCTGCTAACCTTCTGGGAGAGCATGGGTTGGCTGGAGTAACATAAATAGAAATATGAGCCCCGCACAACGGCCCAATCAAGAGGCCAAGTGCGGGCAAAAGCCCAGACAAACTAACTAACTAACTCCATTTGCGGCAACCTATTTATGCGAAGCAGGATTTGTAGCTGTAGCTGTAATGAAAAACAAATATCTCTCAAAAATTGATGTGGAGCGAGAAACGAGAATGTTTCGCAATTTCTAAAAAATGAATGGCGATCAGCAAGCTCACCTATCACATTAACATACATATCGTTGAAAGTTATCACAATTTATTTCACATTTTTTATATTTTAGTTTCATGGTTCTGGTGATTCAATTTTATTAATGTGAGGTTTATCTTAAGGGAGGTTTTCATTTCTGTGCCTATACTTAAACTTGTTAAAATATATGTCAATGCACATATATTTTAATAAGTTCAAGTTCAAAATAAAGTATAAGGTTAAGATAATGTTTGGGAACCACTGCATTATACACACAATGAAAACGATCCAGTTAATAGCGGACTGTATTTGGTAAATTACGCACTGCTGTAGAAATATCTATAACAAGATTGCTGATAGCGGAAAACTTAAGGGAAATGGCAATGGGCAAAAATGTATGTGCGCTGGGCTTACTTTTTCAATAATAAAGAGAAAAAAAAATGAAATAAAAAAAATAATAATGACGTCTACCATTTGAAAGATATATTTAGGTATCTAGAATATTTATGACTACTACAAATTATTGCAATACAATACAATAAAATACAGAAGGTCTGCTTTATAGGAACAGTGTAATTGATTCCACTGTGCGTGGTTATAGTAGTACTCCAAAGGCCTGTATCCATAAAGGCAGTAAAGGACAAACATGGATAGTTTACTCCGCGCTTAAAAGTATATCCGATTGCAGAATGCCATGAGCTGATCTTAATCGCCCGTGGCAACAATGCATAGACAATAGACTAACTTTAAATGCAGTTAAATGCAATAAAGTTTCCTATACGCAAAACGTAATACAATGCAGTTTTGAATGTTGGCTAGGCGCAGAGATTATAGATGAGAAAAGCGCAATGCGGTATCTGTGAGTAGTTCTTTTTCAAATTTTAAATTCATTTATTCATTTGCAATTAAAAAAAATTACAATTTTAAATAGTCAAGACCTAACTAGGCGGTCAGCTGTTCTAAGGTAGACAATTTATTTTCATCGTTAATATTTTAGAATTTGTTTTAACATCCATCGTACTATAAAAATACCCTAATAGCCTACATAAAATTCAAAACAGAATGTCACTTAAAAAAAACTTTCTGTAATAAGCAAATAATTTAAAATATATTTAAAAACTTCAAAAATAATCAAAATATCCTTAGAAATGTAAAATAATATTTAATTAATTTTCAAGAAAATTCCAGAGTTAAACAATATTATAAATGACAATAAAATAATAGTCCTGAGTATAATTATGAGTAATATTATTTTTTTATAATAATACACACAGGGATGATGTTATAATACATAATCACTACATTATTCTACCACTATCTTGATAGTGATTATGAAATTGTCATATAAGTTTGTTTAACATTTGTAACATTTGTTCGATTATCACATAAGCATATTTGTGAGCACTAGAATTTGTTCTGAAAAGGTGCAAGCTGGAAAGCTTGCACGTTCTCAGAACAAATCCTATTGCTGGGACAAAAATGGTGGAACAGTAACGGTGGAACAGTATTACTGAGACAGTAATGGTGGTTTCTAGACAGTGGCATATTTGTATCGATTGTAGATTCAATCGTAGATTCAATGTCCCACATAACACATTCTGTTAAAAAAAGCATCATGTGACATGTGACATTTATGTAGGATGATCTTTCGCCCGCGCTATAGGGATAGTAAAACAACATTGTCCTAGTCGAATTTGGGGGTCTTTGTCTTAGGAGCTAGCCACACACAACGGACGTAGATACGACGCGAACGCGAAGTCCGCTTAAAAAACTTTCACATAAAATGTATACAAAAGACGCTACGCAAAAGGGTCGCAGACATGTTTCTCCACGTTTGCGCCATGTCCGAGTCTTGCTTCAGTTGTGTGTGGCTTGCGGCTTAGTTGATCTTTTCGTCAAATGTAAAAAACAAGCATTTCAGTACCAGCGGCTATTACTATTATTTTTTATCGCATTTGCTGTATCCATACGCTGCATTTGCTTCAGTTGTCCCCGCGAAGGTATAATAAATATTAAATTAAGACAATTACTTACAATATTCATTAACGTGATTGCTCCTTCCTTGTTCTATTGTCGTTTTTAATTCTTGCGTGTGATCATTTCAGTCCTTTATTATCCTCGTAGCGGCATAATATTTCTATTGTTTCGTTATCTGTTGTTAAAAATATCATACATATTTTAGTATCTCGCTATTATATTGTATTCGTAATGAATGTATTCGTCTAGTAACCGCTACTTCACATTATGTTAGCTAGCCATCGTTATTTGTTGTAAAAGTTAATGTTATCTCGGTATGTTGTCAATACATTGAGTTCTTTTGTTGCAAATATACATACGTTTCCTGTGTACCTTGTTTCCAACAAATAGAATGCCAATAAACATATTCTAACTCATCAATTATAAAATGTGACCGACAATGACTCACGCGATACAGTATTGGATAATGTTAACCGGCCTACCTTTGCGTTATTATTCAAAAAGTAGGTAAAAAATCGTTGACTTTTTTTTATTAGATTTCCTAATAACAATACTTGTTTACAATATACCAGAAAACTTTTTTAGACGATATACCCATTTAGAACCTTTTTTAAACGACTACAAAAAAAGGAGGAGGTTATCAATTCGGTTGTATCTCAGAACTCCCTCATTTATGAACCGATTTGAAAAATTCTTTTTTTATTTCAAAGGATATACTTCTAGATTGGTACCATTTTTATCAAAACCCTGTTATAATGATGGGATTCATAAGAAATTAACCCCACAAATGAATGGCGATCAGCTCGGGTTTGCCTACGAAAAAATGTATATAAATTTATATTTACATTTACATTTACATTTACATAGAGCGGGATTTACTATAGAGCTATAGCATTACTATAGAGCGGATTACTATAGAGCGGCGCACATTTACATTTATATTTACATTTATATAAATTTATATACCTACATTTTGTATACATTTTGCCATAGGCATCCATTATTGGACGCCTCACATGGGAACTCCTCAAATATTATCATATGAAGTTGAAAATTTACATGTTAGTTCAGTTCCGATGACAATGCATTTTTTATGGTAAGCATGACCTGATTCTACAGTTTAGTGGGTTTCAAGGCGGCAGGTGAGGGTGGAGAACCCACCCACCGCCCCGGCAGTTATAACGATGGTCGTCTTATCTGCCCGGGATGTCATGCAACGACACAGAAAGTAAAGTAGCCACCCCCCCCCCCTCCCCGTACCCGTATATGATTCTACACCCAAGGTTGGCTCCGGACGAGGGAACTCCTCAATGGTCGAAAGCACAGACACGAAATGTTGTATACGCATTCAGTTATAATAGCCCTTCTAAGTTTTACCATTATATGGCTGCTGCAACTAGGGTTGGCTCTCGACGAGGGTACTCCTCAACGGTCAACAGCACAGGCACAAAATTTTGTATATGAATTCAATTACGACAGCCCGTTTTAAGTTTCATCAAGGCAGGACTGCGGCGGCCAGGGTTGGCTTCCAACAAGGGAACTTCTCAATGGTCAACAATACAGACACGAAGTTTTGTAAGCGCATTAAATTATGATAGCCCGTTCAAAGTTTCTTCATGACATGGTTGCTGCACATATAAAAAAATTGTAGTTGGGTTTTTTTTGTTAAAATTTTGTATTATTATTGTATTTAAAACCGTAGGAACAATTTGAGTCATCACGTACCTAAGCTTTGTGGGTTCCGGTTTTTGTTATAGAAATTGTTACAATCGGGCGATAATATAGAGGACATACCATGTACGTTCGTATAGGTGGGGCGCTTAAAGCGCAGTGACATAAAAAAATTATCATGTCACCCCAAGACTTTCCCGGCAAGCAGACAAGATGCATCCTCCCCCCTTCCTCCGCCAGCTTCCCTCTTCCCTACGCCCCCCCCCCCCCATCGCACCCCCCACTCCTATAGCGAGTGTCAAGTAATTATGATCGCAAATGTAGTATATTTGTAGTATTTTGTAGTATTTCCGTAGCATTGAAATGGCTATTTTCCAATATGATTTAGTATTTTCTTAAATACGGAGGATAAAAAATGTGTCGCTTGTATAAGAGATATTTCAACCATAGCGACGCATCTGTGTACCGAATTTCAAGTCTCTGAGTCCAATGTTTCGAGATTGTATGACTAGCGCCCGCCCCCCCCCCCCCCCTGCTGGACTGATTCAACCACAATATTGTCAACTCTCGCCATAATCAAATTATGCCTGCATGTCAGCCGGATGATTCGTTTGGGAACTATTGTGGAGGAATATAGTTGACACACACACACTCTCACACACACACACACACACACACACACACACACACACACACACACACACACACACACACACACACACTCGTCACTCGTAGTGCGACTAGCGGCCGAGTGAGTGACACGCCACACAAGTACAGCGCTCCGTGAGGTACTCTCCATATATACGTTTTGTTGGTGGCGGTGACTGGTTGCGCGACCATGGTATCCCGGTGAAATAGGTCCCTGAGACCGCACGAAATGTGTTCAAACTTATTCGGATGCCTGCAAGTTCGACAGATAGTTCAACGATTGTTAATTTCATATTCCGCTTTAACGTCTGTCTCGTTCGCTTCAACGCTTCAACGCTCTGTCTCGTTCGCTTGAATTAATTTTAGTTTTAGTTCACGAAGAAACGTAATCGGGCTCATTCTCTTTTATTCAATACGGTGGCATGCGTGGTATAACAGTATGACGTCGCACTTTAGATGGAGTTCTAAGCACTCCTATACGGTATCCTTTCTCGAAATAAAATAATAATATAATAACAAAGAAATATTTAAATCATAGCTCACATTATTTTAATATTATTTACCTTAAGGTGTGAGTCGATCTGCTGGTATTTGCTAAAGCTGCTGCTTTAAAGTTTATATCTGCCATCTTAATGTAGTTATTAGAGAATAACTGTTTTGTTGGAAACACCGTGATTATGAATTGTTCATTAAAAATCCAGAGCATTTTCATGAAAACCCAGTTCGTTAATTTTGCAAATAAAATATCTTTTTTCTTCATGTCGTTTTCCTTTTGCTCCCTTGCACGAGAGCTATAAAAAATCGCAGTTAAAAACCTAAATTTAAAACCAAAACGGGTCATACTGGTAATTAATTCTAACGTATGTTTTGTATTATTGTTTCAGGTAAGTCGTATGACATAACTAGAAATATCGAAGCAACATCAGAAAAAAGGCATCAGCAAATATTGTGTCGTAAGTATTTTTTAGTAGCATTCCTTATTCATAAAAAAGATACAAATTACATCTTATAGTCCCCCACTAAGGCTACTGCCTTTTCAGTGGGAAACTAACAATAATGTGTTCATATCTGACTTATATTATATATTACCTCTTATACTTATATTAACTATTATAACTTTTTACGTTAAGTAGAAGTATTAACTCCCTAACCTGACCTAAACTAACCTATATTTCCTATAATAACTATTATAGCTGAATATACACTTATAAACAATTACAGTAAATAAATGATTTTCCACTAAATTAATATACCTACTTGCTAACCTAACCTAACATAACCTAAGCTATACTAATTATCTTGGTAATATAAATACGTGTACTTACTTTGTTTACAATTACAATAATAAATGATTACACTAATAAAATGATTTACACTAGATATATATACTTATTCCCTAACATAACCTAACTTATCTTAACTAGCTTGGTTTACCCTAATTATTCTACATAGTGATGTTAATCCTAATTTAGCCTAATAGATTTTTTACTGGTTATAGTTATGCTAATGTTTTTACATATTTATGCCAATTTATACTAAAAGAGTTTTTAATTTCTCCGTTATAGTATTTATATTATATAATATTTAAATTATTTTAATTAGCTCGCCTGGGTAAGTCAGTATTTAGGTTGCTTAGTAGTATAAGTTTCAATGTTTTCTTTAGTAAGTATTTGCTGATTGAGTTGTCTAATTTTATAAAATAGTGATTGAATAATTTTGGAACAATGAAGACAAGAGTTGTATCGCCGTAATAATTGTTTTGCTTGTTATATTTCAAATAGGTACCCCTTTTCACGTAGCCGAGTTCTGTGTACATGATCGGTAGGTCCCAATTTAATTTATTAAAGGCAACTATAGCAAATTAGCTAATATCATTGTGTTAACCAACATTGATTTCTCATATATAAACATCATAGTCATAATATTTGTTTTAAAATGTTATTATTTTTACTCGACTACCCAAAAAAAGGAGTGTTATGTGCTTAGGATTCATCTTCGTATGTTTTCCGATTCTTTATTCCACCATAACTTCTAAACGCTTAAACCGATTTAGCGGTGTGTGGTATTGTTAAAATTGTTATGTCGTCCCGATTGTCATAGGGTGCCTTGATTGTCCAAATATACAAAAAATAGTTGTGTAAATGTCCAAATATCAATAAATTGATATACATATATCATGTTTAGTGTAAAATAAAAGGTCTGATTGAGTACATTCCGGAAATAAACAAGTATCTATATGGATATATACACAAACCACAAAATATTTCATAAAAATCTGTAATAAAATAATTATACATACAATGATACTCTTTCTGTAATGGCAGTGCTGTTTTTCATTCTATTTTTTTTTCTTTATTTAAATGCAAAATAAAAATTTACAATGTTGACATAAATAACACAGTGTAAAAAGAGCAAATACTTAGTCATTAATTGCGAAGCAAAGAAAGGACAGATTTGATGGATTTTATCAGCTCCACTAGACTACAGTCTGTTCTGGAGTGATACCACACTTATATTTGTTACATAGTACAATTTTTTATAAATTTTCGGTTAAAATATTATAAAATACTTAGCAACATAATTAAGAAAATTTGAAGAAAAAGACATCTAATATTAGTCAGTAAAGCGGTAATAATAAAAGGATAAAAGGGTAATTACCTACATAGGCATTATAATATATAGATAAATTTATATATAAATACAAACTTATACATATAAAATATATGTATACACATACACACACATACATATATACAAAATGTATCTACCTATATTCAATATATACTTTATATATACTTACATTAATATATAAATATTATACTTACATAATAATATATTTACTTTTGTATTATATTATTTTCCCATGTTTTCATATATGGTAATTTCCGAAAGAATGCTCGAATAAATCATTAAATTTCAATGGTGTCATTTCCTTCAGTTCATTTGACAACCGATTTAAAAGTGTAGGTCCTATTATGAACTTAAGAGGTAATATATCTTGATCATAGTATCACAGCGATGAAATCCCATGGTACATTGCCGAGCTCTTATTGCAATAAAATCCGCAAAGAGTTTTTTTATGCTAAATTGCATAAATGTCACACTTGCATTGCATAAATCCTGCATATCTAGAATTATATATTTATAATAATGCTTACAAAAATCTTTCAGTATTGCACGAAACACGAATCCCTATAAAGACTGTTGTAATTTTGTCGCTTATACGTGTAAAGTCTAAAAAGAAACTAGCTTTTCGTTTGCGTGACACCTTCAATTATATTTAACACTTAGAGAAGGCTGCACACTAATGTTATAGAGTAAGAGTTTATTAGAAATTGATTTATGTGGAGAAATTTGTTTCTCGTAGAACTTCCTTATTTTTGTCTATTTTTATTGTCCAACTTTGTAGGTCAAGAGCCAGTAACAAAAAAAATACAAGAGTTTTGGAAAAGATCAATTTTCGGATCAGACAGTATTTTGGCCAATGAATGCCGGGGTACAGTCCGCAGGCGAGATACCGGGACACCTAGCGCTTGCGTACTAAGAAAGGTTTAATTTTAGAAAGGTACTAAGAAAGTGTTTGAAAAAGCTAAAAATTCATCAGTATATATGCAATTAAGTACTCGAAACAAATGGTCAGAGTGCTTAATAATCGAACGCGTGGCATCAGCGTTACTCCATACATATCACAAAAATGAAGTCCCTTCAAATGATTTTTAAAATAGAGAGGTCTCCCCTCCGACCTTGGGAACTGCGGCGTATTCTACCGATGGGTCATTACCGACAAATTCGTACCGGCGTCATCGCGTCGGTTCCAAATAATTACTAGTGAATTCAGTAATGTTGACGCCACGCTTTCGACTGTTAAACAGTCAGACCATTTGTTTAGAATTCTTTATTGCATCCACTGTCTACTGATGAATTTTGAGCTTTTTCAAAATACTTTGCGGGTACTAATTATAATTACATCTTTCCTAGTCCGCCAGCGTCGAGTGTCCCGATATCCGGCCTGCTGACTGCACCCCGGCATATTATGGCCAAAATACTGTCTGATCTGAAAGTAACAGCTTTACTAAAACTTTTACAATTTTTTGTAGCTGGCCCCCCGACTATTAGTCGCTAGTAGTACCTACACCGCGAGCTCTTCACGCCTTTCCGCACTACACTAACGTAAATTTCCACTCAAAGCTAATTCGTGCATGCGTCTACACCCGCACAATGACATTAAGGCAAACCACATCCTGCGCGACAAACACGTACAAATATGGTATATTCGTTGTAGGTACATCATTTGTTGAACCGTCAATTGACTCGTAGTTATTAGCGATTCAAATCTGATTATATTTTGTCACAGAAGAAAGTTTGACCGGTCACCACTATAATGAGCCATGAGTTGACGACAAAAATAGATTTCCTTATATTAAATATCTAATCCTACTATCCTACTAATATTATAAAGGCGAAAGTTTGTAAGAATGTATGAATGTTTGTTACTCTTTCACGCAAAAACTACTGAATGGATTTTGATGAAACTTTACAATAATATAGCTTACACATCAGAATAACACATAGGCTATAATATATAAAGATATAGTGTGAATTATCTAAAATATAACGATAACTGTCAAGTAGGAAAAAATCTAAGAAATTGATATTCGAAATTTAAATTCTAAGCGTCAACATTTATTTTGAAAATTTTCTCAACAATAAATAATAATTAAATAATAAATTTAGAAAATATATTGCAATTCGGTGGTTAAGTAACCCGACCATGTTGCCACAAGCCTAGGAAATGAAAATATTTTCCTGAACGTGTGGAGCTCGCCAAGACGTGTGGCCGACGTGGCGGGTATCGGGCTAAATACCTATAATCATGATGATGAACAGTACAACCTTACCACGGCCCCCAGTCCCCAGCAGCCTCACTAGCCCGAGCCACGGCAGCGGTTACGGTAACGGCGGGGCAGGGGGTGCTAAGAATCTCTGGGTACGATCAGGCTGCCAAACCAAACTAACCGATCCGGATGGAGAGAGATTGGAGAGGCGTATGCCTAACGGTGGGCGAATGCGCGCTGATGATGATGAAGAAGAAGAAGTAGGAAAAAAATCTGCCATCTGCGAGCTATTCTGGCGTGCGACGCAAAAACCGTTGGAGATACACGTATATAATATACAATGGAAATGTTTATCTTTAATAGTCCTACAAAAAAGCCAGCGACAGCATATATCTATCTTTTATGTGTAAGCCATTATCGCCAAAATAGTGAACCATAAATACAATAAAAAAATAAAAATTATTTCTATCGCACATTTGGTAGTAATAAATTGATTATTATATCAAAATAAATACTTTTATCACATCTGGTACCTAAAGTAGATAAATTTTGTCTTTTACAGTACATCATTTGGACAAGTTTGGACAAATATTTGAATAGTTATGACGATAACCAACCGAGTGCGCGATATTATGGTGATATTTTAATATATTTTTTTTATATTAAAAAAATAATTTAAATCGTTAGGTCATGTTTATTGGTCATATTATCAACAATTATGAATTCTTATCAAAATAAGTAAATTTATTGTCTCAAGTGTTTAAAACAAAAGACAACAAAAGACTTTTACCTTTAACTGAATAAATAGTTAAAGAGATAATACGACATAGGTATGGAACCACGACCGTGTCGTAATCTATACTTCTATACTAATATTATAAAGAGGTAAAGTTTGTGACGTTGTAGGAAGAAGTAATCTCTGGATCTACTGAACCGATTTTAAAAATCTTTTACGAATAGAAAGCCACGTTATTTGTGAGTGTCATATGGCTATATATTAATCCGAAAAATTAAAAGACTTTTTCGTGGTCGTTGGATTTACAAAGTAATTCGGAGAAAAACAGTCGAATGAAAACGTTTCTTACGAACGCTACTTTATCGATGAGAGATATATGATTGAGTTCTAGAGAAAAGTTGCAGAGCTTAGTAATGCCTACAAAAAAGTAAGCGAAATCATATGTCTAAATTTTGTATTTAAGTCACAAAAAAGTAGTTTTTTATATTTAAAAAATAATTTAAATCGTTAGGTCATGTTTATTGGTCATATTATCAACAATTATGAATTCATATAAAAAAAAGTAAGTTTATCGTCTCAAGTGACAAAAGACTTTTCCCTTTTACAGCATATAATTTCCCTTTTACTGCATATAATTTCCCTTTTACTGCATAAATGGTTAAAGAGATAAGACACTCACAAATAAGACACTCACAAGAAGACACTCACAAATAACGGTAATATATTCAAATTGGCATGCAAATACATACATACATATGCAGTAAAAATATAACCCTTCTTTTGGCAGTCAGGAAATAAATCATAGCACTCAGTACTATGCGAACCACACTCATAATTTCATCACAAGTAAAAATTTTTACCGCCCAACGAAGTGGGCAAGGGTCAGCTAGTATTAATATATAACGGTTAAATGTTATCATCAACTTGCGATCATTTCCTAAAACATTACCACAAATTTCCAATGCAGTTTCTGTCATTATTCTGAGGTTGTCTGGAGTCGGTTGAGAATCGCATGGCGATCGAGATCTATTCGAATATTAAAGGACAACTACAAAAATATTATATATTGGTAAAGGAAGTTTTTTTTTTAGTACGATTATTTTTTAATTTGATTATAGTTATTGTTTTGCATTTGTTTATATTTTTTTATCGTGATATTTTTTTGATGTTGATTATTTTGAGAATCGATTCTTTGATGTACCTAATAGATTTTGATTATTTATTTTAATTTCATTAAATAGTGTCATTAGACAGTACCAAAAATAAAAAGGTGTGTCCTTATAATCAGGTAAAAAAATATCTGAGGATACCTTTATTTGCAGTTTTTGTAGTTTTATTACGTAGTCTGAAATCGAAGACTATCGAGGTTGTTTGACATTATAAAAAGGTTTAAAAACGAATTTCCCTCGTGAATTTTGTAGCACCTGACGTTTCGACGATGTTGGAACCGCCGTTGTCCATGGCAAACTGACCGACTACCCTGGACAGTCTATCCTGTACAAGGGCGTTTGCAAAATCGCCGAAACGTCGGGTGCTACAAAATTCACGAGGTAAATTCATTTTAAAACCTTTTTATATTACATTGTCTTTGTTTATTTTCAATATATATATATATATATATATATATATATATATATATATATATATATATATATATATATATATATATATATATATATATATATATATATATATATATATATAAATATATATATATATATGTATATATATATATATATATATATATATATATATATATATATATATATATATATATATATATATATATATATATATATATATATATATATATATATATATATATATATATATATATATATATATATATATATATATATATATATATATATATATATATATATATATATATATATATATATATATATATATATATATATATATATATATATATATATATATATATATATATATATATATATATATATATATATATATATATATATATATATATATATATATATATATATATATATATATATATATATATTTATTTATTTATTTTTGTGGTTTTTTGCTATTTTTTGTGTTTACAGCAGATAAATAAATAATTTATTTGTTTTAAATATTTATTTTCATCTCAAAGACTAAATTTGTATTCATTTCAGTGTTTCACTCTGCGACTAGCGTGCTGTTAACTTCAGTGACGTCTAGTATATGGCAAGCTTTACCTCACGACAAGGTCTCTGGCCGTCATTAGTCGATTTATGTGTTATTTTTAACTACAGCTAATAGACACGAGTTTAACGATTCAAGTTTTTTACAAAAAATATCGATAAAAGGATATTTTCTGTCCTATAAATAATAAGTATATTCATAATTTTATATCTCTATATATGAATTTCATAGCCAGTATGCGTGTCTTGGATGCATTAGTGTATTAAATATCACTTGCAATTTACCTGTAATTTATTTGCTAAATTGTAATAAAACTGCGTAAATGATTAGACAGTTGCATGAATGTTACTTAACAGTTGCATATGTGAATGTTCATCATAGTCGCCGAAAGCTGGCTGCTGCTAGATTCAATAAACTGTTGATTGTTTTATGATATCACTTAGAGGGCCGCTAGCAGTTCGTTAAATTTGGCGGTTCTGATTACAAACCATATAACACCCAATCGTAAATTAGCTAATTACCAAACTTGGGGTCTTTTTTATTCAACTTATTTGTCAGTAATCTGAGTAAAATTGTCCCATCTGCACGTTGCCTAAGCTGTGCGAATTATTTTCATCCACTGGATGAGCTGAGGCCTGCCGGCTGTTCCAGTGTGATATTGATGCTGTTTATGCGTGGAGCCAAGCTCGTAATCTTCACTTCAATATTAAAACGCCTGATCATCTGATGTACGATTACTCCAACGCTGGTGGTGTGCTTCCTAGAGTAACTGAGGGCAACAAATTGGGAGTTTTTTCGACTCTTAGTTAAACTTCAAAGAACACATTAGTGAACTATCTATAACTTTCATCTTTTAAGCTTCTAGTATATATGATAAAGCAATTGAAACACTTCAATAATATTAGGGTTTTGCTCACCTTGTACAAGGTGAGCATACCTTGTATACAATACAATACAATGCTCACCTTGTACAAGGTGAGCATTGTACAATTCAATTGGTACAAGTCGCATGGAAACGAATGCAGCTATTTGGAATACGCATGAAGATGCCTATGCTTGAAAAGCTAAACAAATGTTTTTTCAAGATGTTTGTATTCCAAGCAATACGGATATTATAAATACGATTAAAACAAATTTACCACGTGCAGTGTGTAGCACCCGACGTGCTGTATTTGCATTGGACATACATAGATGGTCAGGACGGTAGTGTGAGCTGGCATGCAAAAATTAGCACGTATGTGTGGGCTTCCGATATACTGTAGGTCCGAGAGTATTTTCACTTCTCCTCGATACTTTGACATTCGAATATTGCAGATTTCGTGGGTCAATTTCTCTGAAGCTAACATTAAAATCATACAAAATCATTTCACGAAAATATTTACAATCCGACTTCAGCTTGCAATAGCACACTGAAACCATAACCTTAACACATCGATCGTTATGTTGGTCACCGGCGACCTCGCGGTAGACCTGTTTCCAAAATGAATTTGTACATAAGAGGACGCGTTTTCTACAGGTTTCGAAAGGATCTCGCAAAATTTAAGAATTCTTGAATTCGTGGACATAACTAAGCCATGAGCGCGAATCCCGGCTAGCTACATCGCCCCGCAGCAAAAAAAGTTAATTTCCACGTTTCTTCCATGGCGTATAAAATGTTAAATAAAGTCCGTTCTTTTATCAAATATTAACTAATGTTTATGAAATTAAATTCTATTAATAGGTATATGAGTATTAATAGGTATACTTGTACGAGCATTACGGAAAAACATTGAGGTTTGTTAGCATTAGCACACGTGTTTCTCTCTTTCTTTTCTAAACACCTACCGTAGGAACTGTAAAGAACTGATCGTATTAGACAGATAGTAGAACTATTTAGCAGGGATATATGGAGTTAAAATCTAATTTTAAAAATTATTTCAGTTTCAAAGGTATATTTATTATCTTAGTTTTAGGCATAAAAAATATGGTTTGTAACTCTTTTCCCATTTCGATATAATAAAAATTATAATGTAAAGATGCTTTTTTAAATGGCTTTTTTATTTTTTTAATATTTTAATATTATTTGTATTTCTGATTCATATGGAAGTATATTTTAATTATTCCCTTTCAATCATTTATTTTATATGCTATCTATATAAATATATGACGGAGCAACTATATTAGATTTTTCTTTATTTATTTTATGTCGAACGACTAAAGTGACTTATTGTAGGTACCAAATTCCCCCAAATAAACTATTATATATATATATATATATATATATATATATATATATATATATATATATATATATATATATATATATATATATATATATATATATATATATATATATATATATATATATATATATATATATATATATATATATATATATATATATATATATATATATATATATATATATATATATATATATATATATATATATATATATATATATATATATAAACATTATAGTTTATTGTGTATATATGTCTTTTCGTTGCACTATAATGTAACGACCTATGTACTCTTGATTAATTAAATTATGGCAATGATAATGATGATCACCTAAGTAGAATAGATCTTTTTGCGAGACAATCTAACTATTTACATCCGTGCCGTTTCGATTTCCCGATAAATTTCCATTTGTATAATCGAATTTCCCACTTTCCTGATATAAATTCATGCTGACGTCGATAAGGAAGAAGTTATTCAATCCAATCTCCGGGCACCATTACACAGATAGCCTGATAAGAAGTGGATAAAAGAAAAGCTGCCGTAAATTAATGGCGGAAAGCGAGAAAAGGCCCCTAATTCCATTATCTTTCGAGGATGGCTTCGGCTGATCAATTTATCTGTAGCGTTCATGTTGTTAATTGTCATTAAAATTTCGGCTAAATGGAATCAATTCCTTTTAGCTAATGCTTATGATGACGAGCGAGAGGATGACAGGTTGCCTTATCATCCGCTTGTATTTTTTTGTTAGGGACCATTGCAGCTTACCCACATATAGATCAGGACTCTCGACTACCTCGGAGGCCAGTTTCGATCTTGAAAGACTGTCCGTTTAGTTCAAAGACTGTCACTTAATGATCTAGCCGTCAACGTCTTGTTTGAAGTACATTGGTCCAGGCGGGTAATGACTGAAGATATTAATAATCAACCCTCCCAAAATAATGGGGAATTCTTCGTCCATACTGTTAGTACAACAGTGCGACTGGCTACAATACGGCTAGAAACCTAGTTATGTGGAGCCATAGCTCACTTTGGCCATGATTATATCCATAGCTTCTACTTACAAAATCGCGGTGTAAACGTTTTAATGATACGTACATGTTTAGTGTCAGAGTGAGCTGCAATCCCTTCATCTGTTTTTAAACCATCAGTATATATATATATATATATATATATATATATATATATATATATATATATATATATATATATATATATATATATATATATATATATATATATATATATATATATATATATATATATATATATATATATATATATATATATATATATATATATATATATATATATATATATATATATATATATATATATATATATATATATATATATATATATATATATATATATATATATATATATATATATATATATATATATATATATATATATATATATATATATTATATAATATAATAGGCCTAATTGCGTTTCTTTCGAACTTCGAAAATAAATTCCCTTATATATTATGATGCATTAAACATAACAAATTTGTCGGATTTCTTGTGTATTTGTGGTAACGAATTAAAAAATCGTTAGTGTCACCCCAACAGTTTCGCGGTAATTAGCCAAGAAAGACTACTCATACAATGTAAAAATCAAATTGCAAACGTGCGTCGCCTTATAATTCGCCGCAAAACATTCGAATTTCGAACGAGCAACACAACGCAAAGAAAATTTAAATGTCGAACGTGTGTCGCACGACATCAAACGCGCAACGCCGTAAACTTAAATATTTGAGTCCCCCATACATTTGTATGACGGTTTTTAAATATTATTTGGGTCGCTCTTATATAAGATATTTCAACCAAAATTTTACAATGTGATTTGAACCCAACAAGGTACATGTGTACCGAATTTCGAATCTTTAGGTCAAATATTTCAAAATTTAAGTATGACTAGCGCGCCCTCTGGTGTACCGATTTCAACCACAATATTTCCAACTCTTGCCATGACCAAATGATGCCTGCATATCAAATTTAAATCAGATGAGGCGTTAATGTAAATACATGCGATGTTTTTTGTGATCTAATAAAATAAAGCATAAAAAATTCAATTGTGCGTTTTCCTCGAGCTGATCATTCAACAGGCTACACTGATAATTATAATATTACGTTCTTATAACCTAATTACCTAATGAATCGCATAGGCTTAACTTGCCGGCTCAATAATTTTCCTCTTCTTAGATCTGTAAGGAAGCAATAACACGTAATTTATATTACGTGGCTATTACATGTGTAATGATCATCTGGTGCCTTATAAGTTTTAGCAAATGTAACTTAGGTCCAATAATTACAGGAAACGATTGTTTTAAATAGTTACTACATCTTATAAATAGACCATAATTTATGACTTGATCATGCTAGTATTATTTTTTTAAATTTTTGTTGGGATTTTCTAATGACTTTATGAGCCTTATTACACTGCGACCATTGATGATCTATTGTGTTCGCCACCTACTATAGTTCTGCGCTAAGCCTCGTGTAGTTTAAAAACCGCAACAGGCTTTTATCGCCAGATTGTTTTACCTCCTCAGGTTGGAGGTAATGACCACCCAAGTGGGTGTAACTTTTACGCATCAGCGGGCCACAATCGCACATGAGGTGCAGGGGAGTTTCCTCTGCCCCTTGGCAAAACCTGCACATTTTCATATCCCGGAGCTTGAGGTTGTACATATGTTTGCTCAGCGCTTTGAAATGATTCAAACCTGGCGTGTTGTTCCAGTGGTTGACGGATTGTTCCAAACATATTTTTTGAGCATTAGGTTTGCAAGGCTTTTTGGTACGCCACAGCAAGGTTCAGTGCCGTATAACGTTCCCTTTGCTCCTGTCCTAGCAAGTTCGTCGGCTTTTTCATTTCTCTCGATTTCTGCATGGCCGGGAAGCCGGGAAATCTTAGAATTACACTGTTGTTTTCGCCCAGGGAATTCAGTAGTGATACGCAGTTTTGCACCAGATTTAAATTAATAATATTCCACTCTAGTGTTATAAAAGCTGCCTTGCTATTCGAGTAGGTAGATATAGATACGGTGGTTGGCGTAGTTCTTATGGTGGTTGATACTCGCACATTCAATAATAGCGTATACTTCCGCTTGGAATATGGAAGCGTATTTCCCTATCATGCTAGTAATACGAGGTGCGTTCAAAAAAAGTTACAAAGTCATTGAAACCATATGAAAATAAATACTTGCAGGCACAGCAAAAGACATCTGATTTTTTCTTGTTTTTTTTTGAAGAGACACATTTGTTTGCATGTTGTCAACGTGTGTTGACAAAAATAGAAAAAATATGGGAATCCGCGCAGTATCTAAATAGTAATTCTTGTTTTTTTTTCTACAGAGCGACTATTTTGAGAGGTTTATTTTAAGATGCTCTCCTATTTCTATGGTTGCACGTCGAAGTGCTGAGTTTAGGCGTGAAAAAACTTCAATTACGGTGACCATTGCTCCGGGTGCCATACGACGGCGCTCACTGAAGATACATGGTCAAAAAAATGTTTTCTTGGCGTATCTACGTTTCATGAAAGTGAAGATTTAGATAGGTAGTGCGTATAGTATTTTACATGAAGGTTTCCGCACGCTGGGTACCTAGAATACTTACAGACGCGCAGAAAAAACTAGGCTGAAGATTTTGTTACAACAGGATCTTGTCCTTTGCATTTGTTGGATCCTGTCAGTTTTTTGGCTTGATTTATAACTGAAGACGAAACATGGCTTTACCATTACGATCCTGAAATGAAACAACAGTCCGTGACCTGGAAACGACCATCATCTTCAACTCCTAACAAATTCAAAACCATTCCATGCGCCGGTAAAATTATCGGCTCTATTTTCTGAGACAGTCGAAGTGTGTGGTGATTACTATATGCCCTTGGATGTAAGTATAAGAATGTAATATTATAATTAGCAGTGAAGCCTGTTGAATGATCAGCTCGAGGAAAACGCACAATTTAATTTTTTATGCTTTATTTTATTAGATCACAAAAAACATCGCTTGTATTTACATTAAACATAGTTTGCGTCGCTTTTAACTAGGGAGAGCCTATTCTAAGAAGAACAGCAATACAAATGTTTATAAAAATAAATATCTTACAAAACAAAATTACGGAACTAAGTAATTTGGTTCAAAACATGACCTAACGATTTAAATTATCTTTTTATTATAAAAAACTACTTTTTGTGACTTAAATATAAAAGTTAGACATTTGTTGTCGCTGACATTTTGTAGGCATTATAAAGCTCTACAACTTTTCTCTAGAACTTAATCATATATCTCTCATCGTTAATGCAGCGTTAATTAGAAACATTTTCGTTCGACCGCTTATTCTCCGACTTACTTTGCAAATCCGACTATCACGAAAAAGTCTTTTCATTTTTCGGATTAATATATAGCACATGACACTCACAAATAACGTGGCTTTCTATTGGTAAAAGAATTTTCTAAATCGGTTCTGTAGATCCAGAGATTACTTCTTACAACATCACAAACTTTACCTCTTAATAATATTAGTATAGATATATTAAGTGTAAAATCTGAGAGGTCGAAATTTTGAAGATGTCGAGGAGGTAGTAGCCGCAGTGCAGAATTTTGGTAGGTGATCTAGATGACTTTTAGAACAGTTTTTTATGTTTAAAAAAAAGTATACTAATTGTATAAACGAAAGAGGTGACTATAATAATAATTATAAAATGCTTGATTCGTAGGAAAGGCGAGCTTATGGCGAGCAGGCAATATTTTAGAGCTAACCTATTATACTATTGTATGAATATTATTTGCGAGAATATGCTAACCTAACCTATATAAAGAGTATGACAAATTATACAAAAAAAAAGGAAAAAATATATATATTAACTCTTTGTGGGCAAAGAATGTGCCACACCAAACTAACTTCTATAAGGACGCAAAGGTTTAAAATCGAGGAGAGTAGGAATGGAAAGGAAAATTTGAAATGTTAACCTTATTATATTCATTGAACGCCGTATTTATAATGCATGTATTTTAAGGAATGCGATTGACATTATATTATCTTTGCATGTGTATACTTTATAGACGGTAGCCTATGTTAAACGGTTATACTACATTATCATGATTTAATATAGCAATTCCCAACACGCTCGCTTTTGCGATATCGATTACTAGGAAAATTGCGCCTGTATTGAGAAATGGTATTCCCAGTGCAATCGCCCTCGCAATCGCGACAATATTACGATAATTTTGACACTGCCTAGGAACAAAGTCAATTTATTTTCATTTATTTCAATTTCAATTTATTTCCAAAAAATCTTAACAGATTGTAAAAACGTAATATCTAGGTACATTTAAATTACAGTCTATTAATCCGTTTTTACAATATCCAAATTTATCACCACGTACATACAGTTCAACGTACTTCATTATTGCTTTTAGGTCATGTCGATATGCAACATTTTAGTCCTGGCGATATTCAAAATCATTTTTAAGATGTACTTCCTAAAACCACAAATTAAAATAATTAATAAAAATAATCAAGAAATATAAAATCAGAATAATTCAAAAATGCTACTTAAAATTGTTAAAAATATGGCCAAAAAAATTAAAAAATCATTTAAAATTAACAAACCCCTCGATCGAATAAAAATATTTGTATAACAAGAATTCTTTAAGTAATTTCTTGAATAAGCTTTCCACTTGAATTGTTTTACTTTCCGGTAGCCTGTTAAAGTAATATGGCCCGGAGTATTTTGTGTCTTGCCTGGCCGTGTTTAGTTTAGTACATAGTATAAAAAACATAATTTTCCTATTTTTAGTATGTGTATCTGAAAACTTTTTATAATGTGTTTCTTTATTCTTAAAAAACTCAGTCAGTAACTTAAAGAGATAGAGTGAGGTTAAGGTGAGGATTCTTAGCCTTTTAAAAATAAGTCGACAAGACTCTTCCCTTTTCACCTTTGCAATTATTCGTACTGCTCTCTTTTGGAGTATAAATATGGGCTCTCTTTTGGAGTATACTCATCTGCAAAGAGTGCTACTTTACAAGAGAGCGATTTAGAGAAGAAATCTGTCTGATGTACCGCATCCAAGATTTCAAATAAAATGGAATACCTTTAAGACAAACGTATGTGACAGATCTGACAACAAATATTGGCAGATGTGGTACATACAGCTTTATTTCTGGTCTTAGTACCGGTGTTAACTAATCTTATTACTGGTATTAAAAAAACTTAAATTTGCAGATTGCTTAAAATACTGAATAATAAAAACAAAGGAATCTTTGAAATAATACATCAGCCTATCTAGGCTGTTTTCTCTGCTAAGGCAGACTTTCCTTGTTGTTTAATATTTATTTTGCTGTATGCACAAAATCGCTATGCATTTATTACATTCATAAACAGTTACTTACATAATATACTATAATAATAATAATAATAAATATAAGATAATAATTGTTTCGCAGTAAATATAAGTAAATATATATGCATTCATTTTAATTAACCCTTCCTATTTGAGTTAACCATTTTTGGTTAGACGCTTACAAATGCTAAAATTGTATCTAACCAATATTGGTTAGGGCGCTCCGCGCTGCGTAAAATGCCACTTTTTAAATATTTATTCATTATTATCTTAATTGTTTGACGAGATAAGGTTATAATATTATAAATTTCAAATTTCAATGCGATCATTATACAGTTATTCTTTTTACGATCCGTATAGTAGTTTAAAAGTTATGGTCGTTTTTCTCAAGGCCATCGACTTCACGCGCAAAACTGTCCCGGGCAGAAGTGACGACTAAATTTTTACCCCGCGATAGGAGGGGTTAATTAGGGTTTATAATCCGGTTTACTATTTAAATAAATATTCATAATATGGGCTGCATAAGTAATTTACTACCTGTCTTAAAATTAAATATAAATATAATTAAAGAGGTAATTGAAATCTCTTGGGTATATGTATAATGCAATAATGTGTCAGTACCTTTTCTGCCTAGAACTATTAACGCCTAGAACTATTAGAATTGCCTAGAAAAAAGGACAAATGTTATTGCTCCTTTGTGATGCATGTTTTTTAATTTTCAGGAAATTTAATTCAGAACACCACAAACTCTGTGTAAAGCTGGTGCTTCTTCTTTCCCTTGCGTGCAATTGACTCAATAAAACACAACATCATTGCTTGGGGTGTATAATATAGATCATATTTTACTTTACATACCTACCCCCCCCCCCTCACCCTCGAGAAGAGTAAGACCGTTTTCAGACTAAAGTCTGTCTGTGTGTCTGTCTTTATCTGTGTGTGTGTTCGCGCGTATGTGTGTATGTCTTTCTCCACGATAGCGCCCAGTCGCTTCTTCCGATTGAGTTGAAATATGGCATGCAGTCATCATTTTGACATTGCAAGAGTTGGAAAGATTTTGGTTGAAATCGGTCCCCCAAAGGGCGGGTTCATAATACTTCAATAGTATTGCATTTAGAAATGTCATCGGTACACAGATGCCTTGTTGGACCGGAATCATGTTGGGAAATTTTGGTTGATATATCTAGTATACAAGCGAAAAAATATATAAATCCGCTATATTTAAGAAAATACTACCTATACTAATATCATTTTTGAAAAATACCCTTTTGATACCAAGGAAACTACTACAAATATACTACGAATTAGCGCGCGGGGAGAGGTAAGGTTAGCGAGCAGGGAGGGGGGTTGTCAGGGGTCTTATTTACTTGCCGGTGGATGGCACAACCGTTTTTTTAATAGTGGGCAAGAATGGCTTTCGTATAAGCCATGAGATTTAAAATTCCGAAATATTTCGTCGCCTGATGAGTATCGACGAGGTTTGTTATTTATAACGCTTATTAAATTCTTCTGGGATCAGAACTATTAGAGAGCTAGCCCCTTCCCACCCCAAAATATCGTAAGTAATGATGCTAAGACATAAAACATGATTCAAATCTTACTAGCTTTTTATATAGAATATTTTGCTATAATTGAGAAATATGCATGAGTTGTGTTATTTTAATAGTAATGTGGGTCCCATTTGACCCGATTGTCAATATTTTTAACGATTTTTATGACTCTACAATTGCATGGTTGTTGAGATATGCTTCCGGGGTCGTCCTTATAGTCGTCTGTCTGTGTGTGATGGTCGTCTGTCTGTGTGTGTGTATTCCTTCATGATAGATCCTAAAAGCTTAATCTCATTGAGCTGAAATGTAAAATGGGGCCCTTGCTGAGTTGGCCACGAAGACCCATTCTGTTCAAGAATGGTCACACCCACGGGTCAACACCCATCCGACGGCCTCCATGCATGAAGTGCGAGCCTGGCCTTAGGGTTAGTTTCCCCTAGGAATCAAGCTCCGTGCGGAATAAGCCAATCGATTGCGCACTCTGACTAACAATCGGGGGAATCTGAAAGCAGTACTGTTTCCTATAGAGCGGAGATGATTGCGGACCTTAAGGCGACTGATTTTGAAACGACCATCGGCTACCCGATCCTGGGTGAAGAGCCGGGCAAAGGATGCCGTGGTCCGCGATAGATTCGGTATACACCGTTTCACCGCTTCGTAAGGGAGAGGACCGCGCAAGCGACCTCGAACTCGTAACCAATCGAGAGACTGTAGTAATCTGGTCGCAATTGAAAGTAAGGGCGTGAGTGTAAGCCCGCTGGGTAACACTCCTGGCTATCTCGCGGTTAAGGCGTTGGCCCCTTACGGGTTTGTAGCGGAGCTTGACGGTGGACTGTTTTGTTCAAGTCTTCTGCGCTCACTCCAGGGAGATAGAACGACTAATCGTTAAAACTTCCTGAGGTGACGGGCTCGCCCGTTCTAGTTGACAGCTTTAGTTGAGCTGAAATGTGGCATATAGACGTCAGTTTATTATGGCAAGAGTTAAAAACGTTGCGGTTGTAATTGGTCCACCAGAGGGCGCACTAGTCATTTTTTAAACTTAAAATATTGAACTTAGATACTTAGATACTTGTTGGGCCGAAATCACATTGTGATTTTTTTGTTGGAATATGCCATATACAATCTACACTAGTAATATTAAAATTAAGTTATAAATTTTAATCAAATATTAACGCCATCTGTTGGTGCTTGACCCAACAACGCCCTTATCCGAGAAACTAACAGCTCCGCCCGAGGCGGTTGTAATGGAACCCAACCGGGTTAATGGCTAACGCTAATCGATTTTATTTATAAAATTATAATTCAGATGAAATCAGTCATTGGCTACTTGCCAGGAACGTCTTGGGGTGTCATCACCTTTTTTTTTGTTTATATTTTTTTACATAATAATTTGTTTCTGTATTACACAAGTATTTTTTAGTATTTTTGTTATTATTTAACAGCAAATAAAAGAAATATAATATTATCTGAAATATTGGTTTAAAAGCTGGTTTAATACAGCCCCTTAAGAAGTGTAAGACTTGTAGTGCGAATCTATTCGGATCGCCTGCAGCTGGCTTAATCGTGTGCTGCATGATTTGAATTCACCTTTACCCGTTCACATGGGCAGGACGCTGCTCATTTGGAGCGATTTTCTACCGGAAGGCACGGTGGAAGCGACAACCGCTTTACCGCGCGGCCGCCGACGCCCGCACGGCTTGGACCGTGACTAGCGGAGGTCGCGTCGTGCGGCATCCTAGATACTTTTGACCACGACCTTACCGCATGATTTCAATGCCGACACTCCGCACTCCGCATGCGGAATCGCGTGCATCATTAGTTCGGCTGCTTCTGCTGTACAATTTATGATAGTCCGCTGTTACGGCCATAAGCCATGCTTAGCGGCAACGCTACAAATCGGTCTAAATTAATTGTATAGTTCAGATGCTTCACAATTTCATTAAAACTGGTTATGCTGAGTAATTAATATATTAGAGGTACACAGAATTGTGCATTATAGACGAGATCGGAGAAATTTGCATACGTTGTCGCTACTCTACAACATACTCAATAACCCCACTTCGCCCTCCTATCTCATGGAGAAATTCTACCCTTTGGGAGGCCACAGTCTTCCACATTGATAAAGCCGGGATAAAACACTCGCCATTCCGATACATAACTCTTCTGTTGACACGCACTCTTTTACGGTCCATTCTGCTCGTCTATGGAGTCAGCTCCCTCACTCTGTCAGGCATGAGCCTTTGTTGCTTACTTTCAAAAAGGCGTTAAAGAAACATTTATTTTCACACAGCCGCTAATCAGATACCTCATCCTGTTATCTCCTTTATCTTTCCTGGGCAACCTTAGAATAAGTTTTTGACATATATTTGTATTACTTATATATATTTGTATACACCTCTGACATATTTTGTATACACCTCTGTGTGTATTGTAGGGTGACAAATAAGAATTATTTTATCAAATCGTTGACTGTAAGATATCGCTATAGCGATAAGTCTGCCATTTGTGCATAGTCGTATTTTTTATAACATTAGTGTAAGTCATAATTTAGTGACTTTATAGTACCATAAAGTTATTCTATTCTATTATATTATATAGACATACATACATGGTGTATGTACTAACTCGTTTTTTTTATTTATTTATTCATTTTTATTTATTCATTTTTAAAAATCTTTACAGATTGTAGAAACATACATCTAGGTACATTTATTATTACAGTTTATTCGTCCATCATTAGAATATCAAAATGCAGCAACAGCTATATTTGATTAAAAGATATATAGTTCAAAGTTAAATAGTTCATAGTTCTTTATGTCATAGTCAATTTGCAACTTTATTATTGCCCATAAAAAAGGATAATAAATATTTTATAATATCAGCACTGTTCATAAATCATACTTAAAATGTTTATGCTAAAAGACAAATAAAAATAGGCAAGAAAATATAAAAACTAACACATTAAAAATAACTTAAATATACTACAAAATCGTGTAAGAATAGCACTCAAAATAATGGCCCAAAATATAAAAATGTTACTTAAAATTAACGAGGTCTTAGAGCGAATGAAATTCGTTTCTTTAACTTTTTAATAAGCTTACAACCTGAATTATTTTAATCTTTGCAGCAACCTGTTGAATTTTATATATGGTCCGGAATATTTTGTATTTTGCCTTGCTGAGTTTAGTTTTGCACATGGTTAAACAAACTTGAATTTATTTTTGGTATTTTGTGGTTGTATATCCGACTTTTTTATAGTTAGTAACTTTAGCCTTATAATATTCCGTCAATAACTTAAAGAGATAGAGTTAAAGTTAAAGTAAGAATCTTTAGCCTTTTAAAAATGAATCGACACGACCCTTCCCTTTCACATTTGCAATTATTCGAATTGTTCTCTTTGTTTCCCTATAAGCCTTAGTAAGTAAAATAAATAATTAACAAACATAGTTGATTACAACGGGCAAACCCGTCACCTCAGGAATTGTTAACGATAATGATCTTGTGTCTCCCGTGAGTTAAGTGTAGAAGACTTTGTGACGATAAAAATCTTCCGTCCAGCAAAAGCCACGAACCCGCCAGATGCCAACGCCGTATGGCGAGGCACTGGGGGCCAACTCGCCCCCTGGTTATCAGTTTTGGCAGGTTAACTCTGTCTGCAATTAACTTTCAGGATACCTCCAACCTCAAGACTAGTTACGGGAACGAAGTCGCTTACGCGCCCTCTATCTGTTGTATTAGAGCGGCCATTCAATAAGAATTTGTCGCGGACCTAGCCGTCCTTTGCCCGTAATCCCACTCGAGATCGGGTGGCCCATAGGTCGTTTCAAGAGTGACATGACAACAGATCAACATCCACTCCTGCTGATCTACACATTACTTCAGTCATTAGTCAGAGTGCACAACCGACTGGCTAACGCGACACGGTGCGCAAACCGTCCAGTAGCGCCGGATCGTAATCACCAAGGGAAACCGATCAACCAGCCGTGAGGCCTGAGACGCGAGAGCCCTTTCCGGGGTAGTCACTCAAACGGGGAGGCTAATGAATAGGAGATGAGTCGTTAGTTGGGCCGACCAGAGAATACATCGGATCTTATGACCCAAGCCGAACGATAACATTCGCTACCTCATATTTATGTGTAACATATATTATATATTAATATGAATGTACCGTATTATCACTATGTGTGGAGTTCGAGATCAATAATGTCCGTCTCAATTTATTGGAAAAAATCAACTAGCTATGCATCCCTGTCAGTAAGAGATCAACGTACAAAATGTATTTTCCAAGTTATCCCAAATATTCATAATTTTAGTAAAATTTAATGTTTTCATTGTTCTCACAAATTCATAACTGCCCAAATCTAGCATATTTTCGTATCGAAACAGATCAAATCCGAATCCGACCATTGCAAGCATCCATTGGTGCACCATCATGATTTTTGGTGTGTCAAACCATTAGCTGATATAGTTTCCCCGGTGCAAGTGAACCGGTTATATTGTTTTTTTAATGTATTTTGTGGAATCATTAGCAAAACAGTGGTAGAAAATATTGAGTTAGCTGACAAGAAACTAAGGAAACGTAAAATAAATTCTACAGAAATCGTTGAAGCCATGAAAAGATTTAAAGGTAAGTTCGTGTTAATATCGTTAATATCGTCAAGGTCAAGGTCTTACTCATAATGTTCTTTTAAAATTATTTAAAAAAATAACATTTTAGATATTAACTTAAAAAGCCTCTTGCAAAACTTAAAATTATACTTTATACGGCCCCATAAAAGCGCTCGGGATTAAATTGCCATGACATTCTTAAATTCCATGAAGCATTTTATGCTAAAGCAAACAATATACCTACCAGGATAATTTTATCTTAAAACAAGCCAATAAAAAAAAGTATTTTACATTTTCATTTGACATTTTCCTATAAAAATGATACCGGATTATTAAAATTAATTACTAAAAAACGCTTCACGAGCTCTTTTATACTATGTTGCCCAATCGATATTGGCAAACCTGTGAAGAAAGCAGAAGTAGACGATTTCCCTAAGTTGCCCCGGCAACATTTTGGCGAATATTGTGCCACCATTGAAAATTTGTCTTACTGATAATAAATATTATTGATGGAATTTATACGATTGACTGCGGAGGAAAATATTGAAGTTAATGAACGCTACGATACAGCTATTAAAGAACTACCTGCATTATAATTCAGTATTTGATTTGTTTTAAATACATACTATAATCAATATATTTTATGTTTCCGTAAAAAAATTTTTACTTTTATTCTCAAATGTTCCGTAGTCCAACAGCTGGCGTTCTAAACAAGTTAGTAACGTATACCTCAATATAAAATAATAATATAATAACGAATGAATTTTTAAATCATAGATATTTAGAATTTTTAAATTATAATATTATTAAATCATAGAAATTTTAATATTTTTACATAAAGATGTAGATTTAAATTTAAAGCTTTAGTGTTCAGTAGGCATTATAATCTCTCCTTATTATTTATGTAATTAGCATAATAATAATGCGTTAGATAGCACTAATAATAAAATGTTATTATTGTTAATATTGGTTAAATATTGAGGTGTTAAACAAATCAGTCTTTTATTAAAAAAAATACTCATTATCAGTGTTATTATAGATTGACACAAAAGTTTCTATTATTTTCACTTAATTGCTAATGGGACACAAAAATATCATCCCCGAAGATTGTGCACATTTTCCACTGTCTAGTCTGCGACCATGAACAATCGGGCGTCCCTGCAAACGGTGAGTCTTGACTCACCGGCTAATCCTTCTACCAATTCAATACAATACAATCAACTACTCCAGTAGATAGACATTCCTACACTTGGATGCGTTACAAAATTAAATGCTAAAAATTTAATTATTAAAAACCTAACTATCGTGATAGTTGGCATGGCTGTAATATTATATTCAATATTACCTACATAAAAATAATCAAAATATACTAATGTGATTTAAGAGTCAGGGAGAATAATATATTAAAATAGAAATGCAAATTCTATATGGAATAATCAAAGAAAATTTATGTTATTGTCAATCCAGCAATATGCCTTTGTATTTTAAAAAAAAATAAAAGATGTATAATAAGTTTTATAAAATTTAGAATGTCAGCTATCATAATACCATTATGTTTAAAACTTTACACATTTCATTAATCATCAACATGGAAAATAAACTCAGAATTTTCAAACTCCCTTATACCATAAATTGGGTTTCTTACCAAATTATTTATAATTATCTTTTAAATTGGTCCTCTCCAAGCCTTTTCATTTTCTCTGGAATCTTATTATAGTAGGACACATTTTGGTGAATGTATCGCACTTTGCTAAGTCGCTATCGGTTTATGTGGAGATTGAGTTTATTCCTCGTATCGTGATGATGAAAATCACTATTCACCGGAACTTCTGTTTCGTGTCTACAAACGTACGTAATATTTTAGTAGATGTAAGAAGAAAATAGAGCGTACCGCCGGGGTAAAGGACACTGTGACTTGTCACAGCATCTTGATGCCGAACTAATCTCGTCCGTTGGGGCCACACAGCGAATCCAACATACGACTGTGTAACGCTGCAGGATGAAGGCCACCTCCTATCCTGCCCGCAGCTGTCAACCCCCATCACACACTAGGACCTACAAGAGACGAACAACAAGACGATCGCTCTTTTATCACCGCTTCGCACTTGCGAAGCGGTGAAACGGTGAATACCGAATCTTTCGCGGACCACGGCGTCCTTTGCCCGGCTTTCACCCAGGATCGGATGGCCGATGGTCAATTCAAGAGCAGTCGCCGTAAGGTAAGCAACCACCCCCGCTCTATAGGAAACCGTACAGTTCCAAGACTCCCCTGACTGTTAGTCAGAGTGCACAATCGATTGGCTTGCGCCGCACGGTGCGCAGACCGTCCAGGAGCGCCAGAGGTTTGATTCCCAGGGGAGACTGGTTGACCCAGTGTCCTACCCAGGTTCGAACCCCATGCGTGGAGGCCATCGGATGGGTGTTGACCCGTGAGTGTGACCGACCCTAAACACATGGGTCATCGTGGCCACCTCATCATGGGCCCGTTAGCTCCCACTCTGACTAACAGGTTAAGAGTTTCAAGGCGATAAGTGAGGGCAGCAAACCCCGCCCACCGCCCGGGCAGTTATAACGACGAGGGTCGTCTTGTCTGCCCGGGATGTCGTGCTACGACAACCCTGCGCGTACCAGAAGGGTAAAACGCGCAGGAGGTGAAATAGGGTAAACCACCCCCCCCCCCCCGTACCGCCCCGAGAAACTATTTATTCGAAAAATAAAAGGTATTTACAAAACAAAATAAAAATTTACAAAATATTACAAAATTTACCGAAGAAAAAAAAGAAAAACAACAATAGCATAAATTTAGGAGCCGGTAAGCGGGGTAGAGGACGCTCTAGAACAATGAAGGTGAAGGCGCACTGTCCGTGGGCAGGTCTCGGAGCAGCCACGGGGGGGAGGAATCCCTGGATCCTGCAAAGAACGAAACGCCCCTCGGGGCGGTAAAGAGACGGACACAAAGACGGGCACTTCGGGCTGGAAGTAGCCGCCGAATCACGCCACCAAGGAAGAGGGTACCCCCTGGGGGGTATCCCGAAGCCTCATGCTTTCCCAAAAAGCCACCCAGTGCTCCACAAACTCGCCAAACGTCTGGAAGCAGCTCCTACAACTGACCAAATCCGGGTACCAAATCGGAGAACGCCCAACGCACGCGCCCACTGCATCCATCAGTTTCTCCCGTGCAGCCGCTAGAATTGGGCAAAACCAAATTACGTGTTCCGCAGTTTGGCGACCATACCCACAGGCGCACCGGGGGTCATCGGCAAGTCCGAAGTCAAATAGTTTGGCTCTGAACTCTCCGTGGCCCCCAACCAGCTGCGTGGTATGGTGGTCGAACCGCAGAAACGAATTTGCCATCCGCACTGCGACGGACGGGAAAAAGCAATGGGTGAGGCGGCCCGTATCCCCGGCGTCCCATCTAGCCTGCCAGACACGCAAGGACTCCACCCGAATCAGGCGGGCAAACTCCCCAGCTCGGTACGCCACCGGGTCGATCGATAGGCCATGAAGGACTACCGGCTCGCCCCAGCGGTACCGTGACAACGCTGCACGCTCCAGAATCTCCAGGTCAATCGGCAGAACGCCAGCGATGACGGGTAAAGGATGATTCATGCTACACCGGGCCGGGGCCGCGCCGGGCCCCGGCCGAGTCGTTTCCACCGTGCTCCGGCCGGGCCAGTCATTCATGCTACACCGGGCGTGACCGGGCTGTTTCCGAGTTTATTTATCCCACGGCCGTGTCCGCTATAACTAGTGTTGTGTCCATCTATTTTGGCGATAATAATATTAAATAATAATAAACTTGAGTTGGCAGCTATTGCAATTGCCATTGAAGACGAAGTATTGGAAACAAGAACTGAATCTAATAAAAGAAGATGGAGTGTACATCCAGCCTGGAGAAAACGACAATCGGAGGGAGAATCCGCCATGCTCTACAAGGAATTAATAGATGATGAGAGCAAATTTTACGGTTATTTTAGGATGTCTAAAGAATGCTTAAGTATATTTCTTGGAAAAATAAAACGTGATTTAACCAAACAAAATTCAAGATTTGTGAAGCCTATCTCTCCCATTGAACGATTAGCAGACCGGAGCCGGGAAAACAATATCCACCGCCATTTCGACGCCGTGCTCCGGTCGTGGCACGGCCGGTCACGGCCGGAGCACGGCCAAGCATGAATTGCTTCATACAAAAGTATACTATAGATATCTGACCGTGTCCCGGCCGGGGCCCGGCGCGGCCCCGGCCCGGTGTAGCATGAATCATCCTTAACGCAAGAGTGGACATCGTTCTGTACGCCCCGGTCAGGGCCACGAGAGGGATGCGCTGTCCGCGCAGCAGCGCGACACGCGTCGCCTCAGGAACAGCCGGGAAACGAATTCCCCAGTCGCCCCGACTCACTCCGCGGAGCGCAAAGAATAGATCCCGGGATTTTTCGACTGTAATCTTAGCGTGCGAAAGAAAGGAAAGGGAAGCCATAAGCGTCACCCCCAGGTATCGAACGGTGGCCGGGAAGGATACCGGGCGACCGTTCATCCTGATGACAGGGTTCCGCTTAAGATGTCCCTTCAAAAGAAGCGCCTGAGTTTTCGTCGGAGAGAAGGTGAGTCTGTTTCGCTGACCCCAACCGAGGATCAGGTCGAGCGAGTCAGATACCCTTCTTTCGACCTCTGCGCGACTTCTGCCGCCCACCTGGAGGAGAGCGTCGTCTGCATAAGCGCTGACGGTGCCCCCCTCCGGGAAAGGTAGACCGAGGAAATCATCAAAGAGAATGTTCCAAAGGCTAGGACCCAACACTGACCCCTGTGGACAGCCCATAGTCGGGGTTTTGGTGACGCTGGTCGGGCCGTACCTCAGAGTGACAGATCTATCTGAAAAGTAGCTCCTCACTACTTTCAACAAATTGTTCGGGCACAGGCGGGCGCGAAGCTTGCATATAAGCATCGGCCACCACGCGTTGTCGAATGCACTGGAGATATCCAAAAATTCTTCGCAAACAGGATCCCAATTCTTCGCAAACAGGATGGCGTCCTCCGTGCTTTTCCCTCGGGTAAAGCCAAACTGACGCTCGTTCTGGGGAGACAGAGTCCTCTCCAGCCGTTCGCGCACAAGCACTTCGAGCACCTTACCCATTATGGGAAGGAGCGTGATGGGCCTGTACGCTTTCGGATCCGAGCGCGGCTTATCGTTACCTTTGGGAATAACCCGCAGGAGGCCAGCCTCCCAGCAGGAAATGACCGTTCCTAATGCATTGCTGCATCAGGACAGTCACCTCCCATCTTGCGAATTCCCACACCCGCTTCACTATATCAGACGTAAAGTTGTCTATCCCCGGTGCCTTTCTGCGCGATAGCGACCCGATGATAGTGCCGACCTCGTCCGCTGTTACCTCTGACAGATCAGGTACGCGCGAGTCTACGGCAATAAGCCGCCGCAGCTGCGCGTGGTGGGGATCGTCATTGTCATTCCGATCCGATGGACACAAAGAACCGAGGAGAACTGAAAGAGTGCCTTCGGTGTCAAGCGGGGCGGAAGTACCCTCGACAATGCTAGAGAGGTAGTTCCCACCCCGCTTGGCACCTTTGTCAATGACGTTCTTCATGTCCCATGGGTTTGCATTCCCAAGTTCGCTAACCCATGTACGCCAGGAATCAGTCTTGGCACGCCTAATGGCGGCGTGGTAGACTCTGACTAACAGTCGGTTGTGTCTGAAAGCAGTACTGTTTCCTATAGAGCGAGGGTGGTTGCGGACCTTACGGCGACTGCTCTTGAAACGACCATCGGCTACCTGATCCTGGGTGAACAGCCAGGCAAAGGATGCCGTGGTCCTTGATAGATTCGGTTTACACCGTTTCACCGCTTCGTAAGGGAAAGGATTGCGCAAGCGACCTGGAACTCGTAACCGAACGAGATACCAGAGTAATCTGATCAATTGGAACTAAGGGCGTGAGTGTAAGCCCGCTGGGCAACATACCTGGTTATCTCGCGGTTAAGGCGTTGGCCTTTTACGGGCATGTGGCGGAGATTGACGGTGGAATGTTTTGTCCAAGTCTTCTGTGCTCACTTCACGGGAGACAGAACGAACAATCGTTAAAACTTCCTGAGGTGACGGGTTCGCTCGTTGTAGTTGACAACTCTATTTGTACAATGTTATCATCGCCACCAGCATGTAGCTAAGGCAGAAGAATGTCCAAAACGTACTATGGAATTGACGTACTGTGCCTATAGTAATCTAATGCTCTATATAATAAGTACCATCAGTAAAGATTTCTCTGTATACGTCAAAATTACTTGATACGAAAATTTAATTTAATCTCAAAAAGCTACTGCATATTACTAACTTCCATTCAAATACTTCCATTGCAAAAGTTGTACCAATATTTCCGTTAAATTAAACATTCGCCTCTAGCACGAGTAGCCTCGAGTATAGAAGGTAGGGGATGATATAGGGGGTGGAGTGTGGGGGTTATGAGGGCGGGGGGAGGGGAAGAACTAATTTGGGCTTTGGACTACGGTCGCATGCATTTTAATACCACTTTCGGAATGCAGATTCGTGCACGATTTAATGTATGTGTGTTTGTGTGCCGTTAGCTAGCTAATACACAACTGACTCGATAATTTTTGTCGCAATGCAGTCACAATTTATAGTGACTTTATATTACATTAGGCACATTTGCGAAATATATACGCTATGCTTGTTAGGCATCGATAAGGCTGAGAATGTACAGAATCTTTCTAAGTATAGTTATGTCTGCGGCGTTGTAAGTAAAAGTCCGTAAAAGGTTTATTTTTCAGACACACTTAGAATAATATTGGATTTCTTCCTACAATGTCATTTGTTACGTTTTTATACAGAATAATGATGTTTCGATCGTAAGTTTGTTGAATTGCAAGGAACTTTGTTGAAACTTCATTACTCGATTATATGTTTCACCATGCTCCGTACGGGTGATACGAACATAACGGTATAATGTAGCTTCAACATGATTCTTGTAACTGACATGCTGTCATAGTAAAAGCATTATCTCGTTGTGTATCTTATTATCATGTAATCCCTTTTGAAACATGCGTATTTCCGTGTATTACAGCGTTATATTTTGCTCAGTGTAATAAGCAGGTAAGTTTGTAGAAGATAACTTGTAGATGTGGACTATAAGGGCGAACCAGTCACCCCAGGAAGTTGCCACGATAATAATCGTTCTGCTGCCGTAAGGCGAGCATAGAAGACTTAGGAACGAAACAAACCTACCGTCCAGCAAATCCAACATTCACGTCAGCGGGTAACGCCTACCGGCGAGGCGCCGGGAAGGTGGGCCAAATGGCAGCCTCGCCCCTTGACTACCAGGTTGGTAGGATATCTCCGTCTGGAATTAACCGTCAGGATACCTTCGACCTCTCGACTGGTTACGGGACCGAAGTCGCTTGCGCGTCCTCTACCTACTGTATTGCAGCGGTAATTCAGTATGAATTTACTTACTAGTGTCAACCGGAAGGTTGACACTAGTAAGTTAGTTTTTCTGGGCTATTTCCCGCACTTGGCCTCTTGATTGGGCCGTTGTGCGTGGCTCATGTTTCTATTTATGTTACTCCAGCCAACCCAGGCTGTCCCAGAAGATTAGCAGCCTGTTTAGGTTGATACAGGCCTCCGGTACAGATGCTGGAGATTGTAGTATTCTTGCCCGTTGCTCTGCCAAGCTCCTGCATTCCATGAGCACATGCTGTGGCGTTTCTTCTTCATCCATGCATCCTCTGCATAGATGGCTGTCTGTCACACCTATGGTAAACAGGTGTTTGTTTGGGGGACATGGCCTGTCTTAGTACCTATAACTTTACGGATTTTGTCCCTTTTTAATCTTGTGAGGTTGCGGGCAAGTTTTTTAGGCGCTTCCGGAACCGCGTTCTTTGTTTGCCTGCATCCTGCGTTTTTTTCCATTCTTTAAGGTGGGTTTCGTCGGTGTTCCTGAGTAGCCATGTTTTTATTTGGGTCTGGGATATAGGCATCAAGGGTTCTGGTCCAAGGTTGACATTAAGGAGGAACTGTGACGGTGTAATTTTCTCAGGTGTAATTTAAGTAAAATATATTATTTTTGAGGAAGTCGAGTCTTTTTGTTATTATATTATAAATACTTTTCGCCTATTTTTCTGATGTGTAATTAAAGTAAGTACAATGTTTTTTTAGATGATAAAATATATTTAAGACGGATATTATATACTTTTTGACCCCTTCCGAGACGATTAAGTCAATTTCCAGCCTGAAGTCTATGAGTCTGTGTGTCTGTGTGTATTCCTCGACGATAGCACCCAAACGCTTGATCCGTTCGAGCTGAAATTTGGCATTTATGCATCGTTCGGTCATGGCAAGAGCTGAAAAGTGCGAAAAGTGTAGTTGAAATAAGTCTACCATAGGGCGCGCTAGTCATACTTCAATCTTGAAAAATTGCAGTTAGAACCTTGTTGGACCGAAGTCACGTTATTAAATTTTAGTTGGAATATCTCGTATAGATGCGACGCAAAAAATAAATAAATACCGGTGTATTTAAGAAAATACTACATAAGTTTTGGAAACATACCTTCGAATACTACGGAAATACTACAAAATATTTTTAAAATATTACTTTTGCTATCATAGTCACTTGGCACATTAAATATCGGGTGGGGAGGGTGTGGTTGAGGGCGGGGGTTAGGTTGGGGGTGGGGGGGTATTGAAGGGGGGTTGGCAGGGTGTTGAGGGGTTTTGCATGCGAAGGGGAAAAGGGGGGTTGTCTGCTTGCCGGAAAAGTATTGGGGTGACACAACCGATTTTTTGGAACTGTAAGTACGATCTATATAATTGCGATCCGTAATGAAATCCTAGTTGCCAAATCGTAGTATGAAATTGACCATTCTAATAGGCTATATAATTTATGGTAATAGCTTCTTTTTAACCGACTTCAAAAGAGGAGGGGGGTTATCAATTCGGTTGTGTCTTTTTTTTAATGTTTCTTACCTCAGAACTCCAGTTATGAACCGATTTGAAAAATTCTTTTTTTATATGAATAGATATACTTCCAGATTGGTTCCATTTGTATCAAATACTATCATACGAAGTCGAAATTTTACATGTTGGTTCAATTCCGATGACTATGCATTTTTTTAATGGTAAGCATGGCCTGATTCTACAACTTGCGGTGTCAACTACAACGAGCGAGCCCGTCACCACAGGACGTTTTAACGATTTTCTCGTTCTGTCGCCCTGCAGTGAACGTAGAAGACTTTGGACAGAACAATCCAACGTCCAGCTACGTCACAACCCGCAAGAAGCCAACGCCTTTACCGCGAGATAGCCAGTAATGTTACCTGGCGGGCCGACCCTCGCGCCCTTCCAATTGTGACCAGATTTCTCCGGTCTCTCGAATGGTTCCGAGTTCGAGGTCGCTTGCGCGGTCCTCTCCCTTACGAAGCGGTGAAACGGTGTGCGCCGAATCTATCGCGGACCAAGGCATCCTTTGCCCGACTCTGAACCGGGATCGGATGGCCAATGGTCATTTCAAGAGCAGTCGCCGTAAGGTAGGCAACCACCCCCGCTCTATAGGAAACAATACAGTTCCCAGACTCCCCCGACTGTTAGTCGGAGAGCACAGTCGATTGGCTTGCTCCGCTCGGTGCGCAGACCGTCCAGGAGCGCCAGAGGTTTGATTCCCAGGGGAGACTGGTTGACCCAGTGTCCTACCCAGGTTCGCACCCCATGAGTGGAGGCCATCGGATGGGTGTTGACCCGTGAGTGTGACCGACCCTGAACACATGGGTCATCGTGGCCACCTCATCGTGGGCCCATTAGCTCCCTGATTCTACACCCTGGGTTGGCTTCCGACGAGAGGACTCCTCAACGGTCAACAGCACAGACACGAAATTTTGTATATGCACTCAATTACGACAGCCCGTTTTAAATTTCACCAATACAGGACTGCGGCACTTGGGTTCGGCTTCCAACGAGGGAACTTCTCAACGGTCAACAGCACAGACGCAAAATTTTGTATACGTATTTAATTATGATAGCCCGTTCTAAGTATTACCATGAAATGTCTGCTGCACTGATGAAATAAAAGAGTCTTGATTCATGCGCGTGCATCGCCACTTGCAGGCTCTTTTACATTTTGACAAATATTTCCAAACCGTCAATTATAAATCAAACCGCTAACAAAGCCCTCAGAAAAAAAACCCTATCCTGCAACGACCACACGAGGTCACCGACCCCCCTACGCTTGAAATAGATATAAGGACCTTTTGTCAACATCTCGAGAATGGGCGCAGGGTACTTACATTGTTTTGCCAAGCCGGCCCCTCCTGGGTCTTTCCCTTGACTCACAGTCCCACACTCATACTGAGTGGCTTTGCTTAAAAGCTCTCCGTGTCAAGGAGGCCGGGCAATCCAACCCTAAAATGCTGCAACCACGTAAATAAATATTTTACTTCTTTTGAATTGGCACTTATAGATATATTGTGAAACGAAATAAATATGTGAAAAAAGAGGAGAGAAAAGATCATAAGATAGAAAATAATATTCTGACAGTGGGTGTTCAGGACGTCCTTGAAGTAGCTGAATCAGGACGAGCAAATAAGCAACTTTTAATAAAAATTGGAAAAACACAAAAAAACCTCTTTTTTAAATTTGAAAATTTTATTGTTGGGTCAAAGAGTGGCCAAGCTGAAGTGGGCTTGGGCCGGCCATGTGGCCCGACAACACGACGAACGGTGGAGCAAGCGCGTTTTGGAGTGGAGACCCCGGCTAGGCAGAAGAAGTGTGGGCAGACCACCGGCCCGATGGTCAGATGACATCAAGGAGAAAGCTGGACCAGTCTGGATGAGGGAAACGGACAACCGATCCGGGTGGAGAGTGATTGGAGAGGCGTATGCCCAACGGTGGGCGAATACGCGCTGATGATGAAGAAGAAGAAGATTGTTTTAAAAAATATAAAAATAGTTAGGTGCGTTGCGCCATCTAGCGGTAGGTAAAATATCGCGAATATCGTTTATTCGCGATGTTTTACATAGATGAAACTTAAACACATTACACTCCTTTTTATTTTGGGCAGTCGTGTAAATAAAAGTCAAATGTACGCACAAAAATCCCATTGTTTATTTTACCCACAATAGATATCGTAAAAATATAAAATGAAAGTTTTATTTTTAAAAATAAAATATTTGAACACATATTTTAAGTATACTGTAATGACATATGGCCACCGTGTGGCCTGCGCTCATCCCCATGTAAGATATTTGGCCCTCTCACAACAAAAGCTGACCGACCCGTGATCTACAACAACTCCGAGGTACATTATTTTGCCCACCTCTCAATATCGTATATGGTGAAATGATATATGTTTTGCAACAACAGCCCAGTTTTATAACATATATAAATTTGAGTGTTGCCTCCTTTTATTAAGCCAGTTAAATATCAAATTAATCACGTACGCCTTACAATCTCCGATATAGAACCGCGGCAGAACATTGCGATTTAATTCGATCGTTAGAGGGCGCGCGTTATCAAATAGTCAATTTAAACTTTTGGAAATGAAAACGAGGTGAAAGTTCTGGCTCGGCACTCTCAGAGCAAAAGTTAAATCGTTGAACATGTCGACGGCATATCGAGATATACCATGTAGAGACCAACTGAAATACCTTCGTATCTTACATTGGTCATAAATTTATATTCTGGAGCCTGACATTTGCACTTGTCGGGAATCATGACGATGTACACGCGCTATATCTAGTGCCGGATCAACCCATGTAAATGTTCTAAATCTCGGGGACCCCTTTGCACTTTTCGGGTCCCCTATGGTCGCCTGTTCGTCGCCTTGTCTTACATCTGACACTGAGATAGATAAGACCGCGTTTAAATTCTGCAAACCAGCTATAAATCTACGCCTAGCTTCGTGCTTAATCTCCAAATCCAGTTTCTGATAAACTCTCAAATTACACTTAAAATCGTAGAAAATCATACAGTTAAATTTATCGTAACACAGCCATACAATTTAATTTAAAATGACGCCAGAATAAAAAACAAATGAAAAATAAATTAAAAAAAACCTTTTCTTCAACCAAAGAATGAATTAAAGATAATTATTTAGTTAATAATTGCGATAAGAATATTTAAACATACGTTTTTTTTTTGATATTTTAATTTTTCAACAAATTGTACCTATTCATTATTTTATTTTACAATTCCATTTTAATTATATTTTACGATTATTTGTTTGATTTAAGTTTATATGTTTATATTTCTGATGATTATTATTATTATTATTTAGCACTACTTTAATTAGTTTTAATTTAATTTAATTTAATTTACATAATTTTAACATTAAATATTGAGATACTTTCCATTTTTATAAATTGACAAAAATACGACATTATATCATTCTAAAATTTTTCATTTCTATTAAGCAATTGATATTTTAAAAAGTGACAATCAATTTGCATTTTTGTTAATTCTGATTATTCTAATGTTAATTTTGTTTTATTTATTATTTGGATTAGATCTAGTTTTATTTTATTTTTATTTTAAAAAAGATTTGAATTTTCTATTTTTAATTAATTTTTTTGTAGACTATTTTAATAATTAGTTTTATTTGATTGTGTCTAGAAATATATGCATTGTTAATAAATAGTAATCATAATGCACTAAGAAAATTGCTCAAGTCTGCCTTAGAACAGGCTCAGGCCTAGTTAGGCGACTTTCGGTCATAACCATGTCTCAGTCACAATAAGAATCAGTTTTCTGCTATTGCCTCATTTACATACAGTGTGACATGGTAAAATGTACTAGTTAAATTTTGTAATACCTACTCTAAATAAATAAAAAAATAAAATAAAGAGTGTCATGTTATGTAATTATTTCTTAAAAAATGTTTAAAAATAAGTGCCCAGTTTCGTAAATTTTTAGTGTAACCTAAGTATTATTTAAGTTCATGTACTTTTTAACGATTTGGATGGCGATACTGCTATTTTGTAAAGTACCAAGTAAATGAAATCATTATTAAAATTAAAATACTTATATAGCTCTTATTACTTTTATTGTTTTGTAAAATAATCTCCAAGGCAATTTGTATATTTATTTGTTCTACGAATTCTGAAAAGCTTTTGGACAGTCTTAATAAGTTGTCCGTTTCATGGGATCTGTGATGCAGTCACTGACTCTTCCGGATCGTGAATTGTAAATATAACAAAAACGGTTTTTTCTGCGTGAATTTTAAAGCACAAGACGTTTAGGCTATGTTACCACCGACATGGACCAGGGTAAACTTAAGTGCGGTCAGTAGTCCGCTGTTGTACTGTGTGCAGCCGGCATAATGTTAATGCATATTATAGCGATGAAATAGCACACAATACTCGCCGTATCACATTTCGCGTCGCGTCCGCTGCGGTGACGGGTTTTGATAATATTTTAACAAGAGATTTCCACGTAGTCTGGGAAGCCACAGAAATGAGAAGAAACTGCTCAAACTTCAATAGAGACAAAGGTTTCAAACGCTTTACTATGAGGAACCCTCTTCTTAAAATGATTTCTTCGCCCATCGCCGAGCGCAAAGACGAGAAATGTGATACAGTAAATGTTATATGCACTGAGAATTTCTAAATTCGCGCGCTCCGCCCTCCCCTATCCAACTCTTACCGCTATTATATTCGCAGCATCATAGTTATAGTCATATTTTATTAATTCCGAAAAGTACGTATTGTGAAATACGTCATTTTACATTTTCTAGAAGTTATTACAACTTAATTACGTGTACATACACTTTTTATATGTCAAGGCAAGACACCATCGGATCAATTATAAAAATTAAATCTTACAGACTCAAATAACAAAAAAAATGTAAACACCATTTTTAATTAATCCATCAATAAGTTTTAAAAATAGTCAATCAAAAAATTTTAAAATAGTCAGTTAATAAATATAAGTTTACAATAAAATCAACACTACGGTCACAAAATACAGAACAAATTTGATAAAAGATAAATTATTTAAAAAAAACTAAGACGGCCTTGTCAAATTCATCAAAATTATAGAGAGCATGGGCGGTCTGCGCACCGTGCGGCGTTAGCCAATCATTGTGCATTCTGACTAACAGTCGGGGGAGTCTGGAAATAGTACCGTTTCCTATAAAGCGGGGGTGGTTTCTGATCTTACGGCGACTGCTCTTGAAACGACTATCGGCTACCCGTTTCCGAGTGAGGATGCCGGGAAAAGGATGCCGTGGTCCGCGATAAAATCGGTTGACACGTTTCACCGCTACGTAAGGGAGAGGACCGCCCAAGCGACCTCGAACTAGTCACCAGTCGAGAGACCGGAGTAATCTGGCCGCAACTGGGTGTAAGGGCGTAAGTGTAAGCCCGCTGGGTAACATACCTGGCTATCTCGCGAATAAGGCGTTGAATGGACTGTTTTTGTCCTTAGTCTTCTGCGCTTACTTCACGGGAGATAGAACGATCGAATTTTATTAAAACTTCCTTAGGTGACGGGTTCGCCCGTTGTCTTTAACAGCTCTAATTGTTCCTATGTCCAGAAACGACCGTGTTGCAGTATAAGTATAATATTAAACTGTTACGAATATTCTACTGGTTTTATATCAAAATGTTCGTAATAAACACGTCTAGTATATCCGAAAATTATTTTGTAGATATTTTTAAAAAACATAATTTAATAAAAACATTTCGGCCTTTGACACTTTTCTCGTAGCTTTATCCGTTTTTCATGAAAAACGATATTTTATTTTTAAAAAATACAACGATGAGGAACACAAACGAGAGGTGGAAGGAAACAATAATATCTAAACGTATATATCCTACTTCTATATTGAAGCATTTACATGAAAACTATCTGCATACCAAGTTTCACGGTTTATGCCAGATGTCCGGACCGATTTTCTAGTTAGAAAGCTAGATTTTATATCAAATTTTGCCATAACGTCGCGCGCAGATGTCACCGATTTTTTAGTTAAACTAAAACGTTAGACCAGTGATTCCCAAAGTGGTCTATATGGACCCCCAGGGGTCGATTTCGATTCGCAGGGGGTCCATGTCAGTGAAAAAAAATCGGGGTGTACGAGATGTAAATAATGGGTCCACGTTAGTGGACTCCATCTAGGCAGGTCACCATAAGCATTCAGGAGATCCGTTAAAATGTCGTATCATTTCTTAAACAGATTAGTATTTTATGCAGTATAGTATTTTAAAATTATAATAATAGCAATAAACAAACGCGCGCGTCACAAGTATCACGGAATGAAATCAACACTCAACTAAAATTGCATCACTAGTCGATTGAAAAGGCCAGCGCACATGATTAACGTAAGAAGGTGCGATTGAGATATGCGAAAAAATTGCGCGTCAATGATGCGCGCCACATGAATGAGCAAGCGAGTACTTCAAGGTCGTGGACGCTTAGGAATGAAAAAATCAAAATTGTACATATTTTTCATTTTTTACAACTGTCCACATTACCAAAAACCCTATGTATGCGATCAGTACTGTTCCAGGTGTTAAAAAACTTTTAATGTTAGTAAGTTAAGGAAAATTCAGGTAGGGGATCTACGGAAAACATCAAGGGGTCTATGGGTCAAGAAAGTATGGATACCTCTGCGCTAGACCATATATCAAAGTTTGTTAAAACGTTGCAGGTGTAATATTGAAATAGAATTCCATTAAAATAGCATATAAACGTAGAAAGATATGTAAATTGGATTCTAGTCTATACCACGTGACAAAACACAAACCGAGAGGTCTCTATTGGTAGATCGGTTGATTGCGGCACGCGTCGCGTCGGTGCCGCATCTGAAACGGTCGTCTGACACGGCACAGGCGGAAATAGGGTTGAAGCATAAATGAGAAAGGGATAGGAAATGGCGCCCGTACCGCCGGGTTTAAGGAAATTAACCAGGAATCAATCATGACGCCGGACGGCCGATAAAATTTGGATATGTTAGACCGTTGGAGAGTCATACTGGGAGCAACAGCAGCGGAAATGGAAATAGGTCAAGACATATCAGCTGCGACAGACTAAAGTTAAGTTTCCCATGCCGCATCAGACGCATAGAGGCCATCCACATATTACGTAATCACGTTTTTAGGGAGTTTCGACCCCACCCCCCCCCCCCCTCCCCCATGTCAACAGACGTAATCAGCGGTCTGACCCCTTCCCCTCCCACCCGATTACGTAATCAACAGAATTCGGGGAAAATGTGAAGAATCGTGAACCCAGTGTTTGTAAAGTGTTTGAAGACGGTAATTGAAAAAAATATATTTTAGAATGCTTTTAAAATATACTTTCTTAATTCAAAGTAATTACAAAATCTTAACCTTGTTGGAGCCCTGTCGCTCCACATACCCACAACAAAAAAGTAATTTCCACGGAACGAAAACCGCAGACTCGCTCAAACCTACAAGAGCCAGCTGCAGTTAATTTCCAACTAAATTCGGCAATTATTGCATAGCCAAGCGACATATGTCACACCCCACTCGCAGCTATTTCATCATCGCTCACTGTATAAAACGTAGTACATTTCAATCGATCGATATCATTCCCTTGGTGGACAAGTACACGGCTATAGTTATCGCGCTACACTTCATTATCAAGCAGTACCTGCATTATCCGCGATACCAATCGTCAAGCCTCGCTACTCGACCACACACTTCAGACACACTGCCACGGCTTCACCTCGCGCCCACACTACTACACAACGGCGAATTAATAATCAAGGCGTTAAGAACTGGCGACTTCAACTCAACTCACTTCAACCTTCTGATTAAACACTTCTAATTCGACATCCACGACTTTCATTCACGAAGAAAACTTCATGATGGGAACCACCCTTCGCTCACAATCAATTGGAGTCTAGTGAAGGGTGGCCACTCTCACAACCTCTTCGGTATATTTTACACATTCCAATTTTCAGACCACAGTGGCTGTAAAGACGGTATTAAATTGAAATAAAAATATTAAAGAATGCATTAAAGAATGCATTAAAAAATGCTCATTTAATGTACATTTTTATACTAAAACCATTAGAAAAGTAAATACGCTTTGGCGTACGTACTGAGAAACTCCATTTGTAAACCCGCCATAGTTGATGCGCCACACGAGCACGTTAATCTTTCCGTGATGGAGTTGGAGCGTGGAGCGGCGTGCTAGTTCAGAGTTTCAGCCGTGCCACCGCGAAGCAGAGCGGCCACCGGCTTGCCAGAGGCGCAGGAACGCATGCGGGGTATCTTCGGCGCGGCACTGCGCTATTTCCGTGCAGGTTTAGACCAAAAAACAATGCCATGCGGTGACCAAAGTTGATTACGTAATCTTGACGGGCTCCCCCCTCCCCCTACCCCTCGGTGATTACGTAACATACGGTTGGCGCCATATGTCTAACGCATGCGTCCAACGCTGTTTCTCCCTAACAAGAAAATTAATTTAAAAAATAACAAAAACACGACTCCCTAAAAAAAGAAAGAATGACGGCAAGACTTACATACGTAAAACTTCATCATTGACTTCAAAAAGTGTTTCGTTTATTGATTCCTCCATTTTTCTTCTACAATCACTTTCAAGAATGCACGTGGTGTCATCTGCAAGTTGGACAGTTTTGGCACAAGTTATGTTAGTTGCTAAATCGTTACAATAGGGATTGAAGAGGAGAGGTCCTAATATTGAGCCCTGAGGCGGACCGATATGTTTACTATTTCACATCTCGATTGCTCAGCCTTTTCCTCAATTCCATCAATTATTTTAATCTCCACCACTTGCTGCCTATTTTGTAGGTACGATTTATTGCGTGAATTGGCCACTCCTCTAATTCCATAATGGTTTAGTTTGTCTACCAAGGTATTGATATTTATACAGTCCAATGCTTTGCTTAGATCGAAGAACAGTCCTGCTGAAAGCATCTTCCTGTTTCGACTATTCTCAATCATGAAACATGCAGACAACACGGCATCCTGTGTAGATTTTTTTTTGTCCGTAATCCATTTTGACTGTCTGAAATGACCCCAAATTTTTCAAGGAAACTATTTAGTCGTTTTTCGATGACCTTCTCCAAAATTTTTGAGAAATGACTCAGTAGGGCTACGGGTCGATAATTTTCTACGCTCGTGGGATCGCCCTTTTTTATATATCGGTGTAATCTTGGCTACTTTATAACAATCTGGAAATATTCCCTCTGAAAAGCTTAAATTGTAAAGATATGTTAGACAAGGTGCCAGTACACGTTTATGAATTTTAATTACTCTAACAGGTATGTCATCGAGACCAGTTGATTTTTTGTTTTTTGGAGAGTCGACACATTTTTCTATTTCTTGATTGTTGATCGATAGTTTGATCCTTATTAAATGTATTTTATGTAGAACTCTTTGGATGCTTTCTATTTTTCTAGTTTTTATATATTTTTGTTATTGAATTGCTGATTCTCTATGTTTTCTCATTATTTCTGTTGTTTTTTATTTTTCTATTTTTTATGTCTTCGTTATTGATTTTTTTAATGTCCATGTTTTTTAATTATTAGTTTTTTAAACACTTTTTTATAGTTTTATGAGTAATTTGAAATGTAATTTTATTTGTAGAAATAGCACTAGATATGTAATTTCTATACCCAGATAGGGTTTTTGAAAATAAATTATTCTTATTCTTATTCTTAAAACAGCAATAAAAAAACAAATCTGCTCAGAACTGAGAGAGCGTTTTTTAACCCGTAGTGAATTGTTGTATTTAGAATTATTATTTTAAAAATGTTCGCGCTGAAAAGCAAGTGTTGTAAGAGAATAAAGTTCATCCTGGCCCATGTGGAAGGTATCTTAAAACAATCGCGCGCCGCTGAGCCGCCGCCGCATTTTAGTCGGTTGCCCTCGGGGCTCAAGTAATAAAAAGGTTTTTTATGAAATATTTGTGCATAAATGCTAATATATATTTTCAAAATGTACTCCATTAAACTCTTCATTTGATACTAAATAAGATATATTTATCTTATTTTGTTTGGACGATTAGTTATTTTTTTTCAGACATTTGAGCACTTTAGATGCCTGAAGACACTTAAAATATGACTCACTTCTAAATCTTTCATGCCTAATAATTATCATCCTACTCAATCGTATCATCTCTACGCGGAGCCGTTCTCGCGAACTAACCTAACGAAATGGAATTTTTCACACATTCTTTGCGATGTTTAAATCACATTAACTCAGTGACATTCGATTTTGATAGATTTACCGCCTACCCCCATCTATTTAAATTACAGACAAATAATTATTGGTAAATATTATTTTATGTCGCATTCTATTTGTATAGTTACTAGTTGATATCTTTATTAACATAAAATTATTTTTGTGTAATGTTGTGAATACACTAATAAATAAATAAATAAATACATGAAAAGGGATAAATAATAAATTAATAGTTTTAAAAAAAACGCTAAAAACACGCTTCTATAAATGCACGTAAAAACTAAAAAATTGAGTCCTCGGTTCGTTTCTCACCTTGGCTTGCGTGGGATCTTTAACAACCTACTACCCTATTTACAGGTCAATATAGATCGTATATAGATATATCAATAGTATTCTATTTACACTCTCGATATACATTTTATACAGGCACCTATGTCAATATTTACACTATTTACACTCTACATATATTATATATTTACAAGTCAATCCTACTAATATTATAAACGCGAAAGTTTGTATGTATGTATGGATGTTTGTTACTCTTTCACGCAAAAACTACTGAATGGATTTTGATGAAACTTTACAATAATATAGCTTACACATCATAAAAACACATAGGCTATAATTTATAAAGATATATGGTTTTCTATCATCATTATCACAATTTTCCATCACCACGTGGGTGAAACCGCTGGGCGCAGCTAGTATATAATAAGTTTGTTATAATCTTGAACCCTGATCGTGTTCAAAGTCCAATACGTGACCTTTCTAACAAGTCCAAACACGGCTATGATAATATATTTCATCATGAAATGCCAGTGCCTATCTTCCGGCTTCATCATCAGACCTTGAAACCTAATCGTGGTCAAAGTTCATTCCAAGACTTTTTTAACAAGTCCAAACACAGCTATGATACGATGTTCCATCATGAAGTTCCAGTTCATATCTTCCGACTGCATCATCAGATCAGTTCGACAGTACCATATTATTGTATTGTCATCAGAATTACATACAGCTGCCAATTTTCATGACGCTACGATCCTTAGAAGATGGTTAAATTAGTTACCTTAGACTCCATTACATAGTTAGTTACAGACAGGTCGATCTAATAAAAGCGTGTTAAAAAAGGGAATCGATACAGTTATCTCCCTAACTAACGCAATGGATCTTATTGCATTAATTACAGAGTTCTCCACTTTCGGTGCGAGGCTGCTAATTGGATATCATCAGCATAAATTTATTCGAGACAAGTGTAAAAAGTAGATCGAAGCAATTAAATAATGCAACGAGTTGCGATTCCATTACATAGTTACATACAGGTCGACCTAATAAAAGCGTGTTAAAAAGAGTAAGGTTCATCCTTACTTAGCAAAATTGGTTCATCTAAAATCTAAAACCAATTTCAAATTTCTTTCAAGAACAGTTTTTTCGCTCCAAATCTTAATATTTTTTCATTTTTATCATGCACATTAAAAGCGTTTTCTTCAAAAGTTTTGCTTTATAAAAGTTATTGTATACTTAATTGAAGGTAGAGAGAATTAGATATTCAAAATGAAATGTCCAAAATGGTATTTTCAGGAAAAACGAATCGAATTATTGCTGAAGCAATTACATCCATTTAATATTATGAGAGAATTTGGAAAAGAGCCAAGTTGACAATCTACGGTTAAAAAAACTAAACCGTAGTTAAGTTGATGTATGTACAAAAGAAAGTAAGTATTTATTTCGGCCTCGTTTTGATAACGTGTTAAATAACATAATTATTTAATTTATTTTTTATCTTTAATTTATTTATTAACGTAAGGTCCATAAACAGGTTGACACACTGGTTCCTAACAGATCACCGAAGTTAAGCAGTGTCGGGTGTGGTCCGTACTTGAATGGCTGACCGCCTCAGGTGCTGACACGTGACGTTATAAAAAGGGGGCCGCCTGTCAGATAATTCTTGTTAGACATTAAGGTGGGGTGTTACGGGGTGTACAAGGATTTATTAAATAATATATTACCTTATTAATTAATTTATTTGTATATCAATTTTGTGTTCTGTGCAAAAAATGGATAGCCCTGACCGTATTATTGGCAAGTGATGTCAAAAGATAGAATCAATTCACCCTAGCAACTTTATGAAATTATTTATAATGAGATCCAATGCGTATAGTGCAATAAACGAGAAGTGATTCCTATGGTGAGTTTCAATTTATGACACATTAAATTTACTGTTTTTATACTTTGGACTGGTAACTTAGTAACTTAACATTTAATTCAGCAATAATTTAATAGATAGTAGTTTCACTATATAAAACATGCTTATAATTTTATTAATTATGATTTACAGATAGGTTAGCTCTAAAATATTGCCTGCAGGCAATAAGCTCGCCTTTTCGTACGGGTACAGGATTTCATTATTATTACATATAAATAGCATGGCGAATTATATAAAAAAATATATAAAAACATATACCTAATTTGATTTCGGCAAATATGTTTTGATGTATTGTCTGTTTCCCGAAGAAATTAAAATGAAAAATAAAAAAAGTACAAATAGAGTTGTCAACTACAACGGGCGAACCCGTCACCTCAGGAAGTTTTAACGATTAGTCGCTCTATCTCCCGTGAAGTGAACGCAGAAGACTTGGAAAAAACAGTCCACCGTCAAGCTCCGCCACATACCCGTAAGAGGCCAAAAAAGTACAATCATGTGTATATCATGGAGTACGATCACATCTCCGAATATAAAGCTGGGCATTGACGGTCAGTTTTTCGCGTCAGTTGAACTGGCGTGCATCTAAAATTTGATCGAATCATCACTTCAGAGTTTTAACTGACGCCGCTCAAGAAATTTTGCGAGACTACCATAATTCAACGGGCGCATCGCGCCAAACTGCCCGTGAGTGCGTGATCGGGATTCCATCCAATCGCGTCAGTTTGCTCGCAGCGCCCATGGTGATTGAACGTGGACGACAGGACTCTAATTTTACAATAAATTATGTAAAAGTTTTATTAAAATGCTTATAAAACTAAATTGCCCTTAAAAACGATCCTCAAAAAAAAAAAAAATTACAGTGAGAAAATCAGAATTGACATAAAACTAAAGTAAAGAGTAAGATAAATCTATAATAAAAAAAATAATAAAGTCAATAAGTTATATTTAATATATGTTAAAAAATATAAAAAATACCTAGTAAAAAAAAAATAAAAAAAGTACAATTCATTGTCAAAGCAATATATAACAACAAAATGAATTGGTAATTAGTTGAATGTTAAAATATAATCAACATACATACTATTTAAAAATATATTAATAATTTGTGCACCTAAGTTTTATCAAACTATAATTTCTAACATTTGATGTATGGTTAGTCTGTCATGACTCTAGAACCATTTCTTTTTTTTATTTTTTAATACCCTAAATGTTAAATTCATTGTAATTCCCATATTGATTTTAGACAGATGGCTTAGGCCAGTCTTTGCGATTGTATTTTGTTTATATGCTGGTTGTCAGAAATAGTTAAAGTCCCACTTTGCCGGTGCGATCATGTTTTGTTTATATACACGTCTATTATACACTATATTCTGGTCAAAATATTTGACAGCCCAAAAGGGGACCCAAAATATGCAAAGGGGTCCCCGAGATTTCGACAGCCTAACGGCCTCCACATGGGTTAATCCATCACTGCAATTTACTCTTACTATTAGTTAACTTTGGAAGAAACAACCGGCCCATAAGTGACAAAATTCAATCAACGGTCATAAATATTCCCTCTCGGCTTCTCTTTAACAGTATGTACACATTAGATTTTGGTGATTACAAGAGAGCGCAATTATGGTACCGCGCTGTTTACATTACTGGCGGTACCACATTAGCGAACAGTACGAGAACGTACATCCACGTACCTAAATTATTATTCATTTCTGACCTCATTAACTACTAATTGCTTTCGCATTAAGCGTAATGTGTGTATTTATGGGACAAGCTACTTTTTTGGCCGTAATTACATATTGAATGACAGTTATGGATTTGCCGTGGGGATCGGCATTGTAATGTATCTTTTATTGTAACTATTAATTATAATAGAGTATATTATATTTGATATGGGTATCTGAAAAGACATTTTAAAAGTGCACTATTTAAAAAAAAATATATAAATCAATTTTAGTTCTTAATATATTCTTCATTAAGCGCCACATAATTAGTCTAGCGAGACTCCTATTTTTTGATCACATCAGAAAAATACTACTCTTACTGCTATACAAGGTATTTTATTTTCCACTGGCTTGTCATACGCTTTGGGACTGCAATGCTATGATTTAAAGAGATTGGGGGACCAGCGAGTAGCATCAAATATGTCGCTTTTATGTATATATATATAATAAAATAGTTCATTCTAGGTTGAACAGTCCATATCTCCTGAATAGGGTGAGCATTTGAGGGACTTCCCGCCTCACGCGCGATTTATTTACTTTTTAAATACTTGCCAAGATGAAACACATATTTAATAAGTTGCCAATTTGTTATTGCCACGTGCTTTGTAAACAATAAATAAATGTAAGCTTTAAAGAAATTGATATATTTAACCACGGCAATAGTAGTCCCTATGGTACATAAAAAGCTGGAGATCAGATTGAATTGAGTTAGCATTCGGCATTCCCACATGCACTGACATGCACGTACACCCTATAAATGCGCTCAGACATACACACACACATACCCTCCCTTACACGTACACTATAAACGATCACACAAACACACACACCAACACCCATAAACCAGGACCCACATACAAAAATGCAAACTTACGAACTTACGTTTATATTATATCGATGGCTTAGAACGCAAATGTGTCAAGTGCAAATTTCTAAATTTTAAAGGAGAGCTTTTTGAAAGTTTAGATATAATGATCTCGAAACAGATGAAGAAATAATTTCAGTTAATTAATATTTTTAACCTATAATGTATGTATTTGGCTTACACTATATTATAATAATTATATTTATTTATTAGTATTTTATGTATTAATAAAAAAAACCGACAAGAGGTGGTAGGTACTTACCACATTTTTATATGGTAATATAATAATGTATGTATTTGCCACATTTTGATTTGTATTATATTATTTGTATTTTATTTTGTTCTCATCTTTTTACTTTAAGAATATGTTCTTTACTTTAGAAAACAGTAAATAAAACCATTAAGCATGTATAGGGTTAAGCATGCTTTGGAGAATATTGTATCAACTGATGATAACACATATGCATTTTATGATGATTTAATTTTGATTAGATATCAATAGTGGTAAATGATTATGCAACTTTAACATTTCAAAAAACTTTGTTTGGTGCACTTACCACAGTTTTTACGAAGAAGTATTCGAAGCCTTGGTTGTTAGATGCTTACCACATTAGCACAGAATGTGGAGATCAATATATTGGATGTCATGTAGTACTTAACTCATTTTCGTAAAAAAAAGTAACTTAACACATTTGCGTTCTATGCCATCGATATTATTGTTATACTGCATGTTTTTATTTTGAAAAAAAAAATAATAGACACAATTTTTACAAAAAATAAAATCGCCTCCATTTTTTTATAAGTGCAGCAGATGTGTCATGTTGAAATTTAGAACGGGCTATCATTTATTGAATACGTATACAAAATTTCGTGTTTGTGCTGTTGACCGTTAAGGGGTTCCCTTGTTGGAAGTCAACCCTGGGTGCCGCAGTCCTGTCTTGGTGAAACTTAGAACGGGCTGTCGTAATTGAATGCATATACAAAAGTATGGTAAGGTGTACCGTAAGGTGAGCATCGCCCCCGCTCTATAGGAGACAGTACTGTTTCCAGACACCCCCAGCTGTCGGTCAGAATGCAGAATCGATTGGCTGACGCCGCGCTGGCACAAACCGTCCTGGAGCGCCCGAAGGTTGACTCCTAAGGGAAACTGGCCCGCAGGCCAGAGACCTACCTTGGCTCGCACTTTTACGTGGAGGCCACTGGATGGGTATTGACCCGTGCGTTTGACCGACCCTCAACAAATGGGTATCAGTGGCCAGACTGCCCCCAGAAACACAGACAGACTTCAGTCTGAAAATAAACTTAATCTTCTCGGAGGGGGAGGAGGGGGTGTGCAAAATGGATACTTCTATCTTATTCAAAGAAAAATTTTGCGCCGTGTTTATCTGTGTGTCAAAACATCCTAAGACTTTCAATAAACTAGCTTAACTCGTCCGTAACAGTGATATTTACATATAATTATAGACGCGGTATCACTAGGGGCATGCGTATCGTCGCTAGGGATAGTGTTCATATCGTAGGAATGTCGTCCCTGGTTAATGTCCTCTAATATATTCCCGCGGGCTTGTCATTCGCCCGGAATCCTTAACCTTCGTGCCATAAACAATTTCCAGCCGACAAACGGTCACGTATCTCCCTAAGCATTTCACTGCCTTCTTATTAAGGACAAGAGGAAATGGGGCGAGGAAATTCGTACGTCGGCGGCGCTTCAACGGCAGCCGACCTTGAAATAGAAACAAATTAAATGAAACCACTTCAAAAAGATTACGTTTTTACTTTTCCGGCAACTTACGGTTAGGAAACGTATTGTGAACACGCAAATAGTTATATAAAGAGGAAAAAAGCCATTTTGACCCCCCCTCCCCCTCCCCCCCCCCCTCCCCTCCCCCTGAGACAAAAAGACTATTTCCAGATTGAAGTATGTCTGTTTGTATGTCACGATAGCGCCCAAATGCTTTATCCGATTAAGTTAAAATTTGGCATGACGGCATCAATTGATCATAGCAAGAATTGAAAAATTGTGGTTGAAATTAGGCTGGTCATTCCACCAGTGTGAGCGCTAGTTATACATACTTCAATCTCGAATTATACGACTTGGAGACTCGAAAATCGGTACGCGGGTGCGCCGTAGGGCCGAAACCACATTCTAAAATGTTGATTAAAATATCTCTTTTACCAGGATCACATTTTTTTTGAATTTCCGCCGTATTTAAGAAAATACTACGTCACATTGGAATATATATAGCTCTTTTAATACCGCAGAAATACTACGAAAATATTACAAATATACTACATTACAAATATACACCTGATACAATCACTATTGGGTGGAGGGAGTTGGCCAGGGATAAGGTGGGGTAGGGTGTGGGTTGGGGATTCTGGGGGAGGGTGAGGTTTGGGGGTGGGTTAGGGGGAGATTGGATGGGTAGTTGGGGGGTAAGGGTGGGTGGTTTGGTGGATTTGGGGAGGGGAGGTGGGTTTGGGTCTTACCCCCAACCAACCTCCCCCCATAAAGAAATTCACAATATTACAACAATTGTTTTTTTTGGGCCTTGTTTTCCCTTTATGATTGATGATGAAATAGTTGTTTTGATTAAAAAACAATCTAACTTTCATCTCTTTTTTGTTGCAGGTAAGTTACCAGTTACAGTTTTTTATCTAAACTGTAAGTCATTTTACTCTACGCGATCCATGGTAAGTACTACAAATTCCAGTATAATTATTTTTCTTGAATCTGTATGAGCGCGACAAAATGCACTCTTTTCAATAAAAGTAATACATTTCTCTTTTTTCGATTAAAGTTATAATATACAATGTCAATTATTATAATATTTTTACATTTTAGGCGAGTAATATTCATTAGCTATGTTTTTCTGATGTTTATTACACAGTGTTTTTACACAGTGTTTTGTAGGTATACTAGATTTCAATACAAGTCTATTTCAAGGGGGGGCTAACGGGCCCATGATGAGTTGGCCACGATGACCCATGTGTACAGGGTCGGTCACACTCACGGGTCAACACCCATCCGACGGCCTCCTCGCATGGGGTGCGAGGCCTGGGTAGGACACTGGGTCAACCAGTCTCCCCTGGGAATCAAACCTCTGGCGCCCCTGGACGGTCTGCGCACCGTGCGGGGTTTGCTCCAATCGGTTGTGCTTTCCGACTAACAGTCGGGGGAGTCTGGGAACTGTATTGTTTCCTATAGAGCGGGGGTGGTTGCGTACCTTATGGCGACTGCTCTGGAATTGACCATTGGCCATCCGATCCCGGGTAAGAGGCGGGCAAAGGACGCCTTGGTCCGCGAAGATTCGGTGCACTCCGTTTCACCGCTTCATAAGGGAGAGGACCGCGCAAGCGACCTCGAACTCGGAACCAATCGAGAGACCGGAGAAATCTGGTCACAATTGGAAGTGAGGGCGCGAGTTCTCGAGCCCGCCGGGTTTACTCCTGGCTTACTCGCGGTAAGGCGTTGGACTCTCACGGGTTGTGACGTAGCTGGACGTAGAATGTACTGTCCAAAGTCTCTACGTTCACTGCAGGGCGATAGAACGACTAATCGTTAAAACGTCCTGTGGTGACGGGCTCGCCCGTTGTAGTTGACACCGCAAGAAGTCTATTTCAAGGATGTGTGAGAGTGGCCACCCTTCACTAGACTCCTATTGATTGTGAGCGAAGGGTGGATCTCATCGTGAAGTTTTCTCCGTGAATGAAAGTCGTGGATGTCGAATTAGAAGTATTTAATCAGAAGCTTGAAGTGAGTCGCCAGTTCTTAACGCCTTGATTGTTATTTCGCCGTAGTGTATTAGTGTGGGTGCGAGGTGAAACCGTAGTAGTGTGTCCGAAGTGTGTAGTCGAGGAGCGAGGCTTGACGATCGTTATCGCGAGTAATGCAGGTACTGCTTGATAATGAAGCGTAGTCGCGGTAACTATCCGCCAAGGAAATGATATCGATTGATTGAAATGTACTACGTTTTATACCGTGAGCGGTGATGTAATAGCTATGAGTGGGGTGCGACATGTGTATCGATCAGAAGAAATGGCATGAGTCATCGCTTGATTGTGCATAAATTGCCGAATTTAGTTGAAAATTAACTGCAGCTGCCTCGTGTAGATTTGAGCGAGTTTGCGGTTTCCATTCTGTGGAAATTACTTTTTTGTTGTGGGTATGTTGGACCGACAGGGCTCCAACAGATGTATAGCCACATATGGATTTGGAGATATATTACACAAATGGTGACTGATACATTAATTAAATTGAGTCAATACTTCAAAGTTTAGGTATTTACTTATTAACATACATGCATTTACTAATATCATAAGGGCTTATTTTCAGTGAAACTTTAATAACGCCCCCAGGCGAATGGCTGCCAGCATTAGGCCATATTCACAGAGTATACTGTGCCATATTAAACCTAATGATAGGCTGCCTCAACCCGGGGGTGGTCAAACGTGGTAAAAACTTAGACCTACCCTTTAGAATGATAGATTACCTATCGCTGACATATTTACACCCCTCCCCCACATCAATTCTATATTTTTTAAATTTGAAAAGTCCTGGATTTAAACCAAGTTTAGAGAGTCCCTTATATTAGAACACTAAGATAACAAGTAGAACAAGTAAATATTTTAAGAAGTAAATGCATTAAAAAGAATAAAAACACAACTACCGCTACAGAAACTGAATTATACGATCCTATAAATATTACACACTTCTGAATTGGTTCGAGAGTTTAGAAGTTATGGTGAAATAAAGAATCGAAAAACATACATAAATGAAACCTGAACACATTACACTCCTTTTTTGTTGGGCAGTCGTGTAAAAATTATAAGCTTCTATAAATTGAGGTTGTCATTAAAGTCTAACTTAGTAAACCTCATGAATAGACCTCTTAAAGGGGCATATTATTTTTATATAATCGTGCTTCTGAAAATATAGTTTAGTTCCCATTTTATTTATTTTTTTTACTTTTTACTCCCGAAGCGGTGTAAATTTAAACACGCTCATTTGTGAGATTTAATTGATTTTTCATTTAATTTATTGCAATTCGAAATTAATAGGTACTATAATTAAATACATTTAATAAAATATTGAATTCCTTAATTACTTAATCCGCAGCAAGAAATAAAAAATAATTATTAAATAATGTTTACTGTCCGATATCGCCTAATTAAGGACTTGGGTAGATATTCTATAAACATGTTTACATATATGTGTTAGTTTGTAATAAAGGTATTTATTTACGCTTACTTATATTTGATTCATTTGACTGATTATAATAATAGTTAGTTATATTATATATTATTATAATGATTACAATAATGATTATAATATTATAATCTATTGATTATAATATTGTTATATTATATATTATTATAATATATTCATAATATTATTAATCTAATATTATAAATGTGTGTGAAATATTAATAAATTAATAAATAATATATAATATAATAAGTTTGCGGCATTTCAGGGTTGCACGACACCCAGTTTGGGAATCAGTGGTCTAGAGGCTGAAGAAGGGGTTTAGGATACGGCTGCTACCTCGGAGGTCGTTGCGGGGCCGTCGAGGCCCTGTATTTCAGTATTTTCAGGGGCTGCTATTTGGACGCTTCCGTTGACGGCCGATCCAACTTTTAATGGCCTATTTAAGTAATACCAAACTTCGCCGGGGGCTTATTTCAAGCGCCTGTATACAAGCACAAATTAACGTACTACACCTTGTTAAGGCCGCCTAACAATATACCTACAGGTCGGTCGTAACAAAGTACCCTAAGTACCGTACGTGTATCTAACTCTGTAAAGCACTGTTGTATCTGGCGAATTACCGTGGGAGTCTAGAAACGTTATGTCTAAAGACATTATATAGGTTTCCATTGCTTTTTCGCCCTCCCACGATGGTATAATGTTCTTGACGTATTGTCACCTTGAGACTAGTAGGTTGACAAAAAGACAATCTACCGATTATTTGCTCCATGGAGCATCAGAATACGACACCAGACTGCAAGGTACTGGGAATGCGGCCCCGTGAGCCCCCTCAACCCTACCTGTTAGCCAAAACGATGGTGAAATCGGGTGGCCAACGGGCCGTTCTAAAGATATCAAATTTCCCGTTGCACATACTCTTACCAGTCATCCTGATCGCCCCAGTTTTTCCTCTTTGAGGAAGTTACTGGATAGGAGTTGATCTATGAGTTGGCCAGCTAACGAACAAACTGAATATTAGGCCTAAGCTGCATATCAGTTTACTAAGATACTTTGGAGCTGTCGTCTGCAACGTGCAAAGCCAATACCTCAGGCTGTTATAACGATATAAAGATCGTTCTTTCAGCAGTAAGGTGATGAGACAGAGATAGAGTTTACTAACATAGTGTGGTAAATAGAGAAGGACGTGGAGGTGTAGGTAGAGGTTAACCTTTAATCATCTACCTTTAAAATTGCCCATTTGTCAACCAACCCTAAAGAAAAAGCAGGCAGAGGGCACCGCGTAGAGGTTTGCGCAATCGACTTCAAGCTGCAACCAGTCTAGTGGAAGTAGTAGTCCGTCCAAAACTGATAAACAAGCTATAGAAGAAGTTTACTGGCTTGCCGCTGCCGTCGCTGTTTGAGTTAGGATTCTGCTGGGAAGTGGCGTAATAAGATAGTAGATTGTTACGCCCCAATGTCTTTGCGACTCATCTCAGGGTGAAAAGACTTAAACCATCGTTATGAGATGATGGTTTGCCCGCAGAATCAATAGTCTTAATTTGCACTAAACGATTTCTTGATGGTTTCATGCAGCTTGTGTAGGATTGGCTAAACTTTATGGCGGTATTTTTCAACCTTTTTTAGATCGCAACGCCCTTTTGGTAAATTAAAAAAAAACTCTTACGCGACTTCCTTTAGACTGTAACTTAGTTCTCTCAACCCCCCTTAGTCTCTTCCATAGCTGCAACCTGTAATCTTTTAACATTTTTTTGTAAAAACCTTGTCGGAAATCACATTAATTTTAAACTGATTTACTCTTTCGAAGCTGTTTCCATCTCAGATCAACATAAAGTTTTGTAAAAAAAACGCAAAAAACACATAATAAATATGTTTTTACTTCCGAAGCTGTAAATGATTGCATATTGTATAATACAGATTTTGTAATATTTAAGATTTTTATTTTAAGATAGCCTGCGATTCGCGTGAGTCTCTTGGCGATTCCCTAGGGGGTCGCGATCTACTGGTTGTAAAACGCTGCTCTATGGCGTCTGGCCTGCATAACTCACGGTTCAAAACTCCAATCTGGTAGCCTCCTCGTTTACCCTGTCAGGGCCGCTGTGAGCTTCTGCCACTGCTGTAATTCTGCAGTATGAGGGGTTGGGATGAAGACATCGCGTAATCAAGGGAATACCTCGGGCGAAACCGGTCGGCTGCTGCACTATCCGGTTTGCTGGGTATTGAATGCACATCCGGTTCAGACAAAGGGCAAAGGCGCCTCGGTCTATGATATATTCAAACTGATTTATTGCTTACGTCAGGTAGATACCGCGCAATTGATCTCGAATCCGTGACCAGACTGGAGGACGGAAAAATCCGCGGTTGGCACGGTCGAAAGAACGATCTAATATCCTTACAACTTCCTAAGGTGGCGGGTTCGCCTGTAGTAGTTGAAAACTCTAAAGTGTACTAAACAGTGTAATAATTAAATCGCGCTGGCAGTCATTATCACGCTTCTATTCAAAGTTGAGTAATTTTCTGTACTGTCCGATCCATTCATATAGGCGTGCAATTCACTGACAGTACGGGCTCCAATCAAAATATAAATAAAATTCAATCCCACAATTGAACAAAATGCAATAAACCACTCCCCTGTGGCATTGTGACACTTCAATTAAATTGCACGGCTTTGTGCTACCATCCGTCCGGAAAATAAACTTGCATTGCCCTATTAATATTGTACAGTCTGGCCAGGTAATCGTGATTCAAATGCCATATACAAGATTTTTTAATCCGCTGGAACTGGAACTGCCATCGAAATTTAGATGCGGAAATCGCGGTTTTAAATATTTTCCCTAGGAAAGAGTTGATTATTTTACTAGAGAGATCAAAATCTTCAAAGAAGTGATATAGAGATTGGCTGACAGGCCACGAGCGCCAACTTTCACTACGTGAAGGTAAACAGTGAAGTTGTTCCGGGGACGTCATTTGCGAGACCATGGTACTTATTTAATGTGTATCCATCCGGTAACCTCCACATAGAAGTTTGAGCCCGATAAGGATTTTGTTCCTCCTGCAACTAACTCTGCAGGCGGGTCAGTTTTTCCTAAGAATCGGTCTTCCGGCGCAACTGGACGGTTTGCGCACCGTGCGACGTCAGCCATTTGATTGTGTACTCCTTACTGATAACCGGGAGTGTCTTAGAACGACTTAGTTTCCTATGGAGCGGGGGTGGCTGTTTTGACCGCGGCATATTGGAACGCGCAAGCGAGCACGAACTCGTAACCAATTGGGAGGACGGTAGCATCCGGCCATAACTGGTAGCGAGGGCGCGTGAACAGCCCGCTGGTTTAACTACGCGATGCCGGGGGGTAAGGGTTGGACTCTAACTGGCGGAGGTAGATAGCGGAGAGTCTATATCTCTAAGTCTACGCTCATTCCAGACTGAGAGAATAATCACATATTGTAAACCAGCCTGGGGTAAGGGCTGCGCGCTTTGTAGTTTTTATATAAGAAATAAAGAATTAAAAATATACATCCATTATTTCTATTTAAGTTGTTGGTATAAAAACCATATTTTTTCTACTATTTAGTTTATTTGCCATTTGTAACAATACAATAGCTTTCTGTTATAAAAAAAATATAATGTTCGCATTGACAGATAGGATAGGAAAAGAAACATTCTCAAGATTGCATAATCTGACCGTATTCAGATGATGACACTTTCGGTAAATGTTGCCATAATTCTATTTTTAATTTGGAAATATCTCGCCCACCAGTAATGATTCGCTGGCCAGATTATACCTACACATATTCTTCTACTATAGAAATGTTATAACTTGTCTAGCAAGTACGTTGATGCGATAGCATCGTACATTGTTCCCTTTCATAGATACAGACGATATAAATAATTATGTATCACATATTTAACAACATTATGTTATTGCTAAATAGATGCAATCGACAAAAAACACAAATTGAAATTGCGGATCTGTCAAACACCGCAAAAAGCCGATCGGCCTTTTAGGTGCCTCAGCATGTAACATGAAGAGTTAGTAATAAATCTAAATATTAAAATGCGCTGTTATCAGAACTGGTTGGTATGTTATTGTAATAGCCAGAAGTAATCCACTACCTATTTGGCGAAACGAGACTTTCAATGCGAAAAATCGCTTATAAATAAACCGACAGGTCATTTCACGGTTGAGCGAAGAGGTCTGAATTTCGCCAATATTCCTCCTTGCCAAACCCATCTCAATATATTCAATGAAATTGGAGATTTAACGGAAAGTTCGAATAGCAATTTTGATAGCATAATTACAATATTACTAGAACCTTTGACAGCGTCGAATATAATTTTGAAATGAAATATCCATAGCTATAAAACGGAGTGAGGTAAGGATTTATGCTATCCCTTATTCTATATAAGCTCACATGCATTATTACGAGCGGTAAATTTCAATATACAATCCAGACAACTGAGGCAGCACTTAACTTTTTATTTTGTATTTGGCAGACAAATCAATCTTTCCACAATTCTAAATACTGTTTATGCCTATCCAAATGCTGAAGTGTACCGCATTGGGTAATTAGGTATAGCAGCCGTTTTATTTGGTATAGAAGAATAAATTAATAGTTTTTTTAAAAAACACTAAAAACAAGCTTTTATAAATGCACGTAAAAACCAAAAATATTTACACTATTTACACTCAATATTTACAAGTCAATATATAATAGGTTTGTTATAACCTTGAAACCTGATCGTGTTCAAAGTCCATTACGTGACCTTTCTCATAAGTGCAAACACGACTATGATACGATATTCCATCATGGAATGCAAGTTCCTGTCTTCCGGCTTCATCATCAGATCTTGAATCTTAATCGTGGTCAAAGTTCATTACAAGACCTTCCTAACAAGTGCAAACACGGCTATGATACGATATTCCATCATGGAATGCCAGTGCCTATCTTCCGGCTTCATCATCAGACCTTGAAACCTAATCGTGGTCAAAGTTCATTCCAAGACTTTTCTAACAAGTCCAAACACAGCTATGATACGATGTTCCATCATAAAGTTCCAGTTCATATCTTCCGACTCCATAATCAGATCAGTTCGACAGTACCATATTATTGTTTTGTCATCAGAACTACATACAGCTGCCAATTTTCATGACGCTACGATCCTTGGAAGATGGTTAAACTAGTTACCTTAAATTTCATTACATAGTTACATACAGGTCGACCTAATAAAAGCGTGTTAAAAAAATACTCGTCCATTACAAAATGATATAAACAGATTTATCGTACAGCTGAGTTTCAATTTCATCTGTTGTAAACAATGCTCCAATCGATTCATGTGTCGTTTGCTCAATTGGAACATTTAACTAAATTAAATTGAAACCAATCAATAGTATATTAGCTTCTGTTTTTTTTAACTTTTTATAAGAGAGTCAAATATAGAATCCGTTGGAAAAAAATATATACAATTATTGTATATTGATGTTCAGCATGTGTACGCAATTACATTAAAATATTTTCGTCTTCATGTAATGTCTTCCTTTTAATTTTTAAAATAGACACAAACAAAGAAATACTTAAATCCAGAGAATGAAATGAAGAAACACGTCTTTTTTATTACACATATTGAGCAGATGTATAAAAGTAGTAATGATTAAAATATAAGTAGCCATTTCAATATGATAATGCGTAATGTAGTTGAGCGTCTCCAAAATGTTTGCATTCGGTATATCCATGGCCTCAGAAAATTTGACCACATCACGGAGTACAGAGAGAAGCTTCACTGGCTGTCGACCCGGGAGAAAAGACACATGCGAGTTCTCTGTATGCTTTTCAAGATCTTGGATAGCGTCGCTCCCAATTATCTTACCGGCAGATTTACTGCACTATCGGCTCATGAACGCCCTCTGAGATCAAAAAACAACCTGCTACTCTCTATCCCTAGTCACAGCAGTGACTAGGGATAGAGAGTAGCAGGTCTTCTCATTCTCTTTCACCGTGCATGGAGCCCGTCTTTGGAATGCTTTGCCGAAAAATGTGAGAACCGCGCCAAGCATAACAACTTTTAAAAACAGACTCAGAGAGCATTTGAAATCCTCCAGATAAATTCCCTTTCCCCTCCCATCCCCCTCCTTTTAAAACTTTAGCGTCCTTATAGGTGTTAGATTATTTTGATGTGGCAAATCTGTGCCCACAAAGAGTAAAGTGTATACTTCTTTCTATCCTCCTCTATTTTATTTGTCATACTCTTTATATAGGTTAAGTTATGTAGTCTACTCGCAAATAATGTTCTTACAATAGTATAGGTTAGCTCTAAAATATTGCCTGCAGGCAATAAGCTCGCCTTTTCTTAGGAATAAAGAGTTTTGTTATTATTATTATTATTATTAATGTAAGTAAAACTGAGATCTATAGCAAAAAAAAACAATCAAATGACTTATGGCCGAGTACCTACTTCTCATATAATATATTCAAGCACAAATGCCATATCGAAAATAAACTCATACCTACTAAAAGTAGACAGTGGGACGGTGTCGACTACAATGGGCGAACCCGTCACCCAAGGCTGGTATAACGATATGTGATCGTTCTTTCAGCCGTGGGACGAGCGTAGAAGCCTTCGAGATAAGGCAAATTTGCGGCCTAGCTCCGCCAACATGCCCGTTAGAGGCCAACGCCTTACGACAAGGCATCGGTAAAAATACACATCGGGCAGCCTCGCCCCCTGACTACCAGTTTGGAAGGATATCTTCGTCTGGAATTAACCTTCAGGATACCTTTCAATGCCTGACTAGTTATAGGATCGAGTTCGCTTGCGCGGTCCTATCCCTTGCGTAGCCGTGATATAGTGTCCGCCGAATCTATCGCGGACCACGACATCCTTTACCCAGCTTATTTACCCGGGATCGGGTGGCCGAATAGTCGTTTCAAGAGCAGTTGCTGTAAGGTTAGCAACTACCCCTGTTCTATAGGAAACATCACTGTTTCCAGACCCCCCGCTGTTATTCGGAATACACAATTGATTGGCTGACGCCGCACGGTGCCCAAACCGTCCAGGTAACCTAGCATGACCAATAATTCGATGTCTAGGCCGAGGCTAGGTCGTACTTTAAGCATATAATTTACCAAAATTTAATTTAATCTTAAATTAGATAATTTCCTCATGTGGAGGCCCCATAACTTCATTAAATGACGCCCGGTCGGGAGAAGTAATTTAAGTTCCATTAAGGAGAGCATAGGAGACAATTATGTAAATTACAGCTAGTAAATCATGCGAGTAACTAAAACTTAAATTGCAAATGAATACCTTCCTATAAGACTGGTGATTATCATCTCATCAATACTTTAATGTTAGAGAGTGAGGCGTCTTTAGAGAGACTTTACTGTATTAGACGCACGTCAACTATATATACATTTCTCAAAACCTATCGAAAAGATATCATGATAGGCCAAGAAGAAGATAAAAAAGAGCACAAATATTACGCGCAATTAGTAGGAGGAAGTACCCTAACGCCGGACGACACCTAGCGTCGGACACTAATAGTATCTCAACAAGTCGCTGCGCGATCGATACAAATACGGGTAAAAGGCTGCGGGAAAGCATACCCTTTTCCTTTTCCTACGTCTTTGAATCGATTGCGCCGCGACTTGTCGAGATACTATTAGTGTCCAACACTAGGTGCCGTCTGGCGTTAGGGGACTTCCCTCTATACATATTTAAGTAGGTACCACTAAAAGAATGGGCTCTATTGCGTTTCTTTGTAAACTAAAATCGGAAGTTAGTTCATGTTAACGAGACAGGGCAAAACGTTAGATCGGAATGTTAAATGAACGTTTGTCACTTTTCCGAATTATAAATATCTACCCACACTCACTTTCAAAGCAACCGAATAAAAAAAAGGCACATAATGCGATCAAACTTATTCGAACGGCTATAAGTTTGACATTTTGGCGCGAGAAAAACGACGATCGTTCATTTTATATTCCGCTCTAATGTATTGCTCTGTATCGTCCCTTGGACTAATTTTCAATTATGGTTCACGAAGAAACGTTTTCTACTTCCTCTACGCTCTGTTAAGCTGCTAAATTTCCTAACCGAGCCCTGGAGCCCGGTTAGGGCCACTGAGAGGCCGTTAGCGAAAGAACTCTCAAACGCCGTCAAATTTCGAGGTTAGATTTAATCGGAGAAAAATGGATTTTGCAGAATCTGACCGGCGCTAGTGAACGGGCATGCCTACTTGGACACGTCAACTTCAACAGGAGAACCCGTCACCCCAGGAATTTTTAACGGTATTGATTGTTCTGTCTCCCGTGAGGTCAGCGTGCAAGACTTTGGGACGAAACAATCCACTGTCTAGCTACACCACTCGCCCGCAAGAATCCAACGCTTTACCGCGAGACACTGGGTTTGAACTCAGCGGGCGGCCTCGCGCCCTTACTACCAGTTTCAGCCAGATTTATCCGGCCTCCCGGCTGGTTATCTGTGCGCGGTCCTGTCCCTTACGTAGCGGTGATGCGGTAACTACCAAATCTATCGCGATCCACGGCGTCTATTGGCCCTACCACTCGGGATAGGGTGGCCAAATTTATTTGTTTTAAGAGCGTTTGCCCTAACGTTAAAAACGACACTCACTCTATAGGAAACATAGTCGTTTCCAGACGATCCCGGTTATCAGTCGGAATACACAGTCGATTGGCTGACGCCGCAAGGTGAGCAAACCAGCCTGGAGCTCCCGAAGGACGATTCCCAGAGGAACTGGCTCACAGGCACGGATATGTGCTGACCTGTGAGTTAGGCCGCTCTAACAAATAGGTCATAATGGCCTAACTGCACTGGGTCAATTAGCTCCATAAGCTGGCATGGCTAAATAGTTAGCGCAGCCATCCAATTTTAAAGAGTTGTTAAATTGTTTATCGCGGTTAGCTAACGACGGTTAGTAGAAGTTAACAAGCTGTTTGCCCCACCCTTAGAACGGTATACCAGACAGTAACTTCTCTTACAACGAAATTGAAATTGAAGCGAATACGTAACGAGTCTCAAAGGCTCGGCTATGGCCGCCAGATGTCCACTACTCGGCTTTCGCGGATATGCAAACGTTCAATAAATCCGCCAGCCTTTACCTACGCGGAACGCTGAACAAAGGCGTTCCTTGGCCTACATTCCGCGCACCCTCTTCCTGTAATTCCCTGTCGCTCGAGAGAGAGTCTACTGTTGTCTCGGTATACTGTGCCTTTAGAGTGGCTTGTCCCAACCGGCCTGTTAACTTCTACTAACTATGGCTAACTAACCACGATTAAAAAAAATTAACAGCCTGTTAAATTAAGCTGGCTTGCACCAACTATTTAGACGTCCCGGTTAACTAACGCCGGTCGAAGTCCGCAAAAAACGTTTTTCAATGTTAAACATAACCATAGACACAACTGAAATCGAGATTGCTCGCCTCAGCCAATCACAGAACATTTCAAAATGGAGGACGGGAGGCTCTCAGCTCATCAGCTGTCAAACTGCCACGCGCTTTTTTTATATCTCGCTTTGGCATCTTTTCTCATCGACATATTGGAAAACATTTTCCAAGTGCAACCAAAAAAAGCAATAATAAGCCAAAAAACCAAGGCGCAGGCGACGCAATCAAATCTAACCTCGAAAATTGACAGCTAGCATTTGACAGCTCGCTAACGGCTGTTTAGTGGTGCTAACCGGGCACCAGGGCTTGGTTAGGAATAACTGCAGTTAGCTTAACAAATCATGGTGCAAGCAGTTTCGCGTATCAAGGCTAAGCGTATGCTAAGACGCAGGCGTGGCAGATCCAGGAAGCACAGGACAGAGCAGATGTTGTATTGTATGAACTTACTGAGAAGTGAGTATGCTGCGGCGCAGACATGTGTATACCTTGCTCTGCGCCTCGTTGTAGTGCCGGCACAGATTTCTGCGCAACATGTGCAGGGCGAAGCGTGTATTTACTTAGATTTTATAATATTGCTGCAAAAATGACGGAACATTTAATTGAAATAGTTCGTTGTGAGCTTTGTTTGTACGATATAATTCATCCAGATTATTTAAAAAATACATTTACAGAGTTATTGTGAGCGAGAATTGCAAAGTAATTAAACTACAAGGATGGATGGTAAGTAATATTTGTTTATTATAACAATAATTTGATTTTATACATGCAAGTGTCACCGAGCAATCAATCGTATACTTTCAACTAATTTGATATGATTATTTATAAAATAACGAAGAAAACTATGAACTTCACTGTGCGTTCACAATCTGTTGACAGTTCATAATTACGCAGGATTCATTATCGCACTCTAGTGGGACTCTAGTGGGATTCTAGTGGGACTCTAGTGGGACTCTAGTGGCACTCTAGTGTGACTCCCGAAGTGAGCTCGCCTTAACACAGGGAGGCCTAGCAAGGCGGGCTCGGCTGCTCTTTGCTTAGCACAATTGAAAGGTAATCGCGTTTAATGTATGCGCTATGTAACCTGGGCTCAGACAGATGTGTATATAACTTCAAAACCATACAACGGCATTGTCTAAATTGTCATTTTATTTTCTCTTGTGCTCATGCATTTGAATTTCTTCGTATTGTATGTATTGAATTGCTTAGAAATAGTGTTATATACACCCGCTTCATTCCTTGTCAGTATAAAAATATTTGTAACCCTTGCTTTCGCCGCTGCCCCGCTCACTCGCCGTTCACACGCGCAGGATGATCACGTTAGATACCGGTTTCCACACTGCATTTTCACTAGTCAGCTATGCTCGCCTATATTGTTTGCCTCTATCGTTTTATATTTATTAATTCATTTATCCCTCGCAATGCTACTTACTGAATAAAATTAATCTCCGTGTTCCTTCCAAACTCAATAGATTTGACCCTGCTCTTCATGTTCCTCATGCTGGTAACAACTATAGGCAAAATACATTTCTGTGGCGAACAAGTGACAATTTCAATGATTTGATTAAACGCTTTGACTTTGATTTATTCTGTACGAGTAGTAACTCAGCTAGGCAGCAGACGATCAGTGAATTCATTAATTGTTGAATCATTTTTGATCTATTTTTAATCGATAGCTATAATTGAAAGGTCACATATGTTTCTACAACGTTACTTAAACGTGAAAACCTTTAATTGGCTCTCTGTTATCCTACTCCTCTTTTTGTTAAATTATAATTAGCTGTTGGTTTTCCTAAAAATAAATAAATAAATAAATAAATATGTATATGTAAATAAAAAAATACGTGTGGCACTCGGGGACTGCCGCGGTAAAGCTATTGCATAGCATTTTTAACAACTTATGCAATTATAATTATTTATTTATAACTGATTATTTATTTATCACATAACTGCGCTCTATCGAGGACGTTAAAATTATTCCGAATCATTTGCTACCGCAAATGATTTGGAATAGTTTAAACGTCCCCCGATAGAGCGCCGCGCACGAATTTTTTATTCGATAAAGCAAAAAAACGGATTATTCGAAAAAAATCGTAGATAAGAAGATAGATAATTAAATTATCTTTAAAATGGTGCAGGTTTCATAATAATACGCCAGATAGTATTTTCGTAGTAGTCGTTTTTGTGTTCGGTTAGACCTAATTATACAAATTAATTACACTATGTAATATAAACAAAATCTAAAATATTCAAAGCTAAGAATATTGGGAAAATGTTCTTGTTTAACATATATTTTTTTCGAATCGTAAGCACTACTCGTTTAGACGTAATTATCAGTTTAAAATCATTAATTTTCGTTAAGAAATTTCTTCATTCGGTCGCCGCGCTGGCCTAGGCCCGCGATAAAAGCTATACAATAGCTTAAAAATAAATTTAACGATGCACACGGTGACTTATGTATGTATGCATGTATATGTGTCATTTAGCTGCGTAGCAGCATGCGCTCGTGGCCTATATCTGTCTGAACTACCCCGCATTAAAAAATGTGTGTTATGCAGTCCTGCGTCACCTGCGTCTCAGAATACGCTTAGCCTTAACCGTGGTTAGACCCTTTAAACTCGGTTATCTATCTTAACCGAGCGTGGGGAAAATCGTCCTTATACTAGTAACTTTGACGATATAAACTCGCCCCGGAGACGGCATCGTTGCATAGCGCGCTGCGTTGGCGTAGTTTTAACACTTTCACGGTCCACGGCTCGGTAATTTCGCTCTTTCAATTAATTAATCATGGACAAAGACCGTCGCCGCGCGTCGATTATCCCGTCTGGTACACCATTAAGCCGTGAGCGGTGAGTGGATTCGCCATGGAAGTGTTGAATCCTACAATCCTCATTAATGCTTAACCAGTCTTAAATACTGCCACTACTATGCAGGGAGGGGGTGCTCTAAGTAATTCCCTCTCCAGACATTTATAATTTAGTTAACTTCATAACCGACGGTCATACCTCTGTCGTGTCGAGATAATGGAAATTCCCAAAGCGATAGATAGCGTAATAAAGCAGATAGTCTCCAAGCATTCCGCGTCCACTTGTTAGGTAACATTCTATATGCGGGCGTCATATTACGCTGGTCGGGAAATTTTTACATAGCTGCTTAAAAAATGGAGTGATGTGTTTAGGATTTATGTATGTATGTTTTCCGATTCGTTATTCCACCATAGCCACACACTTCTAAATTTCCAATTTAGAAGTGTGTGTTGTTGTTAGAATCGTTAGGGCATCCTGAAAACATACATAGATGAATCCTGAACACATGATTTTTCTCTTTTGTTGGGCAGTCGTGTGAAAATAAAATTTACCGAGTGAAATGCAACCGCCGCTAACCAAGTTAGACTGCCCAGTCTACTCTCGACAGTCCTAGGTATTATAACTTCGCGTATTAAATCCGTTTTATATTGTTTATAATGTCAAACAACCGCGATAGTCTAGGTCAGGAGTCAGCGACCTGCTGCTCGCGAGCCGCATGCGGCTCTTGATGTAAAGTTGCGGCTCCCCAGTTCCATACGCAAAAAATAATAATTTATTATCAAAACCCTTACAAAATAAGAAAATATATTTTAAAGTACCTAATTTCTCAATAGCTTCTATTTTCATAAGCATTAATTACAAATCGCTACGATTAGAGAATCGTTCTCATAGACTTGTCGAGTGGCAAGTTCACAGAACTCAAAAGCAAGTTAGAAGAGTTGGAGGTCCAGAAATGCATGCACATCGCGCAGCACAAGTGGGAAGCTCTAAAAGAAATGCCGCAAGTTGAGGCCCATGGAATATTTGCCTCATATTTGGCGCATGGAATAGTCTACCGGAATGCTACAGTGAGGTTAGAAAGTTGGCATATGTAGTGCTGACGATCATAGAGTCGAGATAGTCGTGCAGCAAGCGTTCTCTTGCATGAATATATTAAAAAGTAAAGTTAGAAGTCAACCAACAAAAAGAACTAGAGGGCTTGAAACTTAAAACAACAAGTTATAAGCCAGATTTAATCAAACTTCAAAAGGCATGCAAAGCCAATGCTCCTATTGATGTAACTATGTATATGTATATATTTGTGTTTTTATATGAATATATATTTCGTATTTGATGCCTTTTATTTTAAATCAAAAATCAAATACATGTAAGCAAATACTATAATATTAAAACGATTTTTTTAGTGCCTCTTTAAAAACTGGGAAATTTTGTAAATTGTAACTTTTGGCTTTTCCGTTTCAGTAGGTTGCCGACCCCTGGTCTAGGTTTACATTTCTTAGATTTTTTAGGTAAATGGATTTTACAATTCTTAGATTTGTCGCGGCACTTGATATTTTGCTAACAGTTTAATTGAATAATTAGTCACTAATCTACCTAAATTTGTTCAAGCACTTCGTGCTATTTCCACTTGATTGACAACCTTCGAGTTAATTACAATTAGTGCTAAGGCGAAATAATTGTCTCTAATGTTGCCGACTTGTTTATCCTGACAATATTTGATTGCCTTGTTAAATATTTAATTACATATTTCAGTTTATATGTCTATTCACGCGTGTGTACTTGACCTGTAGTAGAGAATTTTACAACATCTCAATTTGCTACCTCTAATTCTGCGAGATTGTTCTGATTTGGTGCGTTTTATTGAAAGCATACGTTTTATTGGAAATATATAGGTACATATGATTGTGCATTTTATAGAAAACATAAAGCTCCCCGAAAATAGCTACCATTTTATTCGTAAATGTGTCGACAGGCAGAACTGCATTAAATAAAACCGGTTATGTCACCTCAAAACTTTCCCGTTAAGCAGACAAGCCCTCTTTTTCCCCCTCACCTCCATCTCCAACCATACCCCCCAATCCACAACCTCACACCCTTAACTTCAGCCAAACATCTCCCTCCCCTCCTGCAAATGTAGTATATTTGTAGTATATCCTTGCTATCTACATATAGAGCATGTCGAAACTGTCATCAGCCTACTATTCTCTATTACGCATCAGAAGTTTTTAGAGAGAACTGAGGTAATATCGGCCTATTACGCGCTATTTGAGCCACACCTGCGCTATGGTATTCTTTAATGGGGTACTGCAGCGCACATGAACAGTGTATTCAATCCCCAGAATAAAACCATAATAATATGTGCGAAATTGTACTGATTCTGCGAGATTGTACTGATTATTCGTAGTCATCACTGTTTGCATTTAAGTAGGTATATTTAAGTAGTAAGTAAGTAAGTATGGATTTATTTTCAATAACCCTATCTAAGTATAGAAATAATTTTTCCATTATTATTATTATTAATAAAACAACATTTTAAAATTACACCTAAATTTATAAAAAAGTTTATTTAATAATCTTATTATTCAAAATAAAAATTCAGATATTCAGTAACAGTTATATAAAAAAAAATAGAAAATAGAAAGATAGAAAGCATCCCAAGAGAGTTCTAGATTAAGAAACCACATTTATTAGGAATAAAATTAACAAAAAAAAACATCAATATAATTATCAAATTATAAAAATCTTAATTTATAGCGAATTACACAAATTTAAATACACCAAACAAAAAATGGGAAAAAAATGCGTATATTCGTATTATTAAATTAAGAAATAATAACTCAAATCAAATTAAAGTCAGAGTCGGAAAATGAATTTAAGAATTAGGAATAATTTTACAAATCAAGAATGAAACTAATATCAAAAGAATTTGAAACGCTTGCAGAAAATAAAATGTTTAAATGTATTACAATTCATTAAGGTCGTTTAACTATATCTGTAGAAAGTATATTTTAGTTTCTTTCCTGAATTTGTCATAATTTTGAATATTTTTTATGTTTTCTGGCAATTTATTAAAATTGAGGCTTATGTATAAGAACTACGTATATTTCGGTACGGAACCCTAATTAACCTCTCTAAAACAGACACTCTGAATCACTGACAAATCGACATAATTTTAAAAGAAAATTTGCTAAAGTTGAGGTTGTGTCGCAGGCACGTAATGATAGGCCGTACTTAGCCTTCCCGAGCCGATGACTTGGCGAAATTCCTGGCGGCCACCGATGGATTTCGCACCTAATCCCACACTTAAGTACCGGTGGTAAACTTTGAGCGTAGCGCATATTATATATTCAGATAGTACCCACCTCTACCACAGATTAGTCAAGAAGGGCTTACTGGTATAACAGATGTGTCTATATATAATAGGGCTTACTGGTATAACATAACACAATCACCATGGCGCTACGGCGCTATATTTCGTATTAAATTGGTACTGACGGCTGTATAAAATAATAAAAGGTGTCATCGGCCGACTTGATTATTTCATTCTGTGATCGACTTTGGAAAATATTTAAATTTTAATTTAATTTATTTAGGTAAGTAACAGCATGAACTTATAATTAGGTACATAATTCTTAAAAAGAACATTTTCTTATGCCGATTATAGCTTACGCCGTTCGAAATTATTTGAAAAATATTTTACAAACTAAATTCTGAAACAAAAAATACAATGCATCCGTAAATATTTATTGGTTGAGAGGAAACGGATCCATACCGCGCGGAAATAAACGACAGTCCTCCCGATGTATTTGTAGATGGCCAGTGTAGCTTTGCCGAAAATGTAATTTTGCCGGGAGAACTCATCGTCCAAGTTCACGCGGCAAGGACTCATCCCCACCCACCAAAAAATGTCAAATGACCGCAAAAGTTGTAGAGTTAACCACAACCATATAAATCATACTTATACAAAATAAATTCAAAATAAGTAAATATGAATACATATATAAGTTATATTATATTTATACATCCATATTACAAATCAATATTACAAATCAGTAATTACTGGCAGTTGTCGCTGCAGCTTCAAGGGTGGTTCGTACTGCCGATTTCAAGCTAATTTTGTTTCTATATATAAATGACTATAAATGTCAAGCCCTGTGAATTTATCATTATACGTACGTGGCAATCGGTTAAGAATTGAATTGCGCGTGTAGTTAGAATGTCGTCTCGGGGGCTCGAATAACTGTGTAGATCGGGTTTTACGTCGCGGCACCTTCAGAGCGATGCTCGAAACTATGTATGTCTATTCTGATGTCGCTCTATTTGGCGACTTAGAGGTGTCAACTACAACGGGCGAACCCGTCACCTAAGGAAGTTTTAACAATATTTAATCATTCTGTGTCCGATCATTCTATGACCAGATATATGACCTATATTCGTATACTGAAATTATGGTTAATGTACCGACAGGTCACGCCGTTAAGTAACGTAAAATATTACATATGTCGGCATGACCCATCGGTGAGCCAGATCGATTGAGACTGGCAGAAGATGGAAAAACTACTATTTTTTTGCGTGAAACACAGGATTCAAGCAAGTCGCTGAAATGGCTAAAAAGTACATGATATTTTTTGTAAGAACACTGACCAGGAACACTGTATCAATAGAAAATATATCATAAATAGTTATAAACTTTTGGATATGTATATTTTCTCGCAGTAAATTCGTTTTCTATCATATTTATAGCTACCAATTTATTCGTAAATCATGTCGACAGGCAGAACCGTATAAAAAAATCGGTTGTGTCACCTCAAACCTTTCCCGGTAAGCAGACAGGCTCCCTCTTTCCCTCTCACTCCCCTCTCCAACCATAACCCCCAACCCACAACCTCACCCCTTAACTCCACCCAAACATCTCCCCCCCCCCCCCCGCAAATGTAGTATTTGTAGTATTTCCGTGCTATCTACATATAGAGAATGTTAAGTCGAAACTGTCGTCAGCCTGCTATTCTCTATTACGCATCAGAAGTTGTATGGAGACACCTGAGGTAATATCGGCCTATTACACGCTAGTTGAGTCATGCCTGCGCTATGGTATTCATTTATGGGGTACTGCAGCGCACATCAACAGTGTATTCACTCTCCAGAAAAGAGCCATACGTGCGATAGTGAGTATTGGTCCACGGCAGTCATGTCGTGAACACCTTCATAAACTAGGGATATTGACCGTATATGCGATTTTTGCTCAAGAAGCTCTTTGCGAATGTTATTGCAATAAGAGCTCGGCAATATCCTACGAGGAAGTACATCGCCAAGACACCAGGAACAAAACACATTACCTCCAACCGTTCGTAGGATCTTATGATCCGAAACCCGAGTTACGCGCTCAACCAAAATTTTAGAGGAACTGAGTGAAAGGGCAGTCGCCCTTACGATTTCTTTAAACTATTTTGGCGCCAAAATGCCCTAGATTTATGAGACTGCGTGGTGGCATAGCATTAGCCACCACTTTATCGCCTTTGCATAGCTATGGGTTCTACACGCTTTATAGAATTAGTAATTGTCAATAGTCTTAATTAGTGACATAGTAATTAGTTCCTACGCCGGTTTATGGGAATTTACTGAATACACGTTCGAGTAAAGAATTACGAATTAAAAATAGTGTTATTATTTACGCGTTACGAGTAGATTTACTAATTATTCCACTATTTTCTGGTATCACACGTTGATATAATTTTATGATTTTCTTTTAATGTGTTAATATTAATTACTAACTCATGGTCCTATATAAGATTACAGTTTGGTCTAATTAATTACCAGACATGTCCTTTGCCGAAATTTTCCAGACCATTTTTAGGGATTTGTAATAGAGATTCCTAAAATCGCTTTTAATTGCTGGATATTTACGATATATTACGAAGCTTACCTGCTCTCCCCTGCTGTTCCCAGACTGTTAGTCGGAATGCACAATCGATTGACTGATGCCGCACGGTGCGCAAACCGTCCAGGAGCGCCCGAACTGGGAGACTGGTCCGCAGGTCAGCGTTCTGCCCTGGCTCTCACTTATGCGTGGAGGCCGCCAGATCGGTGTCACCTCACGGGAGACAGAACGATACATTTCGTTGAAACTTCCTAAAGGGACGGGTTCGCCCGTTGTAGTTGACAGCTCTCTCTCTCCCTTCTGAGGTTAGGCCGCCGGATGGGTGTTGACCCGTGCGTTTGACTGACCCTATTCAACTGGGTTTTAGCGGTCAAACTGCAACAGGGCCCATTAGCTCCCAGTAGCTTTATTAATTGGGCGTTTTCTCATGTGTGTCGAATCTTTGTAAATTCCCCTCTCTCTACGATTTAACTATGCTTTTACCCTCAGGTGGCCGCCGACTACGGCATTATGACATCATTTACATTATCTTATTTAATAACTTGCCCGCTTGCCAAGTTAGGCGGTAGTTATAGCGGTTTTCCTGCATGTCCTAACCCGGATATATTGTATGGCCGCTGGAACTAAAATCTCACAATGGAACTTTGACAATATATCACCTGTTATACAGTCGGATGGGTATCTGCGGATGGGATTTGTGGAGCGTAAGTTTTTGTTGAAGAACCCAACGTTGTCGCCAGTTCCGAAATATACAACATATTAAAAGGAATAAAAAACACGACTGCCGTTACAAAAAGTGAACTATTGTATTTATAATTATTTTTTAATGGTTTTTATGAAGTATTTGTGATGTACGTAATTATACTGTATATAATGTGATGTATGTAATTATCTGACTGTCTACCTACGTTACGCGTGTGCCGACTTGAATATTATTTCATGTTAAATGTTTATGTGATTTAATCAATATTAGTGAAAAATATTCGAAGTACCTATTCAAAAACAATCGAAGAAATATTAAAATCTACGAATAAGTTAGTACCGAACTCACTTTTCTCTTAAAAACCATTTTAAAGACTGTGACCAGTTTGACAGTTCACAATGGAGGATAAAATAAATATACTAATTGAAATGGTAAATGAGGTGAAAAATCAATTAAAGGATAACAATCTACCAGAAATCAAAAAGAAATTATGCGACATCGAATCAAAACATGAAACACTTAATCGTGAATTTCAATCTCTAAAAGCAACAATGCAGGCGGATCTTTTTTCGAAAAGGATCGTTTTGTACGGGTTACATGATCCGCAGAGAAACGAACAAGAAAGTCAGCTGTTTCAGGTGGTTTGCGATATCTTTAAACGCCACTTGAATATAGATATTAACTATTATATCGAAGAACTACATCGCATCGGATACAGAAAGGGGAAACGGCCAATATGTATAGAACTCCTAAGTAAACGCACAGCGCAATATATCCTGAATAACTCCAAATGCTTTGCGAATACGGGTCTTTATGTATCACAATACTATACTGATGAACAATTAAAAAACAGACATTATCTTCTAAAGCATTGCAAATCTGCGCGAAACGAGGGTAAAAGGGCGTATATCAGGGACAATAAACTTTTTATCGACGGCATAGAATGGACGACTCGTATGTGTCAAGAAACTGAAAACAACACGGAAACTCCACAATCACTATCTATGCAGCATGCGGCACTTCATGAGCAGAATTCTGTAAGAAACACCACTATAGACGAAAAACTGTCAAAGTTTTTTTCATCTACACATCCATCGAAACGGGAAAACGTCTCTCACGTTACTGAAAGAGTGAAGAAAGCAGCTCACAATAATGGCGCCGCAAATAAATATGACATAAGACGCAGTTTATTATTATTTCAAGATCGCCAGTTGACCAATATAACGCCTGAAAATAATCATTCTTCGACTGGTACAACTGGAAGCAATCAATATGCGCTAACTTCATTACTATCGGAATCTGACAGCTCAGCGACAAACGAACCGACCGCGATGGGGACCAAAGATTATAAAATGAAAAGGAATCGCAAACCGATTCACAAGAAAAGAGACATCAAACAATGCGATGAGACATTTCAATAGTCATTCTTTTAGCGTAATTCATTCAAACATACAATGCATACGCAACAAAATGGATATTATAGAATCATTCCTGGAAACGTCATATTCTTTTGATGCAATATGTCTGAGCGAACATTGGCTGCGACCTGGAGAAGAGGAACTATATCGACTATCAAACTATGAAATGGGAGCAAAATACATCCGTAAATCGCACATCCATGGAGGCGTATGTATATTCGTAAAGAAATGTTTAGAGTATATCGACCGACCGGATATATCGTTACTTAGTGAGGAATTTATATTTGAATGTTGCGGAGTTGAAATTCCTAGCCTTAATATAGTTTTAGTTTGCATATATAGACCTGAAAGAGATTTTAATACGTTTCTTGTTAAATTTGAACAATTTCTCGAACAAACATTAATGAGAAATATTCGCAAAACCGTCATTATTGCGGGAGATTATAATGTTGATATCTTAAATAATAATGTACATGTTAAAAAATTTCTAAATTTGACACAATTATATAATTTAAAAATTGGAATTCGTAATCAGGCAACTCGAATTACACTGTCTGGAGGAACATGTATCGATAACTTCTTAACAAATGCGGAAACTTTTACAACAAACGTTTTGGATCTGGGTTTTTCGGATCACACTTCTCAAACATTTTGCCTGGAGCTAGAAAATCTTAATAAAAAGAATAATAAAATAAGATGGAAGTTCAGAAAACGTATATACAGCGCATTAAATATTGGCAAATTTCGTGATGCTATTGCCAATATTAATTGGTCAGAACATTTAAACATACATACTAAAAATGTAGATGAAAATTTAAAAGTATTTAGCGAAAAAATTCATAATTGTTTAGAAGAAAATATTCCACACAAAACCTGTAGTGCGAATTCGACAAAAAAAGCGAATTGGCTAACGAAAGGTCTAAAAATATCATGTAAAAATAAACGTTTGCTTTTAATTTTGAAACGGAGTGCAAAAAGTAGAATAATTTCTGATCATTACAAAACATATAAAAAAATACTATCAAAAACTATAAATTGTGCAAAAAAGTTACATTATAAAAAAATTATTGAAACATCAGAAAACATAGTGAAGTCAACATGGCAAGTTATAAAAGATCATAGTGGAAGATCAAAGGAAATAAAACAAAAAAATTTAGAAATAAACATTGAAAACATGCCCACAGTCGAGCCAAAAAGAATAGCGAGAGAATTTAACAATTTTTTTATTACCGTTGGAAAAGATAAACAGACAGCTAATCCTTCAAACGGAAAACAAATATTACCAACAAATAGCGTAAGTAATTCTATATATTTAAATCCGGTTGATGAAAAAGAAATATCTACTATAATTAAGGGGCTAAAAAATAAGAAATCTTTTGGCTATGATGAAATTCCGACCAGCGTGGTCAAGTCGTGTGTTGACCAATTATCAGCACCTTTAGCGCTGCTAATAAATCAGTCATTTCAAGAAGGTATATTTCCCACTTATTTAAAGAGAGCTATTATTAGGCCACTTTTTAAAAAAGGGGATAGTAGGAACCCCTCAAACTACCGTCCGATTGCTCTCCTATCAACTTTTGCGAAAATATACGAAAAGACCGTCTACACTAGAATATATAGTTTCCTTGAAAAATATAATATTTTTTCGGAAAATCAAAATGGATTTAGAAAGAACAAGTCAACTACACTAGCTGTCTTTCAATATACTAACGAAATTCTAAATTTACTAAATAATAAACATGTCACCCTGGGGTTATTGCTAGATTTATCTAAGGCATATGATTGTGTACTACACGAAAAACTCTTAGAGAAATGCTACAACGTCGGAATCCGAGGCAAAGCCTATGATTGGTTAAAATCTTACCTTACTGAACGGGAGCAGTGCGTTGAAATTACATACTTTAATAGCAATAAAAAGATGGTAGAACCTGTACGATCAAAATGGCTTCGATCACAGCATGGCATTCCGCAGGGAAGCGTCCTCGGTTGCCTGCTGTTTATAATATATGTAAACGAACTTCCTTTAGCGACACAACAGAAAATAATCCTATTCGCCGACGATACTTCTATCTTAATTGGGGGCCATACTAAAGCTGATGTGGAAAGCAGCGCAAACACAAGCTTTATAGAAGTAACTGAATGGTTAGGGTCAAATAATTTAAGTGTAAATGCGGAAAAAACAAAATGTATGCAATTTCATTCCTATCAAGCACAAAAATACAAATTTGAAATTAAACATAACGCTCAGATTATTGATATGGTGCAAAAATTCAAATTACTAGGGATAACAATCGACTGTAATTTGAACTGGAAAGCCCATGTCGAAGATGTAAAAATAAAAATTTCGAAATTTTGCTACGCTCTAAGGATTTTAAAACGAACTACAGATAAAAAAACAGCCTTTATGGCATATTATGCATATATTTACGCCTGCATAAAATATGGAATTACGCTTTGGGGCAATTCGGTAAACGCAGAGGAAATATTCATAGTACAAAAACGATGCTTACGAATAATATGTGGAATTCCAAAGACTGACAGCTGCAAACCACTATTTAAAAAGGAGTTTGTGCTAACGTTTATATCGATATACATCTTGGAAACCTGCAAATTTATAAGGGACCACGATCAGTATTTCAAAACAAACAATGTTGAACACGGCTATAACACACGAAATAAACATGAGCTACAAGCACCCAAGCCAAATTTAACTCTATTTAAAAAAGGAATGTTATACAATGCAATAAAAATCTATAACCACCTACCTGCAAATATCAAAGAAATAAAAGGAAAAGGGTTTACCGCAGCGTTGAAAAAATGGCTTATCGATAAAAGCTTTTACACATTAAACGAATATTTCTCATAATATTATATTGTAGGCATGCATTTTCATTTTGTTTTTAAATTAATTCAATTAGAAAGATTACAAATTTTCAATTATATACATTTCGTATTTATAGGCGGATTTTTGATTATTCCTTGATTTTGATTTTTTTCATTATTTTTTATATTATTGATGAATTATTTTTTATTAATTGTTTTCTACTGTTACATTTTAAATTATATACATTTCGTATTTATAGGCGGAATTTTGATTATTCCTTGATTTTTGATTTTTTCTTTATTTTTTATATTATTGGTGAATTATTTTTTCTAATTGTCTTCTATTGTTAGCTCTACTTATCCGGTCTGTTTAAATTTTTTTTTCATGTTAAACCAGTGAAATAATTGCATTTTTAATAAGATATTATAATTAGCAGATAAGTCAATTTAGCAGATAAGTAAATTTGTCAATCTGTTTTAATAACAGGTAATTGTGAGATACATAGTTTTACGCATTATCACCATAAATGTACCACCACAATTTCGGACAATAAAAATATTTCTATTTCTATTTCTATTTCTAATATGTATTTGTTCAGTAAGTTCACCGGGTGGTCGAAACTAGTGTGTAAAATGGTAGACTTATTTTCTGTAAACTCAAATTTAATAGAAATAATATATTGTAATTAAGGACTGTTTTTTCTAAATGACGCATCAGCAAGAATATTTCCTTACAGAACTAACATTTTTATATATTATATAAAACGTTTCCTAAGAATTACTTCTTAGGAAACGTTCTTAAGTTATATATCAATTAATCGTAGCGAATTCTGATAACTATAATTTTTCTTTAATATCGGATTTATAAAAGTGCAAATTTTTATCAAACGATACTTTGCAGCATATGTATGTCTTTATAAATAGAAAAAAACGAATTTACCGCGTGAACTTTGTAGCACCCGAAGTTTCGGTGACGTTGCAGCCGCCGTTGTCCAGGGTAGACTAAATTACTGTCAATCGTCATCCGTTATTCTGCGGAAAGGCGGCACAGCGGCAGCAGTTTGCCGCCTACCCACAGAACGACAGATAACGATTGACAGTACTTGAGTCTACCCTGGACAAAGGCGGCTGCAATGTCGCCGAAACGTCGGGTGCTACAAACTTCAAGAGGTAAATCGTTTTATCCTATTTATAATGTCAAACAACGGTGATATTCTTCGATTTCATATGTATCGCTTTAAGAAAATGGTAATTTCATTGCCATTACTGTGGTAATTTCAACATTGTCAATTTTATAATAATTGGTTGCTCGGCCCATCTACAACATTAAATCACTTCAGTATATTGGTAGGGTCTATTTATTATTATCTCCTAACAGTTCTGTGTAGTAACATCTTCGCTAATGTCCTATTTTTTTCTTACAAGGAACAGAATCATAGATTATCGTATCTATGGACGATGTATCACCTTTAAAAACTTAAATGTTGCCCATAATAAATAAAGGTTTTTTTTTATCGTTTTATAGATTTTTTTCTTTAATGATATGTCCGGCTCCGAGAGATGTACATGACATCATCAAAAACTAATTTTTGACAATAAACCTAAAACTTTCAGAAAACGGTCCTCAACTTAGCCTTCTGAAATATCAACTGAAAAATGTATTACCGTCACTTCACAGCTTACTGGGCCAAAGGACATGGCATAGTAATGAAGTGTTATACACAGATAGAAAAACTCCAGAAAACGCAACGATGAAACGGAAAATGCCATTCTAATTATATTACAAAATTAATTATGCGCCTCGATTACGTCGTAAGAACAGTATTTTTTAATTAGACATAACACAATTCTATGCATTGATATGACTGTAATACTATTTACTGGATTTTAACATTATAGAATTCCGATTACGTTGGAAGAATATTATTTTCCTAATTAAACGAAACACAATTTTATTCAATGGTATGACAGTAGCGAACATTCACTCGCACCATACACGCGCTAACTCCCTTTTATGCGTGCCCCGAACAAGACTAGCAAGAGCTACTTATACCTTAGTATTAAATTCTACAATCTACTCCCTACCACCATAAAACAGCTGCAGGACATAAAATTAAAAAAAATATATTAAGGAGATGCTGTATATTTTTTTTATACCGCAGCCTACGTCCAGTCCCGATTTGGACCCATCAGTATACCATTTAAGGCTACCGGCCTCCCAGTGCAGTTGGCTCTTTAGCCAGTCGTCTCTGGGCGGTAGTTCCACTGTAAAAAGTTTTCCAAAGATTAGGAGTGGAAGCATGGTGTCTGATACCATGTTGAGGGTTGGAGTTTCACTGACTGAGTCAAGAACTGATCTTAGTGCTTGTGAGATCCAGTTTACCTTCTCTCGGGCAGATAGCCTGTACATGCTGGATTTCGCCACCTTTTGCAAGTGAATGTGTAGGGGCGGTAAGTTCAGCAGTGCATTTAGAGCTGCTCCAGGAGTGGAGGACATTGCGCCAGTTGACATAAGACACGCCGTTTTTTGGATATTGTTTAGTTTGGTAATCACAGTTTTCTGGTTGGTTTTGTTGCACCATACCCCCGAGGCGTACGAGATTATCGGCCTCGCAATGGCAGTGTATAGCCAGGGAGAGATCTTGGGGTTAAGGCCCCAGTTTTTCCCTGCCAGTCTTCTGCTTATACCTAAAGCACTTTTAGCTTTTTGAATTGTTTTATCTAGGTGGCTGTTCCAGGTGAGTCTCTGGTCGAGCGTGACTCCTAGATACTTTACTTCCTTGGAGAAAGGAATCTGCCTGTGTTTTAGGATTGGCATTTTTAGTCCACCTAGTTGACGTTTGTTGGGTAAATGGCACGAGGACGGTCTTATCGGCGTTGACCGTTAATTCGTTCTCTCTGCACCAATTGCTAACGATTTCAAGCCCCGGACAATGACTACTAGGTCATCAGCATAGCCCTGTGTGTGTCTATCCTGGCCTCTGCCATCCTATGCAGTAGTTGATCTATTGCAAGAGTCCATAGTAGGGGCGATAGAACGGCCGTCAGCTTGCCCGTAACAATAGAAAATCGCAAGGGCGCTCCATGTAATCGGTATTATATACGGTACACTGGCCGCGGCTGCATTTCAACAGCTGCAAACTGACTGCTGGCAGCCACAACAGTAACCATAATAATAACTAATCGCAATGTAGCCTCATACTTAAAAGTAAATTGTCCCAATGGAGCCTCATACTTAAAAGTCACGTGCCATTGTTGCATTTAAAAGTATTTGAGGGACGCATCATTTACTGCCCCACAATGACGCAACAATGCAATTAACTACTCTAGTAGATATTCATTCCTACGATTTTTTTAAACAAAAATTAGATGCTAAAAAATTAATTATTAAAAATGTAACTATCATAATAGTTTTCATAACTGTAATATAATATGCAATGTTACCTATATACAAATACTATACGCAGTTACAATAATGTTCGAACATAAAGTCAATTTAATCCAGAGATGCAACATATTATGTAATATGGCCAGACTAATAATGTCAGCAATGACGTTTTAAATGCCAGTAGTGGTCACAAATACATTAAGCCACATACCTTATCGACAAATGAAAACGTCGACGAACTTGCTAAGACGGGAACAAAGAGGACGTTATACGGCCCTGTACCTTGCTGTGGCATACCAAAAAGCCTTGCAAACCTAATTCTCAAACAAATATGTTTAGAACAATCCGTCAACCACTGGAACAACACGCCAGGGTTGAATCAATCCAAAGCGCTAATTAGGGCTTACGACCCTAAGACGGCCCGTGAGGCCTTATCGCTAAATAGGAACAATCTACGCATACTGGTCAGGGCGCTCACGGGGCATTGTGGCCTCAACAAACACATGTACAACCTCAAGCTCCGAGACACAAAAATGTGCAGGTTCTGCCAAGGGGCAGAGGAAAATTCCCTGCACCTCATGTGCGAGTGTGGCTCGCTGATGCGTAAAAGATACATCCACTTGGGTGGTCATTACCTCTAACCTGAGGAGGTAAAACAATCAGCGCCAAAAGCCTGTTGCGGTTTTCAAATGACACGAGGCTTATCGCAGAACTATAGTACGTGGCGAACGCAATAGATCAGAAATGGTCGTAGTGTTACAAGGCTCATAAAGACCTTAGAAAAGCCCCACCCAACAAATAAAAAATAATATTACCTTATCGACCACGGTGACGCGTCTTGAGAGAACCGTGTCCTAGTTTGGACATTAGTTTGGTCAGGAAATATTTATTTTAGGAACTCGCATCTTGTCTTCTGTTCGGGCAGCTAACTTTTTCGCGCAATTTAGTCTATATGACCTGATCGTTATGTAGGGTCGGCTCAACTCCCATCCGGTAGCCTCCTCGAAGAGGGTTGAATCTGGAACAGACTATAGTTCTCCCGTCATGGCTGTGACCTAGACAGATGGGCAGATCATTAGAAGGGGGGGGGGGGGGGTGGAAGAGACATTCGGGTGCTGCTGGACATCGACTGTACGATTCAGTTAATCCATTGTGCATTTGGGCGAATAATCAAAGGTAATTTATTTATTTATTTATTTATTAGTTTCAAATATTATTAAAGATCATTACAGACGAATCCAATTCGCCCTTGAATATTAAATCTAGAGTGTAAGTCCAAAAATAAATGACTTACATAACTAAATTAATGCTAATATTGAACAATAAAAAAACATAAAAATATGAAACTAAATAAAAGACAGATTATGATAAACATGAGATAGCAGGGAGTTGCCGTTTTAGCTGCCAAAGGGATATACAAAGTTGTCTATTTCTGTGGGTAGGGAATTAAGAAGAGCTATAACCCTCCCCACTGGCCTGTCTACAAAAATATTTGTAGGTACGATGGTACGGCACATTAAACAATAGATACGATCTCCTCGCTGTGTAATTTACCGGTACGTACAATTCAAACTTACATAGTATCTCTGGCAAATAGACAGTTCTTTGAATTAATTTATATTCAGATATAATAAGGGAAGTATATCGACACGTTTCAATAGTGTTGTATCCTACCATTCCTAGCACAAAATCGGACGGAAATAAGTATGTATAAATATTGTATTTTCTGAAATAAAAATATCTTTAAAATTTTCTTTGAGTAATGTTCTTATATGTTTCCGAAGAAGCGAAGGTGGTTATTCACCTGATGCTAGCTAGTCTTGAAACGATCCGCTGGCCACCCGATCCCGTGTGATAGATTGGCAAAGGGCGCCACGGTCCGCGATAAATTCGATCTGTATCTTAATTTCTAACATAACTACCAAAGATGTGCTAAACTAATTAGACTTATGTCAATTACACCAATCTAAAAATGGGAACTAAATCTATATATTAAAACACGATTTGCAGCCTTCGGGCTTGACTATAATTGCTTTGTGTGCCAAATATTTTAATAATTATTATGCCGTTAAATATTTTATTAATTATTATGTACATATAATTATATATTAATTATTATGTACATATAATAATATAATAATATAATATAACATTAAAAACATATAATAATATATATTATAACTATTTATATTATTAATTAATTGGTATTTTTTATTATATTACAATATTATTTATATTAGAATAATATTTTATGAATATTAAGTATAGGTATATAAGCAATTCATTTCATGTAATGATAAATAATAAATCTATTGATTTCATAATGTGGGTTACTTACCACTTTCCTCAAAATTATAAACTAATACGTAAAAACTGTATTTTCTTTTTGTATTTTGCGCTGTAACAATATGTCTAGTTTAATCATGTTAAATTCCGTTTAAATATTACCATTCTAGTTAAATTCAGATTAAACATTAATTGCAAAACAATGTAAGTTTTCCGGAAAATTAAGTAAAATCAAATAAAATATATAAATAGTCTATATTTAAGAAATTGGCATAACTTGACGTGTACCCTTCTTAATAAACAACAAAATGTATAACAATACAGTAAAATATTAATGCTACTTAAAAGGCCCTTAAAGGAATTCAAATTCGGTTTTATAAAAAACTAGCTGACCCGTGCCTACTTCGTTGGGCGGTTAAAAATTTTACCTTTGGTGAAATTATGAGTGTGGTTCGGTTAGTACTAAGTGCTATGATTTATTTCCTGACTGCCAAACGAAGGGTTATATTTTTACTGCATATGTATGTATGTATTTGCATGTACATAAATTTGACTATAATACCGTTATTTGTGAGTGTCTTCTTGTGAGTGTCTTATTTGTGAACCTATTATCTCTTTAACTATTTATGCAGTAAAAGGGAAAAGTCTTTTGTTGAGACTTGAGACTTGAGACACTTGAGACGATAAATTTACTTATTTTGATAAGAATTCATAATTGTTGATAATATGACCAATAAACATGACCTAACGATTTAAATTATTTTTTAAATATAAAATACTACTTTTTGTGACTTAAATATAAAAGTTAGACATATGCTGTCGCAAATTTTTTTGTAGTCATTATCAAGCTTTACAACTTTTCTCTAGAACTTAATCATATATCTCTCATCGTTAAGGCAGCGTTAGTTAGAAACCTTTTCCTTCGATCGCTTATTCTCCGACTTACTTTGCAAATCCGACTACCACGAAAAAGAATTTTCATTTTTCGGATTAATATATAACCTATGATACTCACAAATAGCGTGGCTTTATATTAGTTAATGAATTTTCAAAATCGGTTTAGTAGATCTAGATCCAGAGATTACTTCCTACAACGTCACAAACTTTACCACTTTATAATATTAATATAGATGTGTGTTTTTGGAATATAGATTGATTCAGTAAATTACTAAATACACTCCGCTCTTTAAATAAACTGCTACTCCATCGAAACAAATTTCAAGAAGATTTATATGTCTAGAGCGCTTTAAAATCGTGCCGATATTCACAAAATACGATGAAGTAAATAACTGATTAGACGAGAAGACTATCGCTGCTAAGTTTTAATTAAATGAGGGGGGGGGGGAGGTTAAGTGATAGAAGCAACTTATAGCGTCTCAAATTAAATACGGATCACTTAGGAACACATTAAAGTCGACGAGGCGGTGTATGGCTGAAATTACAAGACATCGGCGGCTATTTCAGGAATTTCGGGCAGAATTTGCCCCGAGAATCCCTCTCCTTTTCACCCCCAACCCCAAACCCGAATTTCCACCCCCAATCCGTCTACCCCCGCCTAAATCCACAGAATTCATCAGCCTCTAAAGCGACCGTTACATCCCCGCGTCGGCAAATATTTGGCCGACCGTTTGCTTTTTACTTTGTTTCGTTTTTGTTCGGACCGTTAATAGAATAAGGCAAATAAACAAACACGCGATAAGTCGAATAAGTCGATAATAAAAATGTAACACTGGATTGTCGCGAAAGTTTATAACACATTATTAAAAGAAAGTGGTTTCAATTGCCCAGACGAGGATAGTTGGGCGGTGTCGACTACAACGGGCGAACTTGTCACCCCAGGCTGGTATAACGATATGTGATCGTTCTTTCAGCCGTGGAATAAGCGTGGAGACTTTGGAACGGCACGAACTTACCGTCCAGCAAAGCCACGAGCCCGATAGATACCAGCACCGGGTAAGGTAACTAGCGGGCAGCCTCGCCCCCTCTCTACCAGTTTTGGAATGATATCTCCTTCTGGAATTAACCATTAGAATACCTCCAACCTCATGACTCGTTACGAGTTCGAAGTCGCTTGCGCGTACCTCTACCTGTCGTATGTTCAGCGGTGATTCAGTTTGAATCTATCGCGGACCAAAGGCATCTCTTTCCCGACTCTGAATTCAGGATCAGGTAGCCTAATGGTCATTTAAAGAGTGGTTGACGACAGGTCTACATCGACCTTCGCTATATTTCCATAATCTCGACTCCTTCAGCAATTAGTTAGAGTGCACAATCGATTGGCGTCGCCATAGACGAGGACACCAAGTAAAGCAGAGTATATAATTCTCTTTATAAAAATCGGTTGTTTCACCTTCAGACTTTTCCGGCAAGTAGACTAGCCTGCTCGACAAACCCCCCCCCCCTACCCCCTCCGCGCCAACTCAACCTTTCCTCGCTAGCCAATTCATAGAATATTTGTATTATTTTCCGTGGTACTAAAATGGTATTTTTTCAAAAATTATTTAGTGTTTTCTTAAATATGACGGAATTTAAATATTATTTGCGTCGCTTGTATAAGAGATTTCAATTGGTGGTGAACGGTTTCGTGCAGCTTGGGCCACAAGATCCATTTTGTTCTCGGATCGGCTTAACTCACGATTCAGCTAGTATTCAGAAGCCTCCTCGAGTGAAAGACTACCCCGGGTAAGACTCCCGTATCTCAGGCCTCAGAGCTGGTTTACCGATTTCTTTCGGCGGGATTTCATCTCGTCGCCACTGAACGGTTTGCGCACCGGTCGGCAAAGCCAATCGGCTGTGCATTCTGACAAATTGCTGAAGGGATCTGGAGACTATGAATACACTGTTTCCTAAGCAGCAGGGGTGGATGTTAACCTGTTGTCATGCCACTCTTAAAATGACCTTGGGCCACTCGATCTCGTGGGGCACTAAGGGCAAAGAACGCAAAGGTCCGCGATAAATTCTTACTGAATTACCGCTGTAATACAACAGGTAGAGGTCACGAAGGCGACTTCGGACCCGTAATCAGTCAGGAGGACGTAGGCATCCTGAAGGTTAATTCCAGACGGAGATATCCGCCAAAACTGGCAGTTAGGGGATGAGGCTGCCAGCTAGGTACCTTTCCCGGTATCTTGCCGTAGGGCGTCGGTCTCTAACGGGTTGCTGGTGAGCTAGACAGTAGATCTTCTTGTCCCCAAGTCTTCTACGCTCATCCCACGGCTGAAGGAACGGTCCATATCGTTATACCAGCCTGGGGTGACGGATTCGCCCATTGTAGTCGACAACGCCCTACATTTCAATTATCTAGAGAAGAATGTCAAGGAGAAATACTCCCCCAAAGCTGTCTTAGAAAATATTTTCAGGCAAATAAACAATAGTAAAAAGTTAACATCCTTGCTAAAAAGAGATTATTAAACATTAATTTAGCAGAAAATCTGATTCTTTTGACATGATCTCCGATAACATTGAAGACGTGATTCCTGATAATCTAGGAATATCTGATATAAAATGAAAACAAACCATTATTCCCTTTAGGTTGCATGCGTCTTTGTATTCGCTGTAGAGTCTCCGTCACATAGTATAATTCGTTTGCCCCGCCAGAAAGCAATTCAAATGCCGCATGCAGAGTCAGACACAATAGTCACATTAATTTAACGAACGAATATAGTTGTAAATTCGAGCGGGCCTGAAGAAGCTTACCCGCTCACCGGTCTGGAATAACTCTCATAAGACAGCAACTCTGTGTATTCCTTCCCCGCGACGCCCTCGGTTCAACAGCCATCGGTAACTACTGTACCGCGAAGCTCTACTCTACAGTCCTCGTAAAGCAGTCTAAACTCCGAGTACACCGTTGATATCTTGATAATAGGGTGGATCAGCAGCACTCCTTATACTTGCCACAGTATCGTCGAGAAATGAACTACTGTTGGCTTTTGAGTGTCGCTCTGCCCTGTCCTTAACTGAATAAAACGAAGGTTTTGGTGAAGTGTCCTTTAATCTCCCCTTGGCCCACGCAATATGATCAACGCGCACACCGAGCCGCTCTTCGTTACACACTAAATTCAAAAACATACTCTAGCTGCATCCTGCCCGTTGACCTAATTAGGGATAACGCCTTCACAATATTCTCATATCGTACGTTAAACTTATTTACTTATTTTATTATTTTGTGCCATATCTTAAATATATATACAATACACTCTTTGCTAAATGGACGTAAGGCCTCTTCCTAATTATCATTACACTATGATTAATTAATCTAACAGGTTGTTACATACTAGGAACGTTCTTTATTGTCTAAAACACGTACGGTGAGTCGACCTTAGCCCATATTTGCTCTCCCTTCGTCATTTCGACCGTTCATGTAATTCGACACTCCCTCGCTTTCCAGAGATGACCTTCCTTCTACGAAGTGAGACAGTTAACATTCCTAGCCCCCTGTATTATATGATATTTTGCGGCACAACTACATCAAACGCCGCAAACGGTGATCTTCAATAGTCTGCGCGGGTCGTGCGAGCCTCGACAAAGCGGTGACTCTCAACGTGACCACAAGTACCACAAGGCCGCCGTAAATCGGTAATCGATTAAGAATAAATTTAGTTTAAAATTTAAATGTTTGAATAGGTTATATACACAGTCTGCTTAACTAGGCCTAAGCCCGAACCAAGGTAGACTCGACTAAGTTTAAATTGTGAATTGTGCATTCCCACAACACTCGACATAGAAATTACTTGCTCGAACTAAAAGTACAACTAACTCAGTGACAAACAGTTTCAAAATGTTCCGAATGCCGTCACCTTCAATCCGCAGTGGAAAATAAGTGTTTAACTCTCAAGACGAAGCTGATTATATAATATTTATATAACTTATACAACTATTATATAATGATTATATAATTTATATAACTCTCAAGGCGCATATGATATCGACAACCTCAAAAGAACATTTAAAGACGATTTTAATTATTACAATAAATAACTACATTGAAATTATTATTCCAGTTTGCTTCTGAATTATTTTCTACTGATTATATTTTCCCCTGACTATGGTCTTTTTTATTTTGACCTTAGATTTTTAATTTTATTTTATTTAATTAAAAATTAAATACTATAAAACATTGTTTTTGCTTATAAAAATAACAGGAACCAAATGGCAAAACCTTAACCTTTTGCTTATTTGATTCTGTCACCCAACTGGGACTAGCCCGTTCTAGGATGGACAGGACTCTAATTTGACCATAAATTATGTTAAATTTTTATTAAAATGCTCATAAAACTAAACTGCCCTAAAATATGATCCTCAAAAAAACAATCAAATATAGTGAGGCAATCAGAATTGACATAAAACTAAAGTAAAGAGTAAGATAAATCTATAATAAAAAGTAAAAAAATCAATAAGTAATATTTAATATATGTTAAGAAATATAAAAACTAATATAAAATACCTAGTCAAAAAAAAGTGCAATTCATTGTCAAAACAATATATAACAACGAAATGAATTGGGAATTAGTTGAATGTTAAAATATAATCAAAATACATACTATTTAAAAATATAATAATAATGTGTGCACCTAACTTTTATTAAGCTATAATTTCTAACATTGAAGTATGGTTAGTCTGTCATGACTTGAGAACCAATCCTTTATTTTATTTTTGTATACCCAAAATGTCAAGTTCATTTTTATTTCCATATTGATCAGATTGTAAAATCTCGGCGTAATGAAAGAGTAATGTCTTTGTCCAAATGATGTTTTTATCCTGGGTATTATTAGGCTATTTTCTAAAACTTGTCTTGTTGGTCTTCGGTTCTGATTAATATACTTACCCCTTTGGAATTTCGGTATTTTATTTGTTATAAAATCTTAGCTGTGTTTAAAACCTACTGGGACTTGTCCTTATGATATTTTGTATTTAGTATGCAATAATGTAAGACACATAAATACATATGATTATGATCAGAAACCTTTCTATCTGATGCTACTCATTTCGTATTGTATTTTTTAAAGTTTAAAATTGATTTCAGTTTTTTTCAGTTTTTTTTTATCGTGTAGAACCTGCCTAATAAGTCGTCGTGGTGAATATAAATAAATACGATTAGGCTGGATTGGCCCTCGTGGGGTGCTTAATGAAAATTTACCCAACTCGTTTCAGCTGAACGCTGTACGTGTAAAACTTGATTTTCACCGGAAGGCTGAAAAACGCGTACCGGTAAAAGGCAGTCGTAAATACAGAACGGATGCGAAAATGGAGTCCAAGTAGCGCCGCTCCATTGAAATCGAGAAATCGTTAAACATTCGATCACAATCTCATGAAATAGAAAGTAAAATACTAAAGATATATAGTTAAAAAAACTTAAATATCGAAATTAAAAAACTATTAGGAATTACTGAAGACAAATATAATTTCGACAAATAATAACCCCGCTAAAATAACAAAAAGATATAGATAGTCCAAAAAAGTGAATGTTATTATTGTTCATAATTTTATTGTGAGCCTGCTAACGACTCAAAATAAACAAATCTTTTTAAGGTGGAGTGTTGTTTAAACGGCTTAAAAAGCATGTTTTCATGTTTTTTTATTAAACTTTAATTTGAAATGTATGAATCGTTTACCTCTGGAATCGCTGATAGTTGCAGTTTATTATAAGTGTAAAAAAACTCCTTTTCTTTAAAGAAAACTTTAAACGCGTTTTTCTCAAAACCATATTTTTCTGTTTTGCGTCGGTGATAAAAAAACTACTTGACGGATCGAGTTTTACAATTATTAAATTCTCTTCTATATAAACTAAAAAAATAAGAAAAAAAAATATTTTTTTAGTAGTTAAACCCATTTTTCCCCTTAAATCCTAAAAATATATATAAACTTTTATCTATTTTTCGACTTGATCTAGAAAATACACATGTAAAAATTAATATCTTAGTTTTAGGCAAAACTACTCTCGCTTTTATCGGCGCAAACATACGATATACCGTCAATTCTGCAGCGGTAGAAACCTTTGCAAATGAATATCTCAAAAATAGTTTTTTAGTATTGCAAAAAATATTCTTATTTTTCAAATGTCATTCAAACTTATATAAAAGATTCATGATCATATTTCAACTTTAGGTTAAAAAAAAACATGAAAAACATGTTTTTTTTGGCTTTCTAATTCAGCCCCCCCCCCCCCCGCCCCCCTTAAGTTGCAAGCAAACTATAGCCTATTATTACACATGCACGTATGAATATAAAAAGCCCTGCAGACGAAAGTTATATATTTGATCGATTTTTCAGTATGTAAATTAATCGTTTTATTCAAATAAATGCCATTTAATATTTTTGGGGAAACAGCTTTTTTTAGCAATTTTGATATTATTGAAACTAGACACACACGATTGCAACAAGAAAGGTAGAATATTCATACTATTTTGTAGTGATGGATGTGATCACGAATAGCAATAACAATAACGTGTGATATTTGCAATCACGAAGAACGCGTTACGAGAATTTGAAAGAACATGCTATTTGAATCACGGCTACGAACAGCACCGCGTTGCTATCACTCGGCGCCGCTACGACGCGACCGATCACTGATCAGTGATTGGCCCGTTCTGGTGAACGACCGCGCCACTGAACAATGAGCGGTGAGCTCCGAATTGAACCGTTCACTTGGTTTCGTTCATTCTTAGCGCGTTCATTTCGTACGTTCACGAATTCCAGTTATTGCATATCGTCGTCGGCTACGAACGCGACCGATCAGTGAATGTCAGTGATCGGCCGTTCGTTCTGGCGACGCCCGCGCCGGCTGGACGATGAGTGGCGCGTTCATTTCGTACGTTTATGAATGAGCCGTCGCCGCATGTAGTAGCGACAAGCGTGCCTTGTGAAAGGGTTTTTTCGAAAGCTGGCTACATTATTTCAGAAAGACGAACTCGGCTTAGCACCAAAAGAGCGAGAGAGTTAATCTTTCTGAACGCTAATTCTTCTAATTACTTATAAATATTAAGCATATATAATGCGCGTTTCTGTTATCAGTTATCACATTGATGAAACTTTGTTACTTAACGTTTCACAGTACATTTCAATACTATCACGAAAATGACGAGTAGCAGTTATTATCACGCGTGATAAAATACCAGTAACGTGATCGTCGCGTGATTTAAAATTAAGAATCACGCCCATCACTACTATTTTGATCTATAACTAGAATTACTTTTTTTTGCATTAAGCATTACATAATATTTGCATTATGCATTGCATATGCATTGCATAATGCATGCATTATGCATTATGTCTTGCGCAAACCGCTGTTGCTAATGTTCAGGAATTTAACCAGGATATTGGTTGAGGAGGAAACCAGCCGTATCCCTGCAGGAACGGAGTTTAATATTACTTATTTACAACTTTTGGTATAGCAGGACTATTTAAAGCGCTGTAGGGATTGTCTTAAATTTTGAACCATTTTAGAAAGAATTTTTCATAACAAAGAGTGTATTTTTTTTCTAGCGAGGATTTTGGGGAGAATTAGGACCATCTCGACTAACCCTTATAGCTACGTGCCTGCAATACCTATCTGCAATATTCTAAAGTTAAAACATTAAAAATATAAAGGATATCCGAGTACAGGTCCTGCATAATATAATAAGGGTTATAAAGGTGTAGTTATATATGAATAAGATGGTAAAAGTGACTAAGAAACCAAATAAATTATACACAGTTATAAATTAATTTAAGGAGGTCCTATTTACTGATATTATTTTTGACTTTCCCGACAGAAGGAAAGTATTGTAAACCGCAAAAAAAAATTAGACCTGAAGACGGATATATACCTATATTTTGACCCAAGACGACTGAGATGATTAAGACCATTTCTAGACTGATGTCTGTGTGTGTATCTGTATGTTTGTCTGTGCGTATTCCTTTATGATAGCGCCCAAACGCTTCATTCGATTGAATTGAAAATTGGCATACAGGCATCATTTGGTTATGTCAAGAGTTGAAAAGTGGTTGAAATCGGTCCACCAGAGGGCGCTCTAGCCATACTTCAATCTCGAAATATTGCAGTTAGAGACTTGAAATTAGGTACATAGAATTTTGGTTGGAATATCTCGTATACAAGCGACGCAAATAATATTTAAAGTCTGCTATATTTAAGGAATACTACATAATTTTTGGATAAAATCTCATTTTAATACCACGGGAAATACTACAAATATGCCACGAATTGGCGCGCGGGGGAGGTTGGAATAGCGTGCGAGGGGAGGGGTGGGGGGGGGGGGAGGGGTCTTGGCGGAGACACAACCGATTTTTTCTCACTCATCTTGTGTTTATATATTATCTCATCTTGTGTTTATTATTTTTTTTAAACATTTTTTATATGTTAAGCAGCTAGATTGACTACTTGTTAACGAAAACAAGATATTGACACTATTTGGTCAAGTTATTTAGTGTTATTGCTCAAGTTATTTAGTATGTTAATTTTCTGAGGTTGGTATGAATGTAAGATGTTAAAATCTGGTCCCTATGCATTCTCCGTTAACGATTTAGTCGCTATAGTTTCCTATTTACAACATGCCTAATCTGTCAACACAAGCGGATTGAATGAGGCTATCTATTTCGACAGCTCTACCCTCCCCAATTTGATGCTTCATAAAGCAGGGCTTCTAAAAGTCAACGCAGCCAGCGATTCGGCGCCTTCTTTTTACGATCACTTATCCATTTTACGGCCATGCGAATGTCGTGACATGGAATAACGTAAACGATTTATTTTCATAATGTTCGTATCTCCAATCGCCAAAAGAGTGAGAGGGAAATTGAATTATTCATCTGAACCAGCCATATACCATACTATTATGACCTTGAATCTTGAGAAATTTTAGTTTATCCTAATCGATGTCACTGCCTCAAGTAAATCTTTTTTGTGATATAAGATAGTTACGTGTGAATGTCCCGAAAATATTACAATATTCTGAAAATGTCAAGATTATTAATAATATTTCACCTATGTATAGGTTCAATTATTTTTACTGGTTTTCATCTTATTTATTTGTAAATGTATTCAACTATTTAGTTAGGCTAAAAACAAGGTTCGAAAAATATGTATTTTTGGATCATCTTAGAGATTATGTTAAAAAGTATTCCCTTCGGCTACGTAGCGACCAAATTTGGTTGCACATCAGAACACCGTTGACTACGTAACGACCAATATTGGCGGCTTGCTTCCAGAGCGCACAGTAATATTATTTTCTAATTCGAACGCATCCTAAAATCCATACCAAATGCCCTATCATTAACATATGTACATACATAAACAGCCGCTACAATAATTTCGCGCGTCATTTCGCAGATATTTCTGGTAAAAGTCTATTGTCAAACATCATCATTTTTTTTTTTCGAGAAACCATCAATTTTTTTTTTGGTTTTATGAGTTAATATATAAATATTTTTGTATGTGAATAAGAATCTTAAATGACGCGAGGCTTAGCGCAGAACTATAGTAAGTGGCGAACACAATAGATCAGCAATGGTCGCAGTGTTACAAGGCTCATAAAGACCTTAGAAAAGCCCCACTCAACAAATAATAATGTGAATAAGCAAAACGAAATATTATATTTAATAGAAAATCTAATAAAGATCACAATAATATTTACAATTTCTAAATAGGGTTTCGTATTTTTCTGTAAGAAAAGTACAAGTTAGAAATGCCGAGTTTTTTTCACTTTTTCGACTTTCTCATATTTTTTCATAATTACCTAATTATTTCACATAATCACATTTCAATATTCTACATACGAAATTTCAATGCGATCATTACACAGTTATTCTTTTTATGATTTCTATAACAGTTCCATAGTTATAATATTTTTTATCGAGCGCGGCGATATTGCAAGAAATTCCAATAAATTTCCGGGGCCTGCCATGAAATTACGCCGCTACTCGAAGGGCTAAAATTCATCGAATTCAATAGTTTTGTACAATATGAGATTAAAGATATTGATTTATGTTTGTTTGTTTATTTGCTTATTCTCTTTATTGTGAAACTTCACAATGGGCGGTTTCATTGTCATACGACAATCTCTTCCGACCAACTATATTATGAGGGGTTTATATGTATGTATGTATGTGACGTATAACATATGTAATAGCATGTCATGTTATTGCTTTCGATCGACAGAATTAAAATGCAATCCGATAATTTTATCCCAAAGGAAAATGGTGACCCAGCCGGGAATTAAACCAGCAACTCTCTCGACGTAAGATCAGGTGACCTAACACTATGTATGCCACTGGGTGTATGCCACCACCGTGTATGGAACCTAGCAGATCACGAGCATTCTTACCATACGTCAAGGACAAAATAGATCGAATAAGTAAGATACTAAATGAATTCGATATAAAAATGATCTTCAAACCGACCCAAAGCATAGCTATCAATAGCTACTTGACTAATGGAACACATCAAAGCTGCTAAAACGTTCAGCAAGAAAAAGCGGCGATCTGCGAACACGTATTGGAAAGCTTAATAACCACACTGCGAAAAATAAATGACGTGGTACACGGAAAAACGCATGTCTCAACAAGGATTACGTATATAGTGCGTACAGTGGTCCATACGTATGAATTAACATGACGCGTACCGGTGTTGGATTAGCGGTAGTTAACGTGTCGTAATGTTAAAGCAAATTGATATTTCATTACGTCGCGGCCTTAGGATGTCGCTTCTAACATGACAGCATGTAGTTAGTATACGTTCGGCGACGCCAATCGGTTGTGCACTCTGACTAATTGCTGAAGGAGTCTGGAGACTATGTTAATATACTGTCTCCTAAGCAGCCGGGGTGGATCTTGACCTTTTGTCATGCCACTCTTGACCTTGGGCCACTCGATCCAGTGTGGCACTACGGGAAAGATAAATTCAAATTGAATTACGATAGAGGCCGCGTAAGAAACTTCGGACCCGTAACCAGTCGGAAGGATGGAGGTATCCTGAATATTAACTCTAGACGGAGATATCCCACCAAAACTGGTTATTAGGGGCGAGGCTGCCCGCTATGTACCTTTCCTGGTGCCTCGCCGTAAGGCGTTGGTATCTAACGGGCTGTTGGCAAGCTAGAGAGTAGATAGTCTTGTCTCTAGTCTTATATGCTCATCGAACGAACACATATCGTTATACCAGCCTGTGGGGACGCCGGTTATAGTCGACACCGCCCTACTATCCATTGAAACATCGAAGCGTCGGCGACATCCTCGATTCCTACGAGTGGCAAACTCAATTTCCCAGTTGATTGCAAAATTTATTTAAAATTGTCACCCGAAACACTGGGCTGGAGGCAGACTGCTGGAAAACGTGGAGCACAAAATAAACGAATGGACGTGGATGTTTGTCCGTTATCTACTCGAAGCGCGTCCATGATGCGCCTATCTGGTCGTCCGTTCTGTTTGTTCAACGTTGCATCAATTTGTAATTTCAATTTAGTTTTGATTGTGACTGTGCGGTGACCATATCGCGGATACTAGGATCGTACGAAACTATAAGTATTTATACGTAGAAATTTATACTATAAGTATTTATACGTAGAAACGTACTCGTATTTAACGCGTGAAGTTTGTAGCACCTGACGTTTCGCAATATTTTTTTATTTTTTTTTAAATTTAATAACCATTTTTTAAAATACAGCTTTGTATAAAATCCAGCCAAGCCTAAGGCTTACCTGCTGGAGATTATGATAGGGTGACTTTCAGTGCAACTTTAGTGGCCATTTTGACCATTTAATAATATGTCTGCTGTATTATCTGCTATATTGATAAGTATTGAAAAGTACAGAAAAGCTACTTGTACCTTAGCATTAAATTCTATAATCTACTCCCTACAAAATTTAAACAGCTGGAGGACATAAAATTTAAAAAACACATCAAGGAGATGCTGATAGGCCACCCTTTCTATAATTTGGCCGAATTTGAGGGCCACGAGTTTTCAAATATTGTGCCCATTTAAATTACTTAAAAAAGTAGAGCCTTATTGTCTGATTATTTTATATGGTCTTATATCTGTACTTTTAGTTTAAAATGCATAACGTAGATTTAATTTGATTATTTAACATTTTACTGACAATTTGAATACGATAAATAATTTTACTACGTATCTTTTCGAATCACTAACTACTTCAAATATTAAGCTTCTATTTTGATTATTTATATTTATAGTTTGACAATCTAGTAGTTAATTCTTGACTAACTATGTATGTTCAGTAAAGAGTAGTAGCGAAACTTACTACATAACCCAATTATTTTGACACGTCCAAGAGCGGTCTTTAGCCGTCAATTGGACACGACGAAAATGTAATGTAATGTAATGTAATGATTAGTCTGCACAGAAAGCCACCCCCTTGATAATATTTACATAAAAAAATAACGTACTTAATGCTAATAAAATAAAAACATGAATATTATTCGTATCATTCACACTTGTGCTTCACTTTCACTTATTTTAAAGCTAACTATTTTTAATTCTTTTTTTTTGTTTTTTTTGTACATTTTTTATTTTTTTTAAATGTAAAGGAATTTCGTTGAATAAATGAGGGATTAGCCAATTCAATCTTCTTTTGCCATAAAGGTTACGAAAAGGAGGGATATTGCAACCTCCGTTGTCCAATGTAGGTAGGTAGCACACAGTTGTTGTTGCTTTGCAGATTATAACGGTGGTGATGGGCGGGTTCAGGACGAGCGAATTTTGAAAATCCGCCGTGAGCACAATACTCAGTATATCTTGTGTTACCTGCTTACGGTCGGCGATGGGCATTGAGAATATTTTATTAAGATATTTCCACGTAGTAGAGAGTTTGAAACCGTCGTCTCTATTGAAGTTCGGGTTTCTTCTTGACCATGCTTTAAAAGTAAAATTGTTCTTTGTATAGAACAATGGGATTTTGAAACTGAACCCAGTGGTTAGTTACGCTATCCAATGTGTGTTCGCAGATCGCCGATTTTTCTCGCTGAACGCTTTTAACAGATTTGGTGTATTTCATAAGTCGAGTGGCTTTGAGCCGTTTCGTTTAATTTTGTTCAGCGTAGACTAAACCTCAGTAGGGCGGTGTCGACTACAACGGGCAAACCCGTCACCCCAGGCTGGTATAACGATATTATATATCGTTCTTTCAGTCGTGGGATGAGCGTAAAAGACTTAGGGGCAAGACAATCTACGGTCTAGTTCACCGGTAACCCGTTAGAGACCGACGCCTTACGGTGAGGCACCGGGAAAGGTATCCAGCGGGCAGCCTCACCCCCTAACTACCAGTTTTGGAGGATATCTCCGTCTGGAATTGACCTTCAGGATACCTTCGTCCTCCCGACTGGTTACGGGTCTGAAGTCGCTTACGTAACCTCTACCTGTTGTATTACAGCGGTAATTCAGTTTGAATTTATCGTTGACCTGGGCGTTCTTTCCCCGTAGTGCCTCACGGGATCGAGTGGCCCAAGGTCATTTCAAGTAGGGCATGATAACAAGTCTACATCCACCTCCGCTGCTTAGGTAACAGTGTATTTCCATAGTCTCCAGACCACTTCAGCAATTAGTCAGAATGTACAGCCGATTGGCTTCGCCGACCGGTGGGCAAACCGTCCAGTGGCGCCGGGATGCAATCCAGCCGGGAGAAATCGGTCCACCAGCTCTCAGGCCTGAGACACGGGAGTCTTACCCGGGGTAGCCTTCCACTCGAGGAGGCTTCTGAATAGGAGCGGAATCGTGAGTTAAGCCGATCCTAGAACAATATGGATCCTGTGGCCCAAGCTGCACGAAACCGTTCATCACCAAAACTTCACAGCTTTATTTGATTTTATACACACCCGAAGCTTTGCAGTGGGACTACATCATTTACAGGTCTCAGAGATCGAGTTATATTTTGGGCCGGTTTGAAGATCGATTTTATATCGAATTTGTGTTTCGTCCTTGACATATGGTAAGAATGCTCGTGATCTGCTCTGTCTTTGAGCTGCATCTGTATTTAATCATGTGCGTTTCTAGTGATATTTTTCGTAGCCATTCCCACGATAAATTCGTTTTCGTCCAATTTATAATGTCAAAGAACCATGATATTCTTTGATTTCATATCGTACGAAACCGTATTAAAAACGATACATTTTAAAATACTTTTTAACATAATCTCCAAGAGGATCAACAAAGACACTTTTTTCAGCACTCGTATCAAGCCAATTAATTAAATAGCTATAAATAGCCACAAGTATTTAAAATTGAAACCAGTTACGATAATTATGTAAACCTAGATATACAGGGTGAGTTTTTAATTAGTGACATCCTTGTAGTGGGTGAATCAGAACTATGAAGTAAGCAACTTTTAATACAAAAAAGGCAAAAACAGGAAAAAAAATATTCGTTTTTTTTCTTGTTTTTGCTATTTATTTTGTGAAAATTGTAAATCTTATCATTTAAAAAAAATGTTTGAGAAGCGTTTAGCGCGATGCGACATCTAGCGGTAGGTTAAATATCGGTAATGCACTGTATTAGAAATAGCTTACCTACCACTTTATAGCGCATCGTCCCTTTTTTTCTTATTTTTTCCAAAAGTTCCTATCAAATGTTGTTTAGCTGCAAGGATGTCAGTAATTAAAAACTCACCCTGTAAAGGTGCAATAATAATCCTGGAAAATAAAATGTAGACAAAATGGTCAATATTAAAATTCCGTTATTTCATATTGATATACTTGGCCAGAGTTGCCATGCATTTCTCATGTTCTTTGCGCCATATATTTAATGTAAATCTAAACTCATTGGCAAGCGGAAATTATTTACATACGTAAACAGTTGGTAACTGTCCAAGACCTTTCTTTTAAGCAGTGCAGTTATTTATTAATGTAAACGAACTCGTGTCTGCATTTTGTTGTTTTTCCACTTCCGCATGAAATAAATATTCTCGGAAATGTATCAGACGTTGAAATATCATGTGATAGTCGTGCGAATTACCCAAATATCGTCACTACCATAATAAGAATAATAATAATAATACAACGGTCTTTCCGTAGTAGACTAGGTTTTGTAATATACCCAGTGGCCGGCCATCTGGCTTATCGGTATTTCGACTCTCTCGGATTTATGTAGAACAGTGCATTTTCAACGCAAATGCTCGGTTAAATACATTCTTCTTATTCAGCGTTATGGAGTTAGACCACGCTCTTTGCGATCAGTATTGACAACCCTTATAATACGAGACGTAGGTAATAGAAAAAAATACTATTAAAATAGTTCATTTTATTAGGGGAAAGGACAGGTAAACACGAAAAACATCATTTTCTAATAGGTACCACTTTTGAAGCGTTTTATCGAATTATTTAAGTTTAATTTATAAATGTTTAAGTACACAAATGTCTAATGTACATTTTCCGTTAGGATCAAATTAACGGATATGAATTTTCAACTATGTCGATGAAATGCAATAACAAGACACACACTTACACACATGTTACATGCACACATATGTACATATAAACATTTCATAGTAGGGTTGGTTGTAAGAGATTGTTATATGACAATAAACCCGCCCATTGTGAAATTACACAATAAACAGTAGAAAACAAACAACATTTCGATTAAAATCTCATTTAGTAAAACTTTTAAACATATGACGTTTAGGTAGTAAAATAGGTATTTTTTGCGCTTTTACTAGAAATTTAAGAGTGCTTTTACTGGTCTCATTTGTTTACCTATTTAAAACATTAGTTGTCAAACTTAATTCATTTGAGGTCAATGTTAATACTTAAGACTAAGAACATTATGATAGAAATGAACTGTTTACATACATAAACAGCGGGTAACTGACCAAGACCTTTCTTTTAAGCAGCGCAACTATTATTTATTATTGTAAACAGACTCGTATCTGCTTTTGTAGTTTTTCCACTTCCGCATGAATTAAATATTTTTGGAAAGGAATCTGATTTTAAAAGTGCATAGTCGTGCGAAACTTTCAAATATTGTCACTACCATAATAATAATATTAAAACAACGATTTTTCCGTAGCAGACTAGGGTTTGTAATATCCACAGTGGTCATCTGGCTTGTTGGTATTTCGACTCTCTTTGATATATGTAGAACAGTGCATTTTCAACGCAAATGCTCGGTTAAAATACATTCTCCTTATTTAATGTTATGAATTTAGACCACGCTCTTAACGATCGGTATTGATAACCCTTATAATAGTAAATCTAATAGAAAAAAAAACATTAAAATAGTTTATTTTAATAAAGGTAAAAGTAAACAAGAAAAACATCATTTCCTAGTCTTTTTAAAGCAATATGTCGGATTATTTAAGTTTAATTTATATTTGTTTTAATATACAAATATCCAAAGTGCATTTCGAGTAAAGTCTCGTTTAGTAAAAGTGTTAAAAATATGAGATTTACATAGTGAAATAAGTGAAAAATGTTAGTGCTCTTACTGGAAATTTAATAGTGCTTTTACTGGTCTTACTTTTGCAACCATTTTGAAAATTAGTCGTCAAACGTAAGCCATTTGAGGTAAATGTAGATACTTAAGCCAAAGAACGTTATAAGAGAAATTAAAATGTAGATTAAAAAAGATTTTCCATAAAATTCAGTTCGTTCTTTTTCTTGTTTTGTGCTACCAAAGATTGGAAAAAAATATATGTAACTTTGGTAGTTTGACTTGATATCACAAGTACCTAGATGTTTTTCGTGAAAGCTTTCGTCACAAAACACATAATTGCTCATATTTGTGATTTTTAAGTAATCAAATACGAAAGACACAAAAGTTTACGTTACCTTTAAAGCTGCCGAAAAGTTAGCGAAACGAAACCAAAGTTAGCGAAGCGAAATTGGGAAGGACGTTTCGAATAAAAATTACAAAATCGCACGAAAACGGCTGCGCGCAGAGATTATAGAAGAGAGACGTTAAATCATTCATAAAATTGACGTTTCGCGCATAGATCATAGAACAAAACCGTCATTCTCATTCATTAAAAAGTCGTTTCGCTTTTTCGTTTCGGTTCGGATAGTGACGTCATTTCGATGTGAAAACGAAGTTATAAAATCGGCCGCCAGTACGCTAAATCAGCGCGATAGCGAAACCAATTGAGAACGCTAAAGTTACAAAATCGCCCTGCTGTGCCGTATAACGTTCCCTTTGCTCCCGTCTTAGCAAGTTCGTCGGCTTGTTCCTTTCCCTCGATTTCTGCATGGCCGGGAACCTATCTCAGAATTACACTGTTTTTTTCGCCCAGGGAATTCAGTAGTGATACACAGTTTTGCACTAGCTTTGAATTAATTGTATTCGAGGCTAGTGCCATAAGAGCTGCCTTGCTATCCGAGTGGATATAGAAACTTTACTATTACTAGTATTATAATTTTATTGTGACTTTTTATTTTTTTACAAATATTACAAATTTTATTTATAATTTAAGTTATGACTATATAGCTTATTATAAAACGAATGATAAGTGTATATTATTATCTATTTATTTCAATATTTTATTTTATTATAATTATATATTAATACATTTTATTTTTATTTAATTAAATGTTTTTTTATTTTCACTTTTTTTTTAAACTATTTTTTTTTCTTTTCAATATGTTTTCCTTTATAAACTAGTATTTGTTTAAAATGTTTGCCCTAGAACAAGTGTTTACTTAGTTGGGTGACATGGGACCGATCTTCACTATAAGCGTGACATAACTTGCTGTGCGTTTTATTTAAAGTGTAGATATTAATTATGATTTGTTACGCTTGTTGCATATTATGTACATTACCATAAATAAAAATATAAAAATAAATAAATAGATACGGTGGTTGACGTAATTCTTATGGAGGTTGATATCCGCACATTCAATAATGGCGTATACTGAGGCTATTGAGGCGTATTTCCCCAAGTTTACACTTCTTTCGAAGTTTGGTCGCTCTCTATATATACCGCAGCCTACGTCCAGTCCCGATTTGGACCCATCAGTATACCATTTAAGGCTACCGGCCTCGCAGTGCAGTTGGCTTTTAGCCAGTCGTCTATGGACGGCAATTCCACTGTAAAAAGTTTTCTAAAGTTTAGGAGTGGAAGCATGGTGTCTGATACCATGTTGAGGGTTGGAGTTTCACTTTCTCCCGGGCAGACAGCCTGTACATGCTGGATTTCGCCACCTGTTGCAAGTGAATGTGTAGGGGCGGTAAGTTCAGCAGTGCCTCTAGATCTGCTTCTTACCTAATTAATTAATCCAATTACTCTAGGGAATATACATTTGAAATATTACCAAGGAAGATGCAAAGCCCTGAGATTCATTTCTATTTAACTGACTGACATATTATATAGATTGTTGTGCAGCATTTTTATGAAAAACCAGCAAACATATCAGATAGCATTTATTTATTTATTTATTTATATATTTATTTATTTATTTATTTATTTTCATAACAAATCAACATTACAGTTTCTACCAATCCGTTGATATGCAATATACACATAAATATATTTTTAAAAAAAAATAGAATTCTTACAAGTACATACATAACATGTTTAAATAAGCGTTAAATACAAATACCGGCATTAAGAATAGAAAAACTTACAAACTTACAAACTTACAGTACATAAGAGTGAAAACAGTTTATATTATTCTGCCATAAACAAGTAGCGCAATGCCCACACCTTGAAGAGATGCGGGCTCGCTGTAAAAATATCAAAGTCTGGCGCTGTCGAACATAGCGCATTTATGTGCCGCAAAGCTCGTGTAAGCAGACTCCATCGACTTAGGTTGGTGCGCGAGGACGGCTCCGCAAGTAGATTATGAATGCGAGCACGATTATAATTGTCCGGGACAAAGAGACAAACCTTCGCTAGCATGCTAGGATTATCAACTCTTCCCCTAATCAGCTTGAAAACGTAGGCCATGGCGAGAATTTCTCTACGCAACTTAAGAGAGTTATAGCCCACCATGCCTAGTAGGAAACTAGTAGGGTATAAGTACGGATAATATCCGTACTGCTTAAAATATATAAATCGTAAGAAACATTTTTGATTTTTTTCCAACATAGTGATATAAAGATCCTGATGTGGATTCCTGACACAATATGATTGTATACAGGCAACTCTTGGCTACACATTCATAATATCTTAATCAATAAAAGACGCTGAATTGAGTAGGCTGAAGTAAGAGCCAAAAATAGCCTAAAAAACCATTTCAGTCCGAGGAGGGTAACCTTTTCAAAGAAATTTTGCGTGCTAATTTCTTGCTTTGATCACATTTTTACGGTATTGGCGAGGCGGTTCTTGTTACGACGATTAATTTAAACTTTCCCTCTTTTCAGTTGCTCAGGGCAGCGTACGGTTTTGCCTGTATTTATTTTCTTACGTGTAACGTCCTTAAAATCTGACCGAAAATAAGGATATCAATATAGAGAGAAGAATGCCACTCTTTGGGCCCACCCTAGAGCTCTAATAAAAATAAACCACATTTTATATCAGAAATCTTTTTACGTAGGTATTTTAATTACTTATATGACAGCTCTTCCTAACTCGTTAAGGGTAAAAATTATATACGTCAATAAATATCCATAATGGATGGTTTTACTTGGTAAATCGCCTGCGATATACGAGACGAAGGGCATCACGCAGGCCGTCAGTTGTTGCTTGGCTTTCTCTTTAAACGATTGTCAAAAAAAGAAGTGTAATCTGTTCAGGGTTCATCTATATATGTATTCCGTATCTTTATCTCACCATAATTTTTAAACGTTTAAACCGATTTAGAATTGTGTGGTATTGTTAGAATTGTTATGTCATCCCGAGTGTCATAGAATACCTCAACTATCCAAATCGAGTAGTTAGTAATCTAAATGTCCAAATGTCCAAATGTCAATAAATTAACATATACCTATATTTATATCGTGTTTGCTGTCAAATGAAAGGTCTGATTGAGTAAATTCCGAAAGTATACATGTATCTGTATGGATAAATACATAAACCCTAAATATTTCATAAAAAAACCGTAATAAAAATAATTATAAACACAATAGTTCACTTTCTGTAACGGCAGTTGTGTTTTTATTATTTTTAATGTATTTGCTTGTCGTGCCGTGTCTTTTGATTTTTCTGCATACTTTTTTTATTTTGTGCAATAATGAGTAATAATGTAATAATAGTAAGTAGTTATAATAGTAATAATGAGGTAATAATAATTATATGTAATTACAAACATTTCTCGTCATAGACCTAATAATTAAAATATATAGAACTTTAATAAAACTAAGGCATTAGAGGTGGGATTTAGCTTGTAAGGTGAGCGTAGATGACTTAGTGACTATACAAATTTACTATCCAGCTAAGCCAACATGCCCAACAGAGGCCAACGCTTTAAGGCGAGGCACCGCGAAAGGTAACCATCTGTCTACCAGTTTTGGAGGGATATCTCCGTCTGGAATTAACTATCAGAATACATCCTTCCTCCCGATTGGTTAAGGGACCGAAGTCGCTTACGCAGCCTCTACCTGTTGTATTTCAGCGGTAATTCAATAAGAATTTAACGCGGACCAGGGCGTCCTTTGACCGTCATACGACTCGGGATCGGGTGGCCTATAGGTCGTTTCAAGAATGACATGACAACTAGTCAATATCCACCTCCGCTGCTTAGAAGACTGTATATTTCTATAGTCCTCAGACTCCTTCAGCAATTAGTCAGAGTGCACAATCGATTGGCATCGCCGAACGATGCGCAAACTGTCCATAGCGCGGGAGGCAATTCCCCAGGAGAAACCGATGCACCAACCGTGAGGCCTTAGACACGAGAGTCTTACCCGAGGTAGCTACCTACACGATGAGGCTACTGAATGGGAGTTGAATCGTGAGTTGAAACGATCCGGGTACACACTGGATCTTGTGGCCCAAGCTGCGCGAAACCGTTCGGTACCCTAGAAAAGTACAGTAGGGCGGTGTCGACTACAACGGGCGAACCCGTCACCCGAGGCTGGTATAACGATATGTGATCGTCCTCTCAGCCGTGGGATGAACGTAGAAGACTTAGAGACAAGAGACTCTGTCTAGCTCCGCCAACATGCCCGTCAGAGGCCAACACCTAACGGCGAAGCACCGGGAAAGGTAACCAGCGGGTAGCCTTGCCCCCTGACTAACAGTTTGGAAGGATATCTCATTCTAGAATAATAATTAACCCGCAAGATACCTCCTTCCTCCCGACTGGTTACGGGATCGAAGTCGCTTACGCAGCCTCTACCGGTTGTCTTTCAGCGGTAATTCAATAAGAATTTAACGCGAACTTGAGCTTCCTTTGACCGTCATACCACTCGGGATCGGGCGATCGATAGATCGTTTCAAGAATGGTATGACAACAAGTCAACATCTACCCCCGCTGCTTAGGAGAGAGCATAGCTTCATAGTCTTCAGACTTTTTCAGCAATTCGTTAGAATGCACAAGCGATTGGCGTCGCGGGACGGTGCACAAACCGTCCAGTAGCGCGGACGGCAATTCACCAGGAGAAACTGATCTACCAATAATAAATAATTATTTTATTCAAATAATTATTTTATTACAATTTTTTTTTGTTACAAAAATATTTTGTTGTTGTAATAATCACAATTATGAACAAGCACGCACAAAATTAAACGTTCACCTTAGAACAGGTCCCGGCCTAGTTAGGTGGCGTTGTCACTGGACTTTGCTATGTATTCATTTTCTGCTATTTATTCAATGTTTAAAATATTTAATGCATAGTTCCTAAGATAAAATTGTTTTAAATTATTCTTGAATTACTTAAATAAATAAATAAATAAAACCAACCGTGAGGCCTGAGATGCGAGAGTCTTGCCCGGGGTAGCCTTGCACACGATGAGGCTACTCAACAGGAGTCGAAACGTGAGTTGGACCGATCCGAGTACACAATGGAACTCGTGGCCCAAACTGCACGAAACCGTTCGCTACCCAAAAAAAGTACAACAATAAAGTCAGGTACCTACCTAACCACCGACCCGACCTCCTATTAAGCGAAATCGACCTCATAATCTTTTCGATAAAAGAACAATCCGCCTTGCGCCCTTTTCAGCGTCAAAATACTGGGTAAGATAATACTTTTAAAACAAAGAATAAGTCGTTAGTATGAAAAGAAAACAATGGAATAATAAAAGCCATTTTGTGCCGCTCCATCAATAGGGCCGAAAATAATCTTTCGAGCACAATGGTTAAAGCAATAGGAAGATATGCTATTGTACGACATGGACAACTATTTATGCAGTATCAAAATTACAACCTTTCTTAACTACCTTTTCTTTTAAATTTTATATATACTTCTCTATAATTCTTCTATACTATAATATACTTTTCTTGCTATATTTCCGACAAAACAGTAAAATTGTCAAAAATAGTGAAAATAATCAGAAGTAATAATCGATGTATACATACGCGCTGTTCTGGTGCGCTATCGGAGGGACCTCATGAGGAACACGGATAAAGACAAACCAGAGCACAAACACAACACTAGACACAAAGACAAACAGATTCAACCAAAAATGAGGACTGTATATGAACAACGACACTACGCATATCTCGGACCTAAACTCTATAATATATCTAACTCGTACACAGCGGGCCGGCTCACTCAGTCTAAAGCTCACTCGCTCTAAAATCGATATCGGCTCAGTCGCTCTAAAATGCAGTGAGAATAATTTTAGAGCGAATGAGCTTTAGACTGAGTGATCCTCCGTTAAAATATTGAAAAATGACAAATCGGCTCACTCAGTATAAAAAGTAGCAAGTCGGATCAGTCAGTCTAAAATGTAGCAACCGGTGAATTATAACAGCCTGTCAGCTACCGAAAAATAGCGGTCTGCGGATTGTTGCCAGTTTTCCTCTTTTGTTTCGCGTTATTTGAATGGATAATTACAAAATAATTAATGTTATGCAGCAGGCGTATTTTATACTTGTTACTTTTTAAGATTTGCGAGTACACTTTTTATGCTACGTTCAGTGCACTTTTCACGACGTTGTCGTTTGTGCTACGGAGCGCAACGTTCCTTAAAACGGATTTGACATTCTTGACCTAAATTTGCAAGCCTCGAAGTGTAAAATATAGCAAAAAAAATGCATGACTACACGTTGACCTGTCTTCTGCCTACATTACAACAAAACCTTACAAATTGTGAAAAAATATAAGCGGATATATTTGAGAAAGTTTCAAACTCGCATCATATTGTATATCAAATCGCGTCACTTGTACAAATAAAGTGAATAGCAAGTCAGGTACATATGCAATAGAGACGATTTCCACGTACCTAACGATCACATTCTCGAAGACAGAACGAAACGGAGGCCCTCGAATATTTTATTGGAAAAGATCTGAAATTCCCCCACAGTATTGCCGCCTGCGCTCTTCCAATTGTATTTTGAATCCATTGCTAAACCCATTACAAAATTTGCTGTGCTCACGACGGCGTATGTCTGAACCCATTATTACGTTGACGTAAAAAATAAAGTCAGCCAATATTTCGCTGTTGCAAAGACCAGTGTCAGTGTACCTTGTCATATCAAACAGGAAATATTTTTGAGAACTTATATCAAGTACAAAAAATAAGAAACAATAAACCCAGAGAAAAATTACTGGGAAATATAACAAAATATTGCCCGAGGCATATTCCTTGTAGGCATATTCCTTCCAAAACTAAAGTGGTGGTGCATCATTTCACTATCTTCATCGCCACTCATGTAGTGCTATGTATGTATGGTGCGAAGCAGAGGGGAATTTACATCAGGAAAGACATTTTGGCTCCCTATATGGTTAGTAATGGCAGCTTACAGCTTATAGTAGGTAATAAAATTGTTTTAATTCAGCAAATGAACAAAGTTCTGCTAATTAATATTCGAAAATATTTTTTTTTTAAAATGCAGATAATTCGAATACAGTTTAGTCTCAGCTTTAGAGTAGACATCAAACCTTTTCTCCGGAGCAACAAAACACCTGTACGGTGTTTAGTAACAAACACTAAGTACGGTGTTTAGTAATAATATTTGTTTTAAAACGTCCAATATTGAATAAAAGGCTTCTAATTAAATTTTACAAAGTGTACAACTGAACTATAAATCGTACTGAAATATAAATAGCACTGTTAAATATTTTTTTTTCTCTCCTGCATAGTTGACTTGTAATAAGATGTTTGCAAATTTGGGAACGATATCACTCAATTACTCTTAGCCATTTTGTTTTAAATGGATTAATGCTTCGATACGGAATATATGCACATGATCGAACGCGGAATATATATTATGTATTCTTTTAAAATGTGTAAAAAAAAAATGAACGCAATCTTTTTTTTATGAAAATATAAAAAATTGGATAAATAAATAAATAAATAAAAAAATAATTGTTAGATTTTATTGGAACTGGTTTCTACTTTTACATAGCAACGTATTAATCTCAGGCATAATATGCTTATAATATTATATTATAATTTAAGAGAACATCTAGTCATTTTCATTGCATCGATGATCATTCCTAAAATACTCAATTCCATACAAAGGTCCATTACAAAGGCCACGATGGGAAATTTCAATATCGTTGGTGCTTCTTGAAATAGATCGGGAGTTAAAGGAGGTATACCTTACGTAATTGGTCGTACGAATCGTTATATTTTTAGAGGTCGAGTACTTTATTAATTATCATTTGGTAATAATATCCTGTTATAGTATCTATCTCTGTACTTTTGAAATGACTTTTAGGCTACCTGATCCTGAATCCAGAGCCGGGTAAAAGATGCCTTTCGTCCACGACAGACCGCGGCAGGTAGAGGTCGCGCAAGTGACTTCCGAACCGTGACAAGTCGGGAGGTTGCAGATATATTAATGGTTAATTTCAGAAGGAGATATCTTTCCAAAACTGATTGTCAGGGGGCGAGGCTGCCCGCTGAGTACTTTTATCGGTGCCATGCCGTAAGGCTTTGGTCTCTGACGGGCACGTTGGCATAGCCAGACAGCAGATTTGTATTGTCTTTAAGTCTTCTACGCTCATCATAAAGCTGAAAGAACGATCATTTATCGTTATACCAGCCTCGGGTGACGGGTTCGCCCGTTGAACTCGTAACCATTTGTGAGGATGGAGGAATCCGGCCATAGCTGCAGCGAAGGCGCTTGGTCAGCCCGCTGGTTAACTACCCGGTGCCGGGCGGTAAGGGTCGAACTCTCGCGTGCCAGTCGGCAGAAATAGGTAGTGGATTGTCATTTTCTCTTAGTCTTCTACGCTTAATCCAGACTGAAAGAACCATCACATACGGTTATTCCAGCCTGGGGCGACGGGTTCGCCCGTTGTAGTCGACACCTCCCCACTGTCCATCTGGGGAATAGCCGTTGTGGGTAGGGGTAGGAATATAAATAATATATTTTTTCACAATTTTCTATCTATTCATCGTAAATTCCTCTAGCTCTAATCTTCATATTGGAAATGTATTTTTTTTATATATTTTCCTGAATGAGAGATCTCACGACAGAATGCTTTTATTCGTGTGCCTAATAACATAGAGTATAAGCTTTTCGGCTTCCATACTAAAATATCTCCCCTAAAAATGTTGGAAAAGCCTTGATTTTCCCCTTTTTTCCCTCGAATAGATCAAAGTGAGGGTGAAGCCGTAAAACGCCACGGAGCTGCTGGAGGCATGAAAGAGGCCTTAGGCCTAAATCAGTCCGAAAGGGTCATGCCATAAATTCCTTGGAACGGTTCGGGTGGCAAATTCGACAGAGTTACGATTTTCACTTTGCATACATGGTGTATTGGTAAACTCTACCGTGATGTAATGCGAATCCGAAATATCGCAAAGTAAGCGAGTAGTCCAGTCCGAGTAGCAAGTTGTGGAGAGAAATGGAAGGAGCACAATTTTCGACTTTGGGACTAAAACTCACCGACCTAAAACTTCTATATTGGTCCATGGAGTTGAAACCACAGTTTTTGAAACTTATAATGTTGAAAAGGAAAGCTATCTGGAAGAAAGGTCAACCTCTATATTAGTCCATGGATGTGAAGTCTGGGTTCTGGGAAACTGTAGTTATAAAAAGGGAAGTAATCTAAAAGAAATGTCAACCTTTATACCAGTCTATGGAGTGGAAATCTGGGTTATCTGGATAGGTAGTGTGGACGAGAGAAGTTATTGGGAAGAAACGTCGACCTCGATATTAGTCAATGAAGCTAAAAACTAGGTTATGGAAAATAGTAGTGTTGAAAAGGAAAGTTATCTTGAAAAAACAACGACTTAAAACCTCTAAAAGTCCATGGGATTGAGAGATGGATGCTAACAGACAATTGCTGATAATGCTTTAAACCATTGAGGTGAAGGCCAATCGAAAGATACTCCTGTGGATTGAAATACGGAAGAATGAAGATGACTTAAATAGTTTGGTCAAAAAGACGAAAACGTCAAAAATAGTAAAACTCAAATTATGATTTATCTAATTAGATTATATACATACGTACAAACAGAAGCCACGATAACAGAAGGGTTGCCAAAACGTACTATGGAATTGAGCAGTCTAACACCATGTATAATCAATGGGGATATTAAATTGAGTGTCCAAACATTTCGAACCATTTACGAAGTATCACTTTTCGTACTGGCCAACCATTACAGCCACCGTCATTCGTTTTCACTGATATTCCTATAAATTTGCCAGTTTGAATTCTCCTCCTCGTGGCAGGCCTAGTGACCGTGAGGAAAGTGCTCTTGATTAAGCGATTTTCTTCAATGATTCGGCGAAAAAATCCCATTTTGCCTTTCTAAAATGGACGATTTTACCTCTGAATTTTTAGCGCCTTTGTTTTCACATCAAAGGCCACTTGAATTACTTTTATAACCGTCTGGAAATCCAACGTTTGTGCTCTTTTATTTTAACGTTGATGAAGTATATATGAAATACGCATATCAAAATTCTAAAAACTAGTAACGATTGACTACATTAGTCTTTATTGTTATTTTTATGTCGAAAAACTACATTCATGGTCAGAGAATCCGAGTCACAAAAATAACCTCAAGGTCTCGGAGACTAAGAATGCTAGCTTATTCAAATAAAAAGTATTATGTAGACAATTTAATGCTACTCAAAAAAAGCTCCTTGTTTGTTGTCTAAAATAATAGATTTTTTGAAAAACCAATTAACTGAATTTGTTTTTGTTATTGTTTTGTATCGGTGTTTCACAAAGGATACCTAAATATCGATATACCCTACCCATATGAAATTCATTAGTATTTTTTTCATAATTCCCATTTATTAGCCATTAATATTCGTGTAATATTATCATTCTAATAAATAATTTCAGAGGGTGGATTCTGGAAAGATATAAATATTAACGACATTCTAAAAATAAAACTTTAATGTCGGGACATGTTCTCTTTCTAGCTAAGTTAATTCGCCAGGGCCCGCGCATGTCATGGACGTGGCCTACGATTAACAGTCACTTGGAGATGTCGACTACAATGTCAACATGTCACCCGAGGAAGTTTTTACGATAACGATCATTCTGTCTGCCGTCAGGTGAGTGCAGGAAATTAGGTCCAGCAAAACCACAAGAAACCCCGCAAATACGCCAGAATCCAACGCCTTACGGCGAGGCACTAGGAAGGTAACCCAGCGGGCTACCTTGTTCCCTGGCTACCAGTTTTGGCAGGATATCTCCGTCTGGAATTAGCCTTCAGACTACCTCCGTCCTCCCGACCGGTTCATCGGCCTACGTGGGTCATCGGCAACCTGAGTAAGTGAGCCAGCACAGTTTAACGGTCACTTGTAGATGTCGACTACAACGTTAACCTGTCACCTGAGGAAGCTTTTACGATAACGATCGTTCCTTCCGTGAGGTGAGCGCATGAGATTTTGGAACCTACCGTCCAATGAAACCACGACCAACCCCGCAAACCCACCAGAGTCCAACGCCATACATCGAGGCACTAGGAAGGTAGCCCAACGGGCTACCTTGTACCCTGGCTACCAGCTTTGGCAGGATATCTCCGTCTGGAATTAGCCTTCAGGATACCTCCGTCCTCCCGACCGGTTACTAGACCGAAGTAGTTTGCGCGGCCTCTACCTATTGTTTTACAGCGTCAATTGAATATAAATGTATCGCAGACCTGGGCGTCCTTTGCCCATCATACCATTTGAGATTGGGTGGCCGATAGGTCGTCTTAATAGTGGCATGGCAACAGGTCAACATCCAACCCCGCTGCTTAGGAAATAGTATATTTCCATATTATCCCTACTCCTTCAGTAATCAATCAGAGTGGACAGCTGATTGGCTGTCCCGCACGGTGCGCAAACCATCCAGTAGTGCTGGGAGTCAACCCCCCAGGGGATACCGATCCACTAGCCGTGAGGCCTGGGACGCGAAAATCCTACCCGGGGTAGTCTTCCACACGAGGAGGCTACCGAATAGGAAGTGAATCGTGAATTTAACCGTCCTGAAAACACAATGGAATTTTTGCTTTAAGCTGCACAAAACCGTTCGCTGTCAAGGATTAACAGTCAGTCTATATATGGTAGTGTGGCGTACACGACTTCTAAGTTTAGAAGTATATAGTAATCGATTTTGTAATTTCCCGCCATTTCATGTAGGAAACAATGTTAACAGCAGTATGACTGGCATTGCTATTGCCAGTCATAATAATCGTGTAGCCCGCCACGCTTTCACTAGCGCGACGACAGTCTTGAATAAACGAACGACCATGCAACATCCCTGAGTTTCTTTCCGCGCCGCGCTGCCCTCCTTGGTGACCGAACGTTATTAATAACGTGGTTCACTTTAGATTTCTCTGCGATGAACTAATAGTGCGCGTTATTGGGATCCTAATCATCCCCCGTACCTCTCGGTATAGTAGTTAATCGCCGCCGGACGTAGGTGTCGTTCAGGCGCCTTTTTTTAGCTGCGTCAGCGCCAAGAAGGCCCTTTATGAAATGACTTATTTTGTAGTTATTTTATATATCCATCACTACCAACATGGTAACAAATATGGGCCAAAAAGCGATTAAAATCTTAAATAACTAATTAAAAAATATTCAAAATTAAGCTTGATATTGGATCGTCCTTATTTTCGATTACATTGTTCGATGCAGTATACGTACAGCTTCGGCAAAACGACAAGCCTTTAATTATTAAATTTCGTATTCAAACTCCACTTTACCGGTTTTTCTTTGTCGCCCGTTTTCCGTTTTGTCGTTTTTCTTCCGTCAATGCAAGTTACTCCGGCAGCCAGTATTTGCATACCGTGTCTAGTGACGTTTGTCTAGTGCGCTGCCGTCAGCAAATGCTCGGGCTACTACGGCAAATGGCCAGCATAATATATCTATATATAGGCAATGAATACTTGTGTTAGAGCAGCAGAATGGTTTAATGCGCATTTGTTAAGTTAGGTTAAGTTAACCGCAGCGGAGATTAATATATACATTACTTGATATACACATATTGTCACGATATACGGTTTGCCATAGCTTGTAGACTTGACAACCGTTTCAGAATAAAGTTCCTCGAATGGCTACCATGAACCAACAGACACAGTGTAGGACGGCACTTCACGAGGTAGACCGAATGCATTGCCACGGTCGCAAGAAAGGGGTGGATAGAAGCGAATCAAGACAGGAATCAAGGCGAATCAAGGCGAACATTCGTAAAGATATTCTATGGGAGGAAGCTATGCTCAATAGCGGACGTCTACCGGCTAATAATGATGTGATGATGTAATAAAAACTCAAAACCATTTGTATTGATATTACCCATCTAAATGAAGGTTTTTAAAAATGAAAAATGTATCACTCTTTAAAAAAATCGGTTGTGTCACCCCAAGACTTTCCAGGCAAGTAACCAAAGATTGATTACATCTAAATATCGATTTCATAAATAAAATCGATGAGCGCTTACTCCTGGCCGGCGTACGAACCCCGTTGGTTTGGAAATCATACCAATGGATGGATGGATGCCATGGATTGCGACGCCTTAGGCGGATGCCTTCATTTCTAGGCTAAGAGTGGGTTTGGGCCAAGCGCCAACAGGTGGCGTTAATATTCAATTAATATGTTTGGCGAAATTGATATATCATTATTGTAGCTTGCATATATGTCAACAGAATTCATAATGATTCTGATTTCATCCCAACAATGCATCTGTTTACCAAATTTCAAGTCTCTAAGTCCAATATTTCGAGATTGAAATATAACTGGCGCGCTCTGTGGTGGGCCGATTTTAACCACTGTCTTTTCAACTCTTACCATGACCAAATAATGCCTGCATGCCAAATATAAGCACAATCGGATGAAGCGTTTGGACGATATCGTGGAGGAATACACACACACAACAGACACAGACACACAGACAGACTTCAGTCTGGAAATTGTCCTAATTGTCCCGGGAGGGGGGGGGGGGAGAAGTCAAAATGTATATATCAGTTTTCAATACTTTACTTTCTCGTAGGTTGGTGGTCCGGTAAATTAAATGTATATCTGCATGACGTTTTAAATGGCTCGCACGAGCCATATTTATGAAAACTCGTCTCTTAAATGGCTTATAATGGCAGAGCCGCCTGGGATTATCATATGTTAAGGGTACACCCGTGTGCTATTTTAACATATACACAACATATGAGGATACACATATTTATAAATTTCCATTAAAGCCATTCGTGAGTTCTAACAACAATCCACCGTATTGCTCTATCCTACAGTGTGTTTTGGCAGCATTTCTATTCGCTAGGGCAATGAAGAGAAGCGTTTGTAAAGACACAAAGCGTAGCAACATTTGGATCCCACTGTTTTCAGATTTCTATGTTTAGTAGTTTACAATAAACTTATGAATTGTAAAAAAATTCAATACTCATTAACTGTAAGTAAAATTCAGTAAAAAAATCAGTAATGATTAGGAACTCCTTAAAAATCATCCAAGCGATTGTTTGCTGAATTTTGGTCATAGAGATTAAAGCAATTTTATAAAAATGTTTCTGTGCAATTCGACTCCAATTTTAATGAATGCTTTTCAAGTTGTACCTATCTACCGTTATATTGATTTTTAATTTCCTCAGTATAAAGTTTTTAAGTATACAAATAGCAAATAGGTGTATTATGTGCTATTTTAGCACACACAAACATTTGAGGATATACGCATTTATAAAATTTCGTTTACGCCATTCGTGAGTTCTAACAACAGTAGTACTGTACTGTACAATCCTACGGTGTGTTTCGACAGTATTTCTCCTCTCTAGGACAATGGAGCGAAGCGTTCGTACGGGCACAAAGCGTAGCAACATTTGGGTCACCTGTGAATGCGCGACGTCGCACTGCCAAAGCGTCTGCATCGCTTCGATCTAACTCATTTACTGAAAGAGCGCTACTCACTCCTCCATTGAACACACGGCGTTTGTTTTGTTCAATGGCTCGTGCAGGTATTTGATATTATCAGCGGAACGGAACGGTAACTGTCATGAGCTGGTTTAGGACTTCGTTAAAAACTGAAAATTACTATCAAATTCATAAGAATTTATCACAGACTATCATAAGACCAATAATCTACTGATTTGCTGTTCCATTCTACGGTTCTGTGCTTGACCAGTGACAATCTAAAAGTGAATCAATATTGCCGCTTTTTTTTTAATATTCATTCCCAACTAAACCCTCTGTGTACGAGGTGGGGTATTACACACCCAGCCGTTAAAATTGTGTTATAACTTAAAAGACGCGCGAGTTCGGTTTCTCAGTAGCTGCGTCGTTGCTGTTCCGATTAGTGCAGTAGGGCGGTGTCGAATACAACGGGCGAACCCGTCACCCCAGGCTGGTATAACGATATAGATCGTTCTTTCAGCCGTGGGATGAGCGTAGAAGACTTGGGGATAAGACAAACTACTGTCTAGTTCACCAGCAACCCGTTAGAGACCGACGCCTTACGGCGAGGCACCGGGAAATATAAACAGCGGGCAGCCTCACCCCCTAACTACCAGTTTTGGCAGGATATCTCCATCTGGAATTAACCTTCAGGATACCTCCGTCCTTCCGACTGGTTACGGGTCCGAAGTCGCTTACGCAACCTCTACCTGTTGTATTACAGCGGTAATTCAGTTTGAATTTATCGCTGACCTGGGCGTTCTTTGCCCGTAGTGCTACACGGGATCGAATGGCCCAAGGGCATTTTAAGAGTGGCATGACAACAGATCAACATCCACCCCCGCTGCTTAGGAAACAGTATATTTCCATAGTTTCCAGACCCCTTCAGAAATTAGTCAGAATTGACAGCCGATTGGCTTCGCCGACCGGTGCCCAAAACGTGGTGCCGGGATGCAATCCCGCCGGGAGAAACCGGTCCACCAGCTCTGAGGCCTGAGACACGGGAGTCTTAACCGGTGTAGCCTTCCACTCGAGGAGGCTTCTGAATAGGAGCTGAATCGTAAGTTGAGCCGAACCGAGAACAAAATGGATCTTGTGGCCCAAGCTGCACGAAACTGTTCACCACCAAATTGCACCGATCACTTCTCAGTACCTCGCGGACTTTTACAGGCTGTTCACGTAGTTAGAGCGTCGACTGTGTAAGTTCCCAAGCCTCTGGGTTCACTCCACGGAAGACATAACGACACAATGTCTTTATAAGCTCCTGGATTATTCGTTTTGCCTATAGTAGTTGAAAACCCGCGGTGTCTCTCTGGCGTTTTTTGGAGTTTACTCCTTAAAAATCAATTTCAATTCAAGCCCTCGGTACGATAATTTGATAAGTAGTAAAATCTAGCGTTAACAAAAAGTTAGCGTTAATAATGTCAGTAAAGTTCGAAAATTGAAACGTAGACTGCGAGACGTGGATCCAAAATTGCGCAGCGAGGACTGCGCGCGTCGCTTTTGCATGCACGCAAGGAAGACATAGAGATCTGTGTTTTTTAACTCGCTTATCCTGGAGTCTTGCGCCCGTCTCTTTCGCACGCACGCGGGAAAAAGATAGGGAGCTGTGTTTTTAACTGATACCGGAGATATACCGGAGATATCCGCTGCTACCGGAGTCTAGAAATGGCGTACAAGTAGAAATGTCAGATGTGATTCGGGGTGGGTGGCCGTTTTACCGACGCGACGTATTTCAAGGGCCGATAGATAGATGTCAATTATGATAGCCCGTTATAAGTTCCATCATGACATGGCTGTTGAGCCCAGGGTTGGCTCCCGTCGAGGAAACTCCTCAGTCACGAAATTTTGTATATGCATTCAATTATGATAGCCCGTTCTAAGTTTCATGACATAGCTTCTGCGCCCAGGGTTGGCTTCCGACGAGGGGGCTCCTTAACGGTCAATAGCGCTGATGCGAAAATTTGTATACGCATTCAAATATGATAGCCCGTTCTACTTGTCACCGCTAGAGAGCTGCTACTTCAGACTTAGCTTCCAACGAGGGGAGTCCTCAACGGTCTGCAACTAGAGTTGTCAACTACAACGGGTAAACCCGTCACCTCAGGAAGTTTTAACGATTAGTCGTTCTCTTGAAGTGAGTGCAGAAGACTTCTGCACTCACTTCATCTCCCTGAAGTGAGTGCAGAAGACTTGGACAAAACAGTCCACCGTCAAGCTCCGCTACATGCCCGTAAAAGGCCAACCGCGAGATAGCCCGGAGTTTTACCCAGCGGGCTTACACTCACGCCCTTACTTCCGATTGCGACCAGATTACTCCAGTCCTCTCCCTTACGAAGCGGTAAAACGGTGTATACAGAATCTATCGCGGACCACGGCATCCCGGCCATTGCCCGGCTGTTCACCCAGGATCCGGTAGCCGATGGTCGTTTGAAGAGCAGTCGCCGTAAGGTCCGCAACCACCCCCGCTCTATAGGAAACAGTACTGCTTCCAGACTCCTCCGACTGTTAGTCAGAGTGCACAATCGATTGGCTTACGCTGCAAGGTGCGCAGACTGTCCAGGAGCGCTAGAAGATTGATTCCTAGGGGAAACTAGCCTTAAGGCCAGAGTCCTGCCCGGGCTCGCACTTGATGTGTGGAGGCCGCCGGATGGGTGTTGACCCGTGAGTGTGACGAACCCTGAACAGAATGGGTCTTCGTGGCCAACTCAGTAAGTGCACATTAGCTTCGCAACGGTCGACAGCACAGAAACGAAATTTTGTTTTAAGGGTTACCGCAACTGGGCTGCTGCACCCAGGGTTGGCTTCCAACGAGAAGACTCCTCGGCGGTCAACAGCACAAACTCGAAATTATGTACAGCATTCAATTAAGATAGTACGTTATAAGTTCCACTATGACATGGCTGCTGCTCCCAGGGTTGGCTCGGGACAAAGAGTTTTAATAAAAGGTTGTTTTAAAAAATTCGTTTTTACTATTAACTTATTTTGCCCAGGCTTACTGCAATTCTTGGCCAGTTTGTTGGGGATCTGCAAGTCACACGGGAGTTTCCTCTAACGTCACGATCCGTCTCTCTTAATCACCGTAATAACAGTGCCGATCATTATGTCCGCTATATTACTCGCCTACATAATCAGTAGTCTTCCCCCCGCCACGATTTCAGGAGTGTGCCTAAGATTAACTAATCTCTCACTGTCCCTTCTTTCTTCCTTTATCTTTTCATTTCCTCTCCGCCCTCCTTTGTCGAGTTGGCAGAAAATATTTTTCTTTGTTATGCCCGGCCGCTAATGATCACGCTTTATACCAAGGGCCACGATAAATATACGCTAAAATCTGCTTTATTTGTACACTTTTATTATTAAACTCTCGAAGCTTTATAGAAACGTCTGAAGCGGCTTATGTCTAGAAATAGCAGTTGTGGTGTTACAACTCGTCGGAGTATAATATAATACAATACAAACAAGTATGTATGTATGTGTCATATGTATTTATTTGTTTATTTAACAGGAAAAACATATATGTACATTATTTATTTTACAGCGCTACAAAAAGTATTACAATTACATTAAATACAATATTTCTGGCCGATGACATGCTTTCAACAATAGTTTTAGTTAGTTAGGTCTCCGCACAGTGCATGCTGTGGGGGTTGGGAGGGAAAAAGGAAAGGAAAAGGAAGGAATGGGTGGAAATAGATTTTAAATATTAATGTGCAGTACAAAAAATAAGAAAATTTACTGCGTCATATAAACCTATCACATAAATATAAAATCGAAGACTATCGCGTGTGTTTGACATTATAAATAGGATAGAAAACGAATTTACCGCGTGAAATTTGTACCACCCGACGTTTCGGTGACGTTGCAGCCACCGTTGTCCAGGGTAGACTCGACCCTGGACAACGGCGGCTGCAACGTCACCGAAACGTCGGGTGGTACAAATTTCACGCGGTAAATTCGTTTTCTATCCTATTTATACTATCACATAAAGTTAAAGAACAAAGATTGAAAAACGAAATAGTCCCTAAGACATAAGTATCCCATGTGAAATGTCTACGTCGCATTTTGGATTAATTTTAAGTATATGCTCTGCTTAAATTTATTCTCTTTCTTGTTAAATAGGTCGATATTCTGGAAATGATTATCGTAGGTTGACAGTGGTACATAATGGATTTCTGGGCATACCTAGTACAGACGCGCGGGACTTCAAAGGTACGGGAAAAGCGAGCCACGCGTGGTGGTACGTGAACAGGTAAATTATGTGTGAAATACGGGTTGTCCACGTTGTTGTGGATAATTTTATGTAATAATACCATGTCTGCCGTGGTACGGCGGTTCTTCAATGAAGCAATATTGAAGTGATTCAGTCTCTTCTCGTAGGTGTTACTAATATTCTTGTAATAAAATATGTAAATCCTTGACATGTACAATTATAATTACACTTTGTGTATTATAAATATTACAAAATACTTTTGATAAATGTCATATATAGCTAAAATTATTTGTACCAGAAATTATAATATATGACCAAATTTATTTAAATTTGGGCTCAGGTCATTTAGGTATGTAAATTATGAAAAGCAATGGTTTAAGAATTGAGCCTTGGTATACTCCTATATTGACGTCAAGTGTTTCAGAAGTTGCTACGGACTCAATCACATTGTTGTCAACGTCAAACATTTGTTATCTCGACTTTCTGCATTCTGTTTAGCAATTAGGTCTCTTTGCTGCGCCTCGAATGCCTTAGTGGTCTAATTTTGTTAACCCCTCCTATCGCGGGGTAAAAATTTAGTCGTCACTTCTGCCCGGGACAGTTTTGCGCGTGAAGTCGATGGCCTTGAGAAAAACGACCATAACTTTTAAACTACTATACGGATCGTAAAAAGAATAACTGTAAAATGATCGCATTGAAATTTGAAATTTATAATATTATAACCTTATCTCGTCAAACAATTAACCCCTCAAATGTGAGGCGTCCCTTAAGGGATGCCTTGGCAAAATGTATACAAAATGTATATAAATTTATATAAATATAAGTATAAATGTAAATGTGCGCCGCTTTATAGTAATCCGCTCTATAGTAATGCTATAGCTCTATAGTAAACCCCGCTCTATGTAAATGTAAATGTAAATGTAAATATAAATTTATATACATTTTGCCGTAGGCAACCCGAGCTAATCGCCATTCATTTGAGGGGTTAAGATAATAATGAATAAATATTTAAAAAGTTGGCATTTTACGCAGCGCGGAGCCCCCTAACCAATATTGGTTAGATACAATTTTAGCATTTGTAAGCGTCTAACCAAAAATGGTTAACTCAAATAGGAAGGGTTAATAGAAGTTCAGTTTGAACGCAATTAAAAGCTCGAGTGGGGTCACAAATAATAGCAACCTTTCAATATGTAGACACGTTTATCATGTATTTGAACGCCACACTTTAACATCGCCTTCTGGATCGAACTGTTTTTTAATGTACCAAATTGTGTGTTGCTCGAAATATTATTTTTCCCTCCCTTCTGTTATTTTCCAAAGTCATAGAAAAAAAGTATCCTCCCTTCTGTTATTTTCCTATGACTTTATAAAACACTGTTAATAAAACGCTGTGCTGATAGTTTTTATATTATCTTTATCACCTCTTTTAAAGACTGGTACCTACTATTTTTGCCATTAAGGCTAGTTTGCTTCGTTAAGTAAAACCAATCGCTCAAAGCCAACATTAATAACTGTGTTTCAAGAAATATACTATATATATTACATTTTATATATCACTCGTAAATGTTATAACTTGAGAGATAACTTGAGAGTCCCTAATTTTGTGATTGATTAGGAGTAAGCAAACTCGTATCTTTACAGAAAAGATAAAGGTTATCAAACCCTTACGGTATGAAACTATTACGATAATTATATATTTTTAAATATAGTCTCATATTAAAGCATACAAAATATTTAAGTTATTGTCGGCAAATACAAGTTAAACGGGGTTTTATTCCCCTTGTAAAATAGCTAAAAACTAGTTACCTAGTTGCGACAGGTATCATACAGTTTACAAAGCAACAGGTTATACAAAGAACTATTGATACAGTTTACAAAGCAACTTGATAAATACAAACAGCGGCATCGCTACCGGGTAAAGTGTTTCCAGTGGTGTAATTTATTGAAAAGATTTTATTTCTGAACAGTTTCTACCCAGCGCCGCTGTAGTACCTTCAGATGACAATTTGTGCAAAGCTTATGGGTGCTCGGCGATCAGTTGGCTCCGCGAACTTGGCCGCTACGAACATGTGACTTGGAATTATTTTTTTACTCGGTAGCGCCTGTTTGTTGTATTGAATAGTTTGTTTCGGATAAAAAGTATATGCTAGCTGAAACCCGTCGAGATCGACGGTCAGTTTATTGACATTAATGTTTCAAAAATAAACGGAAACATACTTCTTATTTATGTACAAATATTTCTTCCGATTAATTGGATTACGTTGTGGTGCCTTGCTCATTTGATCTACGATCAGAAATGTCACCAAGATCGTGGAGAAACCGGGCAGCAACAATAGAAGAGCGACGCGTACTAAAAAGTAGCGGCGAGTACGTGATATAATGGGTATGTAACGGACCTTAAGTCCATTACATGCCATCAACAAATGCTTCGATTTCCAGTGAAAGCCACAGATACAATTCAGCTATTATTTTGACTCGTGCAGCTATGAATCAGCACGATGAAACAATACTTTTACTCGGAATATTTTTGGATTGCATCATTGATCGGCCTATATAAACCGGCGAAAAAGCAACCAAATTATCATTCCCCGAGTGATCACCTTCCCCCAAGGTTGCGACGGCATTTGGCACACTCTCTCACGAGTTAGGTCAAAGAATCCGGCTCTTTGGTTTCCATTCCGCATTCTCCCTGAGTCTCGAAGCACCAGTCTGTAGTATATATAGTCATAGAAGACTATACCGCATACCGCAAGATAACCGGTAACCTGGTTATCTTGCGGTAATTAGGCAGTGGATGTTTCCGTCCCAAGTCTTCTATGGTCACCTCACGGGAGACAGAACGATCTAATATCGTTAAAACTTCCTGAGGTGACGGGTTCGTCGTCGTAGTTGACAGCTCCAGTTGACCTTTGATACTGAGAAAAATAATCTTTGGGGCGCCCCAAGACTATCCGGCAAGTAGCCAAATAAAACTGAGTACAAAATCAAAAGCCTCGGGCGGTGCGTTTCGTTTCTTGGCTGAGGGCTTTATTGGGCCAAGCGCCAACAGATAGCGTAAATATTTGATTAAAATGAATGGTGGAATTTGAATATTATAAGTGTAGCTATTCCAACTAATATTTCGATCATTATTGTTAAAATCTCGTAAAGTGACGGGTTCGCCCGTTATAGTCGACACCTCGTAGTACTTTCGCGCATCCCGCGGTACCAGGACTGCCGGGGCGACCGCTCGCGACCGTCCCCTGAGTGAAATTGACAATCAAGAAACGGCCTTCCCACCATTTCGCTCCAACGGTTTCTACTTTTCAAGTGTCTCGTTCATGAAAAAGCATTTCATGTCCCTAAATTCCTAATTATCCTGCGTCTCATCCCACCTTCTCCTATCCTTCGCTCCTATCGAATATTCCAAGTCCTAATTATATTTTTAAAAAACGCCATTTTTGTTGCTTGATATTATTTTTTTATTTAATAAGTTTTTTTTGTTTCATTTTATCTATAGACACCTAAATTCTTACACTTGCACGAAGGTTGGCTGTAAGGGATTGTGGCTTAATCAATATGTCCGCCTGTTGTTTGTTTTTTTTAATGTGCAATAAAGAATTTCTATATATCATATACATTTAAAAATAGTTTGAGTGCCTACCTCTTAAATTGTACAAATGCAGATATTAAACACCTTATTAAATAATTGAATCTTTATAATAAAAATATAATAGCAAATTATGTAGTAATATAAATTGATAATTTCTAAATGTAATTTTATTTAAATTTTTGTGAATTTATTTTGCATATTATTAATACATATTAATTCATATATAAATATATATTAATTTTTATCATGTTTTAAAATAAAATAATATTGACAATTTTCGTGACATTTTCTTACGAATTTTTATTAGGTAATGAAGATATTAATATAAATATAATATTATAGATTCATTAGGATAATTAAAATAAATTGTCTACCTTGGAACAGGCGGCAGCCTAGTTAGGTGAAGACTTTTGTATATTGAATGTGCTCATAATTTGAACTCAATAAATAATTTGAAATCTATATATCTATCTATTTACCCAGAGTGTCATTTCTAAACATCGATAAAAGAGAAGACAAATAGTCTAACCACCGAAGGCGTTTCGTGCGTCGAAAGGTAGTTTGTATAATTATTTAATTATTATTACTATTTATTATTTAAGAATGAATTACTATAAAACATTGATTAGCTTACAAAAATAACAGGAACCGAATGGCAAAACCTTAACCTTTTGCTTATTTGTTTCTGTCACCCAACTAGGACTAGCCCGTTCTAGGGTGGACAGGACTCCAATATTACAATCAAGTTTGCTTGATTGCTTGGTTGCCTACAAATGTACAAGTTTTAGTAAAAAGCTAATGACACTAAATTGCCCTAAAATGTGGTCTTCAGAATAAAATAAAAAATAATAATAATAAAAAAAATATTAAATATTAATAAGGCACAGAGGTTTATTAAATTAATTTATCCAGTAGTTAATCTCACAAACTAACTTAGCCGCCGCTCCGTCTCAGAAACCTCTGTGCTTGAAGTTCGTTCTGTTTTTCTATAATTTATGTTCGGCAGAATAGCGGGCGGATCTCTCATATTTTCAATTTACATGGAAATAGAACGTTGAGAGGAGCGACGCCGAAGATGAGGGTAAATTTGAATTTGAATGAAACGAAAATGGTGAGGAGCAGCGCACTTCGTCAGCATAATAGAGTCGCCGAGGTGTGTTTACGCACCCTACATCGGAAGCGTGAATAATTATAAAAAGCTCTAGAAGGATCTGGAAGAGAGGTTTCACTATATGAGGCAAGAAGATGGTTAGTTTATTTATTTACTAGCTGACAGTCAATAAATGTTGTGTTACAGATTAGCTGAACTTAATTTATGATTTTATGAAAGTAATACAATGAATACAAAAGTTCACTACTTTATTAAGATAATAACATAAAAATAAATATAAAAGTACAAAAATTAAGTATAACAATCGCGTGTCAGCAAGACATGATTGAATTAAACTATTTACATATTGTGCAGCATAGGATGCACTCGGTTTAATTCTCTTCATTAAAGCACCTTGTGATATACGACATTTTTGTTTTTTTTATCAGGCGCAAAAAAACAAATAAAGCGGATGATTTGCCGACATGTGAACATGCCAATACAACTGACCATGAGAAAAACACGGATTAATATTTTGTATGAGAAAATGTTTTTTCTTTTATTTTAATTTTTCGTCAATATTCCAATTTTTGTTTTTAATAGTTATTCTGCTATTCGGGACGGAAACAAATACTACAACCTCTGTGTGTGTTTTATTGTGGTTGTGGATGTGTTTACGGGAGTGTGCTCTTTGATTGTCGATACCTTTTCCAGCTAATCGACTGTTATGTTACCTTCGTTTTCCCAGAAAACTGATATAATAACCTTTCTCACCAATCTGATATTGAATATTTTAGCTAATGAAGGCGGTTTCATCCAAGCCATCGTCTGTTTTTCTCTCAAGTCTTAAGTGATAAGAAAAGATTTTTTTTTCAATTGATCAACAAAATATATAAGAAATACTTAAACAAAATTATCTTGTATCACTTCTAACTAGACAGCGCCTGCTCCAAGAAAGACGCCAATTTTATAGCAATGTAAAATGCAATATTATAAAAACGGTACTATTGGTTTCAATAAAGTAATCATTAAAAAAAATAGATAAAAAACAAAAAAAAAATATCATTAAATAAATATTTTTCACTTTATAGGATATCACATAAAATAGTACCTATCCATTTTGTACGACCTACTCTACAGTTCACAATAAACAAATTATTATTATTATATCATTATTTTATGTGGTTTTCGAAATGAATTCATTCAATCGACTATCATAAATTCACCTATTCCTTTGTAGCAAAATAAAATTAATAGTTTAAAAAAAACACTAAAAACACGCTTTTATAAATGCATGTAAAAACCACGTCATCAGACGTTGAAACCTAATCGTGGTCAAAGTTCATTCCAAGACTTTTCTAACAAGTCCAAACACAGCTATGATACGATGTTCCATCATGAAGTTCCAGTTCATAATATTCCGACTCCATCATCAAATCAGTTCGATAGTACCATATTGTATTGTCATCAGAACTACATACAGCTGCCAATTTTTATGACGCTTCGATACTTGGAAAATGGTTAACACTTGCAATCGCGAAGTAAAAATTCAGCTGTCACTTACGCCGGCGACATTTTCGCGCGTAAATTCGGCGCAAGTCAATGACCTTGAGTAAAACGACTATAACTTGTAAACCACTATACGGATCATAAAAAGAATAACTGTAAAATGATCGCATTGAAATTTGACATATAAAACATTATAACCTTATCTCGTAAAACAATTAAGATAATAATTAATTAATATTACAAACATTTATTATAATAATAATAATAAATATTGGCTAACCAAAATCGATTAGCTCAAGTCTTAGCATTTGTAAGCGTCAAACCAAGAATGGTTAACTCAAGTAGGAGGGGTTAAATTAGTCACTTTAGATTCCATTACATAGTTACATACAGGTCGACCTAATAAAAGCGTGTTAAAAACAAAACAACCACTGAATAATTTGTCGAAAATAATTATAAAAAAATCCACATTCAAAATATTACGTAATAAAAATAAAAAAACTCAATTCACTCCTAAGCAGGTGTTTTTACTGGACAATACAAAACAATACAAAGCAATACAAAGCAATACGCAACTTTTGATATATTAACTTATTCTTAATAGCAAATTATTCTCTTTTATAAATTTACTTGTTTTATTTTACGGTGCTACAAATTCGCGCCTTTGTAGATTTAGTCTTTGTAGATATGTATGCATCTAACATTTCAACACACGCGACTCCTGCTCCTGTGATGTTAGCGGCAGCGTGCCTTGCTTCAGATTAAATTTCAATTTATATCGCTTTTCAAAATTATGTAAAATATCAGAAATGTCGGCGTCAAGTAGAGGCGGGGCGATTTATTTATTAATTCAGGGATTTAAACCCGTTTTAGGTCATGTCTCCCTTCCTGGGCTCTCCCAGCCGTAATCTCTTCTATAAGGGCTAAAGGGGATTTACAATAATAAGGTACTGTTAAGATTTAGGCGTTTGCTTTATTAAGGTAAAATAGAATCTATATATATAAAACAAAGTCTGGTTTATTCAAACACTTATAACACGAGAACGGCTGGAATGATTTTCATGGTTTTTGATTTGTAGTATTTGTCTCCGTCCCGAATAGCAGAATAACTATAAAAAACAAAAATTGGAAAATTGACGAAAAATTAAAATATAAAAAAAAACTTTTTTCCATACAAAATGTAAATCCGTGTTTTTCTCGTGGTCAGTTGTACGTGGAATGTTCACGTGTCGGCAAATCATCCGCTTTATTTGTTCTTGCGCCAGATAAAAAACAAAAGATGTCATACATCACAAGGTGCTTTAATGAAGACAATTAAACCTAGTGCATCCCATGCTGATCAATATGTAAATAGTTTAATTCAATCATGTCTTGCTGACACGCGATTGATATACTTATTTTTTAAAGTTTTATATTTCTTTTTGTGTTATTATCTCAATGAAGACGGAACTTAATATTTATTTTGTACTAGCTGACCCGGCGAATCTCGTACCGCCTAAGAGTGAATGAATGTCTAACTTTTAGCTAAACTTAATTTAGTATTTTATTTACTTGTAAATCATTTGTTAGTGTTTTTAATGCGTTCATTGCAACGCTTGGTAATTAACGATAATTTTTGTCTTTCTGTCAGGAGAGAAAACGAATAGCGCCGACGGTTTACCGACTCTCGAGCACGCCACGTACAACTGCCCATGTGAAAAACACGGACATTCAAGGTTTATTCCACACACTTTTAAAGATTGTCCTTGCGATTTATTAATAGTCATTGTAAATGCAAGGCGAACAGGAAACTGCAAACGCCTAAATTGAAACGGCAAGTCGGTTGGAATCAGTGGTATCCTTGGAATCAGAACATCCTCGCCTTTGAACTTTCCTATGATTATATCGTTGCTTCAATTACGTTGTTCATCAGCTTCTTAACAGCTAGTCTTGTTCCATTGCACAGTCTTGGTTGGTTCAAATTGCGTAACATGATTATCACCGAGCCGACCTTGAGTTGCAAATTGTGCGGCGGCATTCCTGGCAAATCCAATGAATTCAGGAATTCCGTAGGTTAATTGACGACTTCATCTGGATCGGTAATGGAATCGATCGACATAGTCCATCCATTTCACTTTGAATTGTGATAGGTTCAAATTGTCTACGTCCTTATTTTCGCTCCAAAAATGGCTCGTTCGCTCAACCAAACATGGTTTTTGTCATTTTTACCAATATTGGGGAACACTTTCGTGATCAATTCTTCTTTCGAACTTGTGAATTGACAAAAATCAGGTGGAAATGAAATAAGGCCAGTGGAAGCGTCAATTGGTATTTTTCCATTGCCAATGTCTAATAATAGTTTGGAAAACACTTTCGCCGATTCTTCATTTTGTAACGCGACGCGCATATTCGTTTTTAACTTGAGAGTTTTCACGTATCTCCACAATTTCGATGACTTCAAGCATGCGTTAATTTCATCAGCAGCTGTTGATCGTGGAATGACTGGCAGCGTTTGGCGAAAATCGCCGGCCAGCAGAATCATCGTACCTCCAAAGAGGTACTGATTGTTTCGCAAATCTTTTAACGTTCGATCGATTGCCTCCAATGCTCGTTTGTGAGCCATCGTACACTCATCCCAAATTATTATTTTGCAATTCTGTAGTACTTTTGCAATTGCTGATTTTTTGGAAATATTGCATGTCGGTTCGTCTATAGTTTGGAAATTCAGTGGCAGTTTGAGCGCAGAATGAGCTGTTCGTCCTCCTTCTAACAATGTGGCAGCGATCCTAGATGATGCTACAGCAGGCGCTTTTTGACTTTGTGCTCGCATCGTAGCTAAAATCAATGAAATTAGGAACGTTTTGCCAGTTCCGTCAGGTCCGCCTAAGAAAAAGATTCCTCCGTAGCCGTCGTTGACTGCTATCATTATAATGTGTCGTACGCGGTTTCCTGCTGCTGATTCAAAAGTGGGACCATTGTTCGTACTGACTGACTTAGAGCATTACGATCGTATTGCCGTTTTCGTTCAAATTCTCGATTGAATGCATCGTGCATCGGGTGATTCGTTACTGGCATTCCTAATTCGTGCAACATCTTGCCGGACATTATCTTGCACAAATCTTCTATAGAAATCAACGCCTCGTTATGACTATCTCCGTATTAAATTTAAGTTCAGGATTCGCTGTTATTGTACGCACTCGGTGCAAAATGTCTTCAGCCATATTGTCTTTGTATTTTTTACACAAATTAGGTGGGTTCGATGGAAAACACGTTGAAATGACGATTGCAAAAAGTGATCGAATTTGATGAGCAGAAGAGGAAATAACAGCATCATCGAGTGTGTGATCCACTCATTGTTCCGAAGTCGACCGATACATCCAGAGTAATCGACTGTTGGATCGTATCTGAACGCCAAACATTCATTTTGATTTGTCACGTTTTGCCGTCTGGCTTGTCGCCGTTCCAAATTATTTTGTGCGTAAGCTCCACTGTGCGAGTCGAACTCGACTGTACCCGTTCTTCCGTAGTCATAATTGATCGCAATTGAGACATTCTTATTCGACTTGTCTCCACACGCTATCTACTCTCTTCATCAGACTCAGTGACTCGACGGCTATTTATTTCGCTTGCGTTGCGCGAACGCCGACCGATATTTCGACACCTCACTGGTGGCATTTTTATTTTGCAACGCCTTACTCAAATAAACCACGAACTGAAATCAATTTACTATTTGAAACACATCAGATTGATGAATTTTACGCTTTTGTTTTTCGAATCAACGCAGAATTTGTTGTTATGGAAACGTAACTGTCCAACTGAACATTATTTTATTTTATTTTATGGAAACATGTGACAGCATAACTTTCAACATGAAAGTCAATTTTTTGGTAGTAATTACTTATGAGGCGCATTGTCATAAAAGGAAGCCTTCCTTTCATTGATTTCAAATTTCAATTTCCTAGTCCCAGTGGTTTGGGCTGGGCGGTAATATTTATATGTGGGGAATGCGATCGCGCATTTTCTTTTTTAATTACCGTGATGTTTTATTATTATTTTTTAAATCAGAACATATTCTATCTGAGCGCAAAATTCCTTTTTTTATTGAGATTTTCATACAAAAATACCATCCAAATTTCCGAAAATTTCCGATATTTCCGGTGGATTTTCCAAAAATTTTCTTCCGTACAAACCTTGTCCTTGAAATTACCAACACCAAAAAAAATAAAACAGCCAAATCGGTCAAGCCGTTATGAAATAATGCTCCGTCAAACATGCGGAATTTTATTCATACAAAAACACCATCCAAATTTCCGAAAATTTCCGTTATTTCCGGTGGGTTTTCCAAAAATTTTCTTACATACAAACCTTATAAAATCGAAGACTATCGCGGTTGTTTGACATTATAAATAGGATAGAAAACGAATTTACCGCGTGAAATTTGTAGCACCCGACGTTTCGGTGACGTTGCAGCCGCCGTTGTCCAGGGTAGACTGAAGGGCTGTCAATCCGATGTTTTGCGGGTAGGCTGCGTACCGCTCCGCCACTGCGTAGGTTATAACGCCGCCGAACGCCGAACGCAAAGACGTAAAACAGGATACAGTGAGTGTTGTGTGCAGGACGGATTTTCAAAATTCCCGCGCTCCGAGCCCGGCCCCCCACACCGTTATAACCTACCGTTATAACCTAATGGCCAAACTGCAACAGGGTTCAATAGCTCAACTAGGGTTGTCGACTACAGCGGGCGAGCCCGTCACCTTAGGAAGTTTCAACGATTAGTCGTTCTTCTCCCTGGAGTGAGCGCAGAAGACTTGGACAAAAACAGTCCACCATCTAGCTTCGCCAACAAGCCCGTAAGAGGCCAACGCCTTAACCGCGAGATAGCCAAGAGTGTTACCCGGCGGGCTTACACTCACGCCCTTACTCCCAATTGTGACCAGATTACTCCAGTCTCTCGATTGGTTACGAGTTTGAGGTCGCTTGCGCGATCCTCTCCCTTACGAAGCGGTGAAACGGTGTTTACCGAATCTATCGCGGACCACAGCGTCATTTGCCCGGCTGTTCACCCAGGATCTGATAGCCGATGGTCGTTTCAAGAGCAGTCGCTGTAAGGTCCGCAACCACCCCCGCTCTATAGGAAACAGTACCGCTTCCAGACTCCCCCGACTGTTAGTCAGAGTGCACAGTCGATTGGCTTACGCCGCATGGTGCGCAGACCGTCCAGGAGCGCCAGAAGGTTGATTCCCAGGGAAACTAACCATAAGGCCAGAGTCCTACCCAGGCTCGCACTTCATGCGTGGAGGCCGTCCGATAGGTGTTGACCCGTGAGTGTGACCAACCCTGAACAGAATGGGTCTTCGTGGCTAACTCAGCAAAGGCCCATTAATTCCCGGTTCATTAGCTCAGTTAACAATGGAGAACGACAGCTGTACACATCTGAGGTAGCGAATGGTTTCGTATAGCTAGGGCCACAAGATATATTTTGTTGATGGCTGGTAGATTGATTTCTTCTGGTTGTATTGCCTCCCGGCGCTACTGGACGGGTTGTGGACCGTTTGGCGACGCTAATCGGTTATGAACTCTAACTAATTGCCGAAGGTGTCTGGAGACTATGGAAATATACTTTCTCCTAAGCAGCGGAGTGGATATTCTTGAAACGACCTTTAGGCCACCCGATCTCAGGTCCGCGATAAATTCAAATTAAATTACTGCTGTAATACAACAGGTAGAGGCCGTACAAACGACTTCGGATCCGTAACCAGTCGGGAGGTTGGAGGTTTCCTGAAGGTTAATTCCAGTCGGGGATATCCTTCTAAAACTGGTAGTTAGGGGGCGAAGCCGCCCGCTAGATACCTTTCCCGGTGCCTCGCCGTAAGGAATTGGCCTCTAACGGGCTGTTGGCATAGCTGGACAGTAAATTTGTATTGTCTCTAAGTTTCCTACGCTCATCCCACGGCTGACACATCGAACACATATCATTATACCAGCCTAAGGTGACGGGTTCGCCCGTTGTAGTCGACACCGCCCAACTTTACACCTCTGTTGTTGCAGACAATTTATATTCAAATTCCTGCCGACATACAGACATCGGAGAGGTGTCAACAATAACTGGCGAACCCGTCACCTTAGGCTGGTATAACGATATATAATCGTTCCTTCAGCCGTGGGATGAGTGTAGTGACGTAGAGACGTGGACAATCCAATATCTAGCTCCGCCAACTGCCCGCCAGAATCCAACTCCAACGACATCGATGCCTTTTGCCTACCAGTTGTGGCCGAATTTCTCCGAGCTTCCAACTGGTCACGGGTTCAAGATCGCTTACGCGGTACTCTACCTAATGTAAGCGGCTAAAGATCATTTAATTGCAATCATCGCTGACCATGGCGTCCTTTGTCCGCCTTTCACTCAGGATCGGGCTGCCATTTGGTCGTTTCCGGAGCGGCTGTCATTAGGTCGAAAGCCGCCACCGCTCTCTAGGAAACAAAGTCGTCTCCAGACTCCTCCGGCTATCGGTTGAGAAACACAACCGATTGGCTGACGCCGAACGGTGCGCTAACCATCCAGGAGCGCCCAAAGAACGCTTCCCAGAGTAAATTGTCCCACGAGGGGCACAGGAGTCCTACCTGCGATCGAACTTCTACTTGGAAGCTACCGTGTAAAGCTTTCGCTTTACAGTGCTACCTCAAGGAAATCTCAAAATCGATAGTAAGCTTGTTCACATAGCAATCATAGACATGTATTAGACTTTTCCAATATACAGACAGGTGCATCAGTCAGTAAACTAGTATGGTTAGATATCCGTTAGGCAGCCACAAATCCTCGGCAATCATTATCCATTTATTACGGATCACATAACCAGAGACATGCGATACAGAAGCCATGCACATAAGTATAAAGGTCACTGTACATCAGTGCACATGTCGTGTCGTTGGCATAAATTATTGCATTCGCTGCAGGTCCAGGTCAATAAATCGACGATTGGAGCGCAGCGGTATACCGTCGGTGCGTTTGACAGTGCTATATTCCAATTACGCCCATGCCCTAGAAATCAAATGCTTCGATCAATTGAGCCAATAATTGCAGGGAAATTGCTGTCGGCGATAATAATTAATATCAATGCTCGACAGACGGATATCTGTGGAGCAAGTATCAGATTCAGGGCGTTGCGAATAACTCCGTTTTATATATGTTATGGCTTTTGTATATGTATAATGTATATATGTATATGTATATCTTTGTATATGAATCTTTTGTAGGTATATATAAAAAAAAACTAATAACAAATATTATAAATGCAATAGTTCTGTAAGGGCATTGCAGTCGTGTTTTCACAAGCTTTTATTTGCGTTGCAATGATTGTCAGTATGTTTGTTTAGGGCAAATATTGCAAGCTGAATTAGAACCTCTCTCTCTCATCCTATAAAGTTGAAATTTTATATGTTGGTTCAGTTCCGATGACAAGGCATTTTTATGGTAAGCATGACCTGATTCTGCACCCAGGATTGACTCCTGACTAGGAAACTCCTCAACGGCCAACAGCACAGACACGACATTTTGTATAAGCATTCAATTATGACAGCCCGTTCCAAGTTTCCCCGCGACAGGGCTGCTGCACCCAGGGTTGGCTTCCAACGAGAGGACTCCTTAACGGTCAACAGCACATAATCAAAATTTTGTATGAAAATTCAGTTATGATAGCCTGTTCTAAGTTTTACCGCGATTGGGCTGCTGCACCCAGGGTTGACTTACAACGAGGGCACTCCTCAACGGTCAACAGCACAAACACGAAATTCTGTATAGTATTCAATTACGATAGCCCGTTCTAAGTTTCACTATGACATGGCTGCTGTACCCAGGGTTGGCTCGGAACAACGCATTTTAATAAAAACTTGTTTTTAAAAACGTGTTTTTATTATTAACTTATTATTCTTTTTTGATATATTTACTTGTTAACAGTTATGTAGTGTTGTGCCATTGAAATAAGATTCAAGTCCAATTGTGTGCGTAATTTTGGGTTGTTGCCAGGGGTTTTGCCAAAAAAATATGTCTAAATATTGATATTGCAACTTTATAATTTCAGCTATTACGGCCTCGTACTCATATAGAATTTGAAAGTTTTAAAAGAGATTAGAATTTCAAGAGTAGTTAACACAGATTCGACGGTTAAATACTTGTTAGTAAAATATTTTTGAAGAGCTAGTAAAAATCAATATTGACAGTCCGGTAGAGTTCGGCGAAAAAAAGCTTTGTTTTAAGAATTGTCTGTATATGTACCTTCTTGGTATTTTTCAATTCTGTAAATAAAGTTTATTTTAAATGTATACAAATTCGCTAAATTCAAGATTATGTTTTACCTTCTGCGCTTTCAAAAGAGGGTCTAGGATCGATATGTATACCTACACCACCCCAAATTAATATCACATAGTTTAATTATTTGCGGAGCATAAGCTTTTCGGTAGAGAATGGAAATTGTTGATACATAAAACTATTAAAGGACTTTAAAAATAACATGTACCTATGTCAAGTTTTGGTTTTAAAAATTGGTTTTAAAGAATTTGTATAAATTTATGGGTCGTAATTGTCCGTCTGGTCCACAAAGATGCAATGTTACGACTTTTTCCAAAATGTGATTATTTTATTATTTAACTTAGAGACCATACGTACTAAATAATGTAATAAAGTAAAAAAAAAAAAAACAAATTAGAAAATTCGTCTCAAATATATTATTTCATTTATTTAAAATCAACAGAGTTCGTCGGGGTCATTTACGGTCATTAAAAAAAATACGGTGTATTTTTAAACAATATTTTTTTGTTATTATTTATTAATAAATTGTGGTGTTTCAATAATATTAGTTAGGAAGCCAGCGAGAAAAAAGAGTTTTGTAAAAGCTGATACTTTCAGATCAGACAGTATTTTGACCATAGAATGCCGGGGTAGTCAGCAGGCCAGATGCCGGAACACCTGGCACTTTTTTTTTTATTTTTTTTTTTTATCCAAATAAGCCAGTTGGTAGGAATCCCTACTCTTGGTATAGTCAAGTTGAGTAACTGGTATTATACCTTATGTGGTATAATATTTTTTTTAAATATCGACCATTATTTTTTAAATGTAAAACAATTAATATTTCAATTTAAAATAAAGATTTAAGATCTTTTTAAAATAATGGGAACTGCTTAAATACTGCAGATAGTCAAAATATAAAAACGAAGAGTCGGTTATAAAACAGAAAAATTAAGATTATAAAAAATATAACATTAAATCAATAACAATGTCGCAATAGAAATGGTCAATATAATTTTTTATATTATAATCCATCTTTGATAATCAATGCTTGTAATGTAAATAATCAAATTTATAAAATTTAAAAAAAAATCAAAAATAAGAAAAGATTGTAATATAAATAATTATGGAAGATTAGGAAAATCAATACTCTCAAAGTCCTTAACAGAATACATTGGGTTATTAATAAGCATATCCTGGACCTTGCTCTTAAATTGAACGTCTCCAAGACCCCTGACGCACAATGGAATCTTGTTATAAAATATATTGGACTGATACAGGAAACTATTTCTAACCTTACTTAGTCGCACTTTGCAAGGACGCAAGTCTTGTTTGTTTCGCGTGTTGTGCGAATGAACATCCGAATTTGTTGGAGTGGTGCTGATATTTTTTCGTGCGTACATAACACCCTGGTATATATAAGCGGCATACATTGTCATGATACCAGATTCAACGAAATATGGCCTGCAAGATGTTAGCGATGATATGGTAAATAAATTGCGAATCGCTCTTTTTTGAAGTCTAAAGATTCTTACCGAATTTGCCGCCATGCCCCAAAACATGAGACCATAACTTAGTAAGGAATGGAAATATGCAAAGTATACAGACTTTGCGGCTTCAAAGCCGCACAACATTTTAATTTGTTTAATAGCAAACGTGGCACTACCTTATTTTCCGCTCAATTCATCCAAATGAGTTGACCACTGGCGTAATAAAAAAAGGTGTGATTTTAATTAGTTCCCCCAAAATGTTTTGGAAAAGCCGATAATTCATCAGTAGACAGTGGATGCAATAAGGAACCCGAAACAAATTATTAGACTGCCTGGCAATATTAGAACGCGTGGCGTCAGCATTACTCTATACATGACACATAAATGAAGTTTTTGCAAATACGCCGGTACGTACTCGTCGGTAACTATTACGCATCGGTCTAATGTGCCACTCAATATAATGGACTTAATTTTTGTGACATGTATCGAATAATACCTACTGACGCGTCTTACCATTTGTTTCGAGTTCTGTATTACATCCACTGTCTACTGATGAATTTTCAGTTTTTCGAAAACACTTTGGGGATACAAATTAAAATTAAAACTTTCCTAGTACACCAGCGCTATGTGTCCCGGAGTCTGGCCTGCTGACTGAATTATATAGCCAAAATTTATTTATTTTTATTTTATTTAAATAAATGCGCATTTTTTAAAACTACAGTACACTACATATTATCATTAGAGGTTCCGTTGTAAATAGTATGTAGCAAAAAAGAGAGTACCGCAGCCCAGTCCTTCTTTAGATCAACGCTGCCTTACTAGGCCTAGGCCCGTACTAAGGCAAGCGTACCAATAAAATAGTGGCTTGTGCATACTTTAAACTATATATGTTAAAAGAGAAAAAAAATAGTATCTAATAATATTAGGACTTAACTTAAGGCAATAATCAATGTATGTAGAAATTAATCATTACTCTAAAAACTAGGTCATTGATATGCCAATGCGTCTGTCAGTCTGTCAGTCTGCAAATTATATTTGTAAAATACCTATCATAAAACACAATAAAATACTGTTTGATCTGAAAGTATCAGCTTTTACAAAACACTTGCACTTTTTTGTTGCTGGCTCTTGGGACTATATGGAAAAATATATAATTTATAAATTATTCGTATTCGATAATATAAAAATGATTTTTGAAATTATGGGACACATATCCTACAGTCCTTAAAGGGTCAAAACACTCATAAAGCATAGTACATTTCTGAAAAATATCTTAGGTTAGTCTAGCCTGGATTAATTATCCTCTTTCAACCAATATACTCTCTCATACCTATTTTCGCCTACATAATCTTAATGATATCCGATCTTTTATCACTACCCGTCTCAAGATGGTCCCAATTTCGTCTGGAAACATTTTACTATCAAAGGGTTTCGATCATGTCGAGGGCCATTGTTTAACATTCACCCCTACCCACGTATCTGCATGTACCTACGCTAGTGTATAATATCATGTCTACTTTGATCTTACAAGTGGCCCACTTACCTTTACATGGCAACTATCGCCCAGAAGTGCTTCGTACGAAGTGCCAATGTAACTTGTAAGTAGTTATATCAAATTCACACATCTAGTATCCACTACTAAGTTTACTAACTTTCAATTGATTTGCGATACTACATGAGTATTGAGAAGCAGCATCTACGAATACACTTTCAGAACTATTGGGTACATTCTTTAAATGCACTTTTTACTGAATTTTCCATAAACCTGTGAGTAAGTATTATAAGAATAGAGCTTGTATTTAAAACAGCGCTGGAAGACTGAGCAGAGACTCCAGAGAATGCAAAATGTCTTCGGATGTTTTTGCTTTAGGATTCCCCCACGTCATCATGTGCCACCATTCCTTGCCAAGGCATCGATGTATGAATAAAAAAAGGCAGCTCTATTTTAAGACCTACGTACTCAAGATAGTATACGCAATAAGCAACTACGATATGGTCTGATCCCGTAACGGACATAACAATTCAATACAGGGCCGGGCGCGTAAACAGCTTGCAATCATTCCTAAATACAAAACCACAAGTTTCCAGGCAGTTTGTTTTATTATTTTACGGTTGTATGGTATCAGTTAGGAATGGCATTTCGATAGAGATCAATTGAAATAGGACCAGTAAGTACCACTATAAAAATATATTATTAAAAACAAGGAAAGTCATAGTCACACTTTATTAATTACAAAAAGGTTAAGCTTTCGAGGTGTTATCTACAACGGCGAACCTGTCATTCCCCGGAATGATAACGATATATCATCGTTCTTTCAACCTGGAGTGATCGTAGGGACTTAAGGACAACACAGTCCACTGTCTAGTTATGCCAACCCGCCCGTCGGAAATTAACGTCTTACGCGAGGCACTGGGAAGTAACAGCGGGCCGCCTCACCCCTGACTACCAGATTCAGCCGTTTTTTTCATACCCTGGTCTAATCATGACTTCGAGGTCGCTTACGTGGCCTCTACCTTACGTAAGCGGTTATTCAGTTTAAATATTTCGTGGACAGAAGTGCCCTTTGCTCGCCATGGTCATGTGGGATCGATTTAAGGGTTGAGGACGTCATGTCGACGACTTTACTCCGCTGTCATAGAAAACATCCGTTTCCAGGCCACATTCATTATCTATCAAATAAGGCTACACTGTTGTATAGTCTGACCCGGATATCGTAACATAAAGGGCGTAGACAATATTTTAAAATCCGTTCGGGTGGCCGGGTATTGCTTATTATTGTTTATTTCTCCGTTAATAATAATTAAGAAGCTCCGGTAGAAAATTACTCTGCCACATGATTCCTTCGGTTGAAGTAGGAAAACGGATGTAGAGTTGATTAAACATTAGCTACCTTATAATTTATAGGCATTTACAAGACTTTCTTATACAGACACAGATCGTAGAAACAGTCGCCATAGTCTAATATCGAGATGAGCAATTGGAATCCTGACGGCGAGAGAGTCTTTAATTCCGTATAAGAAACTGAGACGAAGGAAGCCTCAATGGACTCTTGCTAAGGTGGACCAGGAATCGAAAATTTGAGCCGAAATAAATACCGAGATTTCGGCCAAAGAAACTAAAGAATTAGACGAGGAATTCACTAAAACTTTAGTGAATACAAAATTGGCGAATCTTTATTCTCGCTGAAAGAGAAAAAATACTGGGATTTATATGATTTATATGGAGTCTTTTTATACATAAATATATATTTCTGAAAGCCGAAACAGAATCATAAAGATCAATATAAAGGAGAAGTTGGGTGTCACCCGGAAAAAGTGGTAAGCAGAAAGTTAGATATATCTAGATTCTACTTGCCATTGTTTCATGTGGCTCGTGTGCTTAATGTTTTTTTTACAGAAAACACGCGGAAAATACAGTTACTTTAAAATATACACGACGCTGCTCTGTGTTGACTCACAAGTTTTGATCGTATTTTTTTTATATGTCGACATGCCATTATTGGTATTAATTTAATCAACAGACCACGGATTATGTACGGCGTAGGCTTAAGCTTCGGTCACACGGAGCAAATACGCTCGCAGCGAGTATTCGCTGCGGGTCAACACCTATCCGACGGCCTCCACGCATGAAGTGCGAGCCTGGGTAGGACTCTGGCCTTATGGTTAGTTTCCCCTGGGAATCAACCTTCTGGCGCTCCTGGACGGTTTGCGCACCGTGCTGCGTAAGCCAATCGACTGTGCACCCTGACTAACAGTCGGGGGAGTCTGGCAGCAGTACTGTTTGCTATAGAGCGGGGGTGGTTGCGGACCTTACGGCACTGCTCTTGAAACGACCATCGGCTACCCGATCCTGGGTGAACAGCCGGGCAAAGGACGCTGTGGTCCGCGATAGATTCGGTAAACACCGTTTTACCGCTTCGTAAGGGAGAGGACCGCGCAAGCGACCTCGAACTCGTAACCAATCGAGAGACTGGAGTAATCTGGTCACAATTGGAAGTAAAGGCGTGAGTGTGCGCCCGCCGGGTAACACTCCTGGGCGTTGGCCTCTTACGGGCTTGTGGCGTAGCTAGATGGTGGACTGTTTTGCCCTCAAGTCTTCTGCGCTCACTCCAGGGAGATAGAACGACTAATCGTTAAAACTTCCTGAGGTGACGGGCTCGCCCGCTGTAGTCGACAACCCTAGTTGTCACATGTAGCGAATGCGATTCGCTCGATTCGCGCGAATTTGTATACTCGGTTGGCGCTCCAAGCACAGAAATGACGTCTATCGGGCCTCTTCGCGCGCGTCTAAATAAACGGTCGATTCGTTTGGCATGTGCGGACTTAACAGAACAAATGCTGGCTAACAATACAACTCACAACAAAAGTATATATAGGTATATATATATATATATATATATATATATATATATATGAGTTTTTATATTTTTATTTTTTCTCTTAACCCTTCAGGCCTCGGCCCCATAGCTGATTGACAAGTTGATGTCACAAAAATTTTTAGTAAAAATTAGTAAAAAAAATGAATTATGACATCGTCTCCCCAAAACATTAATTACTGCCAAACCACTGTACCCATAATTAAAATAAAACAAGTTAACATAATAAAATAAAACAAATTAAATTAAAATTAAATTAAAACGTGGCCGTCACGCTGAATCGTGTTGTGGCCGATATCAGCCAATTGGGGCTCTAGAGGTTAAAGTGATCTTCGGTTGGTATTAAGAATTCTTAATGAATAAGTTCGTTATACAACTTTAACAAACCACATTCTCGCGCGTTTTTGCGCATACCTATAATTACTGTTATTAGTATTCCACAATTGTCGTACTTTCTGTACACACCTAAGAATCGAACGATGTAGAAATTTCCTTATTTTAGAGCATCTTTTTTGTCTCCACGTTAAAACTTCGCGCTGGCGCAAGCGAGTCGAGGACATGACGTCCGGTCGAGGGCGGCGCGCCAACTGAATTCGTAGCGAGTAGCGGGTTCGCGGCTATAATAATTGAACACGTTCAATTCTACTCGCGGCGATTTTGATCGCCGCGAATGAAGCAAATCGCAGCGAGTAGCCTGTCGAGTTTGCTCGCTGCGATTGCATTCGTAGCGAGTATTCTCTCCGTGTGACCGTTGCTTTACGTATGTTTTCTTTCTGAGCAATTTGTCTTGAAATTCAATAAGATTTTCATAATATGCGATCGCGGTATTCAATGTAAATTACATATATTTTACAAAGTTTATATATCTGTTACTTGAGCCAAATTAGGTACCTATGTGATGAGCATGCTCATATGCGATGTGTGACCTCACTGCCTTCACCGAACCCTGTACAACAAAATGAGCGTATATTGTATGTGTCTTAATGAATAAATAAAGAAATAAAATTTACGTCACGTTTATTTTACTTTTGTATCCTCAATTTTAGGCAACTCCTTTTCAACTAAGTATTTTGTGCTAGACTCAGCATTTCTCCTCTCGCGTCTCGGAAAATTCGGGGAGTCGACGAAATAAAAAGTTTGCGGTAATGTGCTTTTCGCTGCCGTTTCGGCAAATAAAATAAGATTTATTTACTCGAGAAGCTCGCGCGCTGCGGAGCCCTGGTGACAGGCGGATTTAAATATATTATAAGCTGGTGAGCTTTTCACTCGAGGATGCTCGATGTGGAAAAACACAAAGTTCGCGTGTGGCAACCGAAAATACAAATTTCCACAGCAGATACTCTGACATACGAGCAACTTGGGTTGTCGACTACAGCGGGCGAGCCCGTCAAATCAGGAAGTTTTAACGATTAGTCGTTCTATCTCCCTGGAGTGAGCGCAGAAGACTTGGGGACAAAACAGACCACCGTCTAGCTACGCCACAAGCCCGTAAGAGGCCAACGCCTTAACAGCGAGATAGCCAGGAGTGTTACCCGGCGGGCTTACACTCACTCCCTTACTTCCAATTGTGACCAGATTACTCCGGTCTCTCGATTGGTTACGAGTTCGAGGTCGCTTGCGCGGTCATCCCCTCGCAGAAAATACAGTTAATTTAAAATATACACGACGCTGCTCTGTGTTGACTCAACAAGTTTTGATCCTATTTTTCTACGGGTACATTACGCCATTTGGCTTAAGGGTGACCACTTGCGCGATAGAAAGTGTGTAACATTAGAAAGTGTGTAACCAAATCTCCTTAAACCATATTAAATGATTTTCTAATTGAATAGCAAAAAATACGTTTTTACATGGTTTTTTAAAAATAAATGCGTCCACCTAATATGACCAACCCTATAGCAACCCAACACGCTACCAGGAACTATGTATATTGTTATAATTCTATTTTCATCGCTAAGTTGCGTGCCTATTTCACTGCGCACTACTACCTAGTATAAACCGCAACTGCGGTTCATGTCTTTGCTTAGGGTACCTACGCACTGTGTGGTTAGCCGGAATAAGCACGAGAAAATAGGTTTTATTCGCACTGCGATGCGGCTGCCAACCAACCGCTCCGGTCGCTCGAAGCGCTGCGGTCCGACTGCGGCCAGCCTGGCAGTTGCTATAGGTACGCACTACGCGGATAGTGCTAGTTTGCACTTCGGTTGCGGCTACGGCTAGCCGCCACCCGATTAACCGCAATCTCAAATGCATCCTGCGGTTAGCCGGACGGCTGCCCGCAATGTCGCTAGCCGCTCAGTTGACAAGTGGCTTTAGACGGACACGTGCGCATTCGAAGCTTTTCACTGAATTACCGCTTGGTGGCGTTAAGGGGGTTTATGGGCCCTGTTGGAGTTGGCCACGAAGGCCATTTGTTCAGGGTCGGTCACACTCACGAGTCAACACCCATCCGGCGGCCTCCCCGCGTTAAGTGCGAGCCCGAGCAGGACTCTGGCCTGAGGGCTATAATAGTTTCCCCCAGAAGTTAATCTTAAGGCGCTCCTGGACAGTTTCCGCACCGTGCGGGGGTAGTTGTTCACCTTAAGTCGACTGCTCTTGAAACGACCATCGGCTACCCGATTCCGGTGTACGTAAGTGAGAGGACGGCCCAAGCGACCTCGAACTCATAACCAGTCGGGAGACCGGAGTAGTCTGGTTGCAACTGGTAGTAAGGGCGCGAGTGTTGGCCCGATGGGTAACATACCTGGCTATCTGGCGGATAAGACGTTGACCTCGGAGCTTGACGGTGGACTGTTTTTGTCATAAGTCTTCTGCGCTCACCTCGTGGGAGACAGAACGATCAAATTTCGTTAAAGCTTCCTGAGGTGCCGCGTTCGCCCTTTGTAGTCGAAAGCTCTAGTTAGGTGGCGTTACTCTACTAAGCAAATGTTTCGAATTTGCTCTGAATAAAATGAAATCTATTTATGGTTATAAATTCCAATGTTGTTTACTAAGATAACGCATCTTCCAACATTCCTATGAGATTTACTGTGATTCTGTGAATTTTTTTGGGAAAGTCTTGCAGTGACAGAACCCATTTTTTTTTGTTAATACTTTATTTCCAATAGTATCTTCCACAAATAAAATAATACACCATTGGTTTATGGCTGAATCGCGGCCGTCTCGACTTTTGAGATAGATGGGATTGAATACATTAGAAGGGTGGTTTCCCCCCCTTTACATAGGAAAACAACAAAGAGTTCTTTCCGCCAAAATGAGATACGAAATAAGAGAAATTGCGCCATCATGGAAATTTCAAGAGTCGTCGCTGAGCGTCGCGTTCGGCAGTTGCAATGAAGCGTGAAAGAAAATGAGGCGAATAGCATTTGAATTCGGCGGGCTGGAGTAACTTTCTCCATGTCTGCGGTTGTAGATTAAGGGACATTTTGAATGTGACGAATAATTATAGTCTTTTCACTGCTACAGAAAAAGGGTTGTGTCACCTCCAAGACGTTCCCGGCAAGGAGACAAGCCCCCTCTCCCGCGCGACAACCCCTTAACCCCCTTCCCCAAAGCGCCAGCTTCCCCAAGCCCTCTAACTCAACCCCCCTCCTCGATTATGATCGCAAATGTAGGATATTTGTAGTATATTCAGGGGCGTCGACTACGTGGGTGCTCGGGGGCTTTAGCACCCACGAGAGGCAAATAGTGGGTGCGGAGCACCCATGACCACATGGCCACAAAGCTTTATTAATGTTGATAGATTAATAAAGATTTATTAATGTTGATATACATTTCGTGTTGCAGTACACATCAAGTTGTGTACAGCAGATACTAACCATTATATTTTCTGCTAATAAAAATTATGGACATAATAAATATATCCAAAATAAAATAATTATCGTTTCCGTTTTATATTTTAGTATAAATGGGTACAACAATGCAAATGTGCTGCAGACATAATACACTTTAAAAAAGCTTATAAACAGATTAACATTATTTATTATTAAATCTATCATTTTTACTTATCTTCTCTTCCGTCTCTCTTCTTTATAAAACAAATGCAACATCTCTCTATCCTACTACCTGTCTGTTCGCTTATAACTCGAGTTCTAATGTACAAATTTACGAAGAATTGACGGATTTATTTATTTATTTATTTATTTATTTATAACGTACAAGAACAAAAAAATACAAGGACATGCATACTGTTGTACATGAGGAATAATTAAGAACAAACATTTATAGCGAAAAACATAGCTCTATGCATATAAATATGCTAGCATATCCGAATGAGGCGAAATCGCACAACCAACTAGACCTAGAAGGTCTGTCTCTGGCTGTGCTGTGTTATACCAACTGTATTTTTGTAACTCGCGAACTGACGAAGGTGATCAATTTTAAATATTTCTAAATCTAACAAATGTGTTGTTTACAAAAATTTAAGTAAAATTTAAAGTAGAAAAAATAAATATATATGTATGCAATTAAGGGCTAAAAATAAAGTAAACTTTACATTTTATACAATAAATTTAAGTGGAAAATAAGTAATAATATATACAAATATATGAATAAACACTACATTCTAATATATATGTTTAAGAAAATGATATGTAATATTGCACAATTTTACAAATACATATTTTTTTAAATATTCACCCTACAGTATTAATAAGGTCTTTAGTTTTTGAACGCCCAATATCTAGAAGCCAGTTTTTTACTTTACCTTTAAAAGTTATATAATTTTTTCCATAATTTTTCAGATTATGTAGGTAGAATAGTTATTTGTCGATCAGTGTGCATTAATTTCTTCTCTCGCACTTCGCCAGTTTTTTTAAAGGAGCCACCTGAGTCGACTGCATGAGCACCCACGAGGTTTTCAAGAACTCGGCGCCGCTGAGTATATTTGTAGTATTTCGGTGGAATTAAAATGGCTCTTTTCCAATATGAAATAGTATTTTCTTAAATACGGCGGAATTTCATAAGTATTTCTGTCTCTTCCATAGGAGATATTCTAACCAAAATTTATCAATGTTGTTTCGGTTCAACGACACATTTGTTTACCAAATTTTAAGTCTCGAAGGTCAATATTTCGAGATTGAAATATGACTAGCGCGCCCCCTGGTGAACCGATTTCAACTACAATAATGATGTATTTTCATATGAAATTATGTAGTATTTTCTTAAATAGGGCGGTAGTTCAATTTTATTTGGGTCGCTTGTATACGAAATATTATAACCGAAATTTCACAACGTGATTTCGGTCCAACAATACTGTACCGAATGTTAATATCTAACTGCAATATTTCGAGGTTGAATTATGACTAGCGCGCCCTTTGATGGACCATTTCAACTAGAATCTTTTCAACTCTTGCCATGATCAAATCATGACTGCTTGCTAAATTTCAGTTTAATCGAAAATGCCAGAAATGAAGCGTTTGGGCGCTGTCGTAGAGAAATAGACACACATACACACAGACAGACTTTCGTCTAGAAGTAGTCTTTATCGTCTCGAGGAAGGAGGGGGGGAGATGGGGTCAAAATGGATATTTCCGTCTTTCAATAGTAGAAATTGTCTCTTGTACCGAGTTAAATTTCAAGTAGGTAACTGCTATACAAAGGTAATGCATTATTAATATTTCGTTTATTGCATTATAATCCGCACACACACAACATCACTGACCACAAGATTCTAACTAGAGGTTGCGTCAGAAAAACACCTAATTAAAAAAACCAAAAGTAAATTTGCGCAAAAGCACTTTAGTTGTATAGCTCCTAAACTCCACAATTACTTTCAGGATAAGTTAAAAAAATGCAAAAGCTTACATATGAAAAAGGGAAAACTTACTTTGTGGCTGTTTGAGACCGGCAGGGAAAAGGTAGCTGAAATTATTACACATATCCTCGTTTAAAACGACGTTATCAATTTAATCAATTATATATTACTAATAAATACATGTATGTAAATACAAATGTATGTAAATATTAATAGTATGTAAATAATACAAGTAGGTAAATGTATATATTTATATATAAATGAGAATAATATATGTATAATGTTAAATATTATATAAACAAGTAAAATATTACCATAGTTCTATAATTGCAGTATAAAATCACGTGCGCATCTTAATTTAAAAGAAAAGAATCTACCCTAGTACGGGCATTAACCTAGTTGGGTAGTTTTTAGGACATAATTTTTGTACTACTTTCTCTTAAATAAAGCATTATTATTATTATTATTGTTATAAATAATAAAGTTTTGAAACGAATTCATTGAGCGGTCGTATACGCCCGCCCGGACAGGAGCGGAAATTAAAAAAAATCGCGTAAAGAAAGTGGTAACCTATTGCGCCTCCTGCGATGATTAGCCACACTACTGTCAGAGACTCAAATAGTTTAGACTAGCTTTGTTTTGTTAGACTAGCATAGCTTGTTTTGAGGAAAATATTATGCTCCTAACGGACCTACCACGACGTGACTCGAGTAAAGGGGTGTAAGAAGCACCTTCTGCCTCAGGGTGAACAGCCCTGAGACGCCATATACTCGAAAACCGGGTCAATGGACCCGGCTCACATGAAGCCCCACCAAATAGCACGAGAAGTCACAGGCCTCTAAACAGGGCCTGTCGACCGATATTCGACAGTGTTTGGTTCTTTTTTTTCATATTTCTAATGTTTTGTATTATTTCCGCATTAAAATTTTAAAATAGGATTATATTTTTTCTTTTCTAAAATTCGGGTAAGCATGTGCCAGAGCCGTCGTTTCACGTGCCTTAAGCCCGGTTGACGGGAGAAAAATGCTTCTCGAACGCATTCACTTATCGTGTAGACGGTTCTTGAAAGCTCGCATGCGTGCACGAAGACATCGTCGTTCGCGAGGCGGAGTTTGCGTTCGACAGGCGTCTCGCACGGTTGCGAAAAACTTTTCTGTTAGTTTTTTTTGTGGATTTTGGTTGTTTACTTGAACTATGACTAAGTGGACTGATGGACAAATAATTATGTGTGTCGAACTATATGAAGAAAATCCATGCTTGTGGAAGTCAGACTCGGTGGAATATAAAAACAGGGAGATGCGATAAAGTACACTAGAAAACATAGTAACTTCTATGCAAATATCAAATTTCAATAGAAATAACTGCAAAATATAAAAAAAAAGATAACAATCTTACTATTGCCAAGAGCTAATGAAAATTAGGGGTAGAAGTTTATAAGCCTGCGCTGTTTTTTCTGCTTTATTTTGTTTCTGATCAAACGTCGCGCTATAATGAACGCTAAAATTGCACCAACACACGCCACACCTTTGTTTACAGTCTCTTTTTTGCAACTGTTGAGTCAGGAAACACAGACGAACTCGAATGAGATGTGGAATATTGTAAACTCTTTGACGAACGCTTCACGACAGCGAGTTTCCTCGTTCGAGAAGGCGGCATGCTCTTCGTGCGTGAAACCTCGATCGTGTCAAACCGAGCTTAAGGCTACGCAATAAACTATCACTGGCATATTATACACGAAATTTGAGCAGAGCATTGCAGCGGTCGTATACGACTGCCATGGCGCAGCAGGCACACTGTCAGCGACCTATACGACCGCTTGGAAGTCAACCTGTTAAAAACCATGACGTTAAAATGATTCATATTTTCTTCAATTTTAATGTTTCCTGGAAGAGCATGTAACGGCCCTTAAGTACCGTCACATGTAATCAACAAATGCATCGATTTCCAGTTAAATACACAGACACAAATTAAGCTATTATTTTACCTCGTGTAGCGATATATCAGCACGATGAAACAATACTTTACTCGGAATATTTTGGATTGCATCATTTATCGGCCTATATAAACCGGCGAAAAAGCAACCAAAGTATCATTTCTCGAGTGTTCACGTCCCCAAGATAGCGACGGCACACTTCGGTGTCCCGGCTTCTTGGTTACATTTTTCCGTCCTTTCCTTATCGAGTCGAGTAGCATCAGTCTGCAATCCCACAGACTCGAGACGTGCCCAGTACGAGATACTAGGAGCACAAGTACAATCTTCATCCATACAACCTCGTAACTTCAGTCGCGCACCAACACCCTCGCGTCAATATAACCTATTCGGGAAGCGTTACATACTGGCAATATCTAACTTTCAATTAACACCTTCTGATAAACTCAAAATCGACTTTTAATACGGAGATAACCCGCAAGTTGACACTACCACCTCACACCGCACAATTTGGAGTCTAGTGAGGGGTGGACCCTCACAAGCACTAAAAAATCTTGACCATTAACCAAAATGATCGAGGACTAACGGTATTTTTATTTTGGGTTTCACCATATTTCCACAATTGGATTATCTGCTGTTTGTGGCTTCTTGGGCAGTGCCGTTTTGATATACTAGTGGCAATTTATATACAATTGTGCCGTTTTTATATACAATTGTATAGTATCCAGAACCCCTTTATGATTGATGATGAAAGGGTCGTTTTGATTAAAATACAATCTAACTTTTTATTTCTCCTTTTTGTTGCAGGTAAGTTACAAGTTACACTTCTTCAGCTAAACCGTAAGTTCCAAAATATATATTTTTTTATTTCTCAAACTTTCTTCTATTCTTTCTTTTTCTTTTTCATTATTTTCGTATATTTTATTCAAATTCCGGGTTCATCTTGAGATTCATATCCTGTGATGTATTTTTGAACTCACAGATTCCTAATTTAAAAAAACACTACATATTTTCCTGTTCATTTACTCTATTACATATCGTTTGGCACAGGTTACACCCATAGAGTCTACTGAATACATTTTAATCGGCTGATTCTATAAGACTTTGTGACAAGAATTTGGACTTCGGCCAACTTGCGATAACGGATACCTATTGCTTAATGGTCAGTCGACCTGAATAAAGCAAGGAGGGCCAGACAATTCATGAATTTTAATTTTCTTGAAATATAGTTATGAAAGCACACAAAGAAATGAACTTAGATCTTGAAAATGTATAGGAATTTCTATTTAAATTAAATAAATCTTGGGTTGAGCCCCCCTCACGACGTTGAACCTAATTTGAGCTTCTATTGTTAGAGCTATATATTTTTCATAAATTTGCTAAATGCAAGATGCTTATATTGTTTAGCTGTATTCTATATATGTAGAAGTGTTTTGACCGATCACATTAAACAAACTCCTAAAAACGAATTTCTCGACATTTGCTTACGTCACACATTTTAGGTCAGGAATATGTTTTATATTTAATGAACGCCGACATGTTTCACTTTTATGTATCTATGTTAAGTAGTATAAACAGAACTGTATTTACGACATGTCCCAGTCCCATTCCTAAAAAACTATATTAAAACGTGTATATTCATTAATATATAAATAATATAAAGTCGATGATTTCATAAATTTTAATTTTACTGAGAGAGTAGCTAAACTATTCGTAATGGAATTTTCGCAATGTAATTTTAAATAATTCATTCAAGCTGATCGGAGCGTAACGCTCTGGGAATTTAGTAGTTCGGATAACTTCTACAAATAGAATGGGGATGATAAGGAGAGAACACGAAGCAGATGAACAAAGTGTATGGAAATGTTCCCTTTAGTATTTGCAGCCACATAAGCCGTGCCCTATATTTAGACAGGCGAAGGAACTTCTATATAACGAAAATGCACAAACTTGCAAACGTTCCAGTTTGTTGAGCAGTTCTTCTGATACGTCGAAGTAATCAACATCTGCATAGTCGAGAATAAGTAGAAGAAGCCACTGGAGGAAGAAATTAAAAAGAGGAAAAAAGGAGGAGGTTATCAATTCGGCTGTATTTTTTTCTGTTTTAATGTTTGTTACCTCAGAACTCTGCCATTTATAAACCGATTTCGAAAATATTTTTTTTTTTGAAAAGATATACTTACAGATTGGTCCCATTTTTATCAAAATCTTGTTCTGATGATTTTATCAATAAGGACTTGACGGAACTCCTCAAATATTATCATATGAAATATTATCATTTTTTTATGGTAAGCATGACCTAACTCTACACCCTGGGTTGGCTCCCAACAAGAGGACTCCTCAACGGTCACCAGCACAGACACGAAATTTAGTATACTAATTCAGTTATGATAGCCGGTTCTACGTTTCACCATGACATGGCTGCTGCACCCAGGGTTGGCTCCCGACAAGGGGACTCCTCAACGGCCAAAAGCACAGACACGAATATTAGATATTACGACAGCCCGTTCTTAGTTTCACTAAGACAGGACTGCGGCACCCAGGATTGGCTGCCAATGAGGAAACTCCTTAACGGTCAACGGCACAGACACAAAATTTTGTATACGCGTTTAATTATGATAGCCCGTTCTAAGTATCACCATGACATGGCTGCTGTTGATTTTTTTTTTGCTAAAATAATGGAGTCGCTTTTTTTGCATTGTTTCTGCTATTTTCCATCCCCTCCATTTATTATGTAAGCATCTAAGTAAATTATGTATTACCGCAAGAACAATATCTGCGGTCGAAATTTTAGGTAGTATCGCGTGCGTGTTCGCAACTCACCAATTTTTCGCTGCGTTCGTGACAACTTGCGGTGTCAACTACAACGGGCGAGCCCGTCACCACAGGACGTTTTAACGATTTTCTCGTTCTATCGCCCTGCAGTGAACGTAGAAGACTTTGGACAGAACAAATCCAACGTCCAGCTACGTCACAACCCGCAAGAAGCCAACGCCTTACCGCAAAATAGCCAGTGTTACCTGGCGGGCCGACCCTCGCGCCCTTGCTTCCAATTGTGACCAGATTTCTCCGGTCTCTCGATTGGTTCCGAGTTCGAGGTCGCTTGCGCGGTCCTCTCCTTTACGAAGCGGTGAAACGGTGTGAACCGAATCTAACGCGGACCAAGGCGTCCTTTGCCCGACTCTGAACCGGGATCGGATGGCCAATGGTCATTTCAAGAGCAGTCGCCGTAAGGTAGACAACCACCCCCGCTCTATAGGAAACAATACAGTTCCCAGACTCCCCCGATTGTTAGTCGGAGAGCACAATCGATTGGCTTGCGTCGCTCGGTGCGCAGATCGTCCAGGAGCGCCAGAGGTTTGATTCCCAGGGGAGACTGGTTGACCCAGTGTCCTACCCAGGCTGGCACCCCATGCGTGGAGGCCATCGGATGGGTGTTGACCCGTGAGTGTGACCGACCCTGAACACATCGGTCATCGTGGCCACCTCATAATGGGCCCATTAGCTCCCTAAAAGGAAATGTAATAAATACAGGAAATGTAATTAAATTCGTTCGTGACAGAGGAAATGTAATAAATTCTTTCTCGCGAGTGGCGTGTACTTCGGAAACCATCAACGGGACCTACATCAGCGTTTGGTGTAGCTACCCATCTGCAGAGCAGCCAAAGAAGACCAGAAAGAAGCAACTAGGGCTGTCAACTACAACGGGCGAACCCGTCACCTCAGGAAGTTTTAACGATATTAGATCGTTCTGTCTCCCGTGACGTGAGCGCAGAAGGCTTGGGACAAAAGACAATCCACTGTCTAGTTACGCCACCTTCCCGACAGGGGCCAAAGCCTTACGGCGAGGCACCGGGACATGTACCCAGCGGGCAGCTTCGCCCCCGTCTACCAGTTTTGGAAGGGTATCTCGGTCTGAAATTAACCTTCAGGATACCTCCAACATCCCGACTGGTCACAGGTTCGAAGTCACTTGCGCGACCTCTATCTGCCGTATGTTTAACAGTGATTCTGTTTTAATCTATGGCGGACCAAAGGCATCTTTTGCTGGTCTCTGAATCCAGGATCAGGTAGCCTTGGTCATTCCATGAGTGGTTGACGATAGGTCAACATCCACCTCCGCTGCTTAAGAGACAGTATACTTCTATAGTCTCCAGACACCTTCAGCAATTAGTCAGAGTGCACAACCGATAGGCGTCGCCGAACGGCGCGCAAACCGTCCAGTAGCGCCGGGATGCAATCCCACCAGGAGATTCACCGATCCACCAGCCGTGTGGCATGAGATGCGAAATGCTTACCCGGGGTAGCCTTCCGCACGAGAAAGCTTCTGAATAGGAGCTGAATCGTGATCCTGAATTCAGAGCAGGGAAAAAGCTACCAATGATCCGCGATAGATTCAAACTGAATCACCGCTGAATATACGGCAGGTATAGGACGCGCAAGCTACTTCGAACCCGTACTAGTCGGGATGTTTTAGGTATCCTGATGGTTAATTCCAGAAGGAGATATCCTTCCAAAACTGGTAGTCAAGGGTCGAGGCTGCCCGATTGGTCTCTTTCCCGGTGGCCTTTAACGGCCATGTCCGGCTTAGTAGATAGTAGATTTGTATTCGTCTCTATGTCTTCTACGCTCACCTCACGGGAAATAGAACGATCGTTATCGTTAAAACTTCCCGAGGTAACGGATTCGCCCGTTGTAGTTGACACCTCTAAGTGTCTGTTATTATTGTCTTTGAATTAAGTCTTATATTTCACCTAAAATGTTACAGAGCGACTAAGATTTTATAAAACCTAATACACTTTTATATTTACTACATCATGAATAATATTATGTATCTTGAGAACCTACTAGTTTTATTATACTTGGTAAATTTCCATGGGGTCGAAATATAAATAATCTCTCTCCTTTGTTCTCCGTTTGTGTCTAGTAACTATTATTATCGGGTTTAGAGTAGGTATCTATCATTTACCATCTGTCCAAATAAACAGACAGCTCTGACAGCTGTTGGCGTATTACAGTGTTAATATTCTAAAATAACGTCATACTATCGATAGCAAAAATAGAGCGCTTCTATAAAGAGATGGTGAAGTTCATATATAAATAATAATGTGATATGGGACGAAAGCAAATTATATGACGAATCAGATTTAATACGTTAGAATCAATCGAATTTTTGGATTTAGAATATGGTTATTGAATACTGTGGGAAAATCGCTAACAAATAATCAAAATAAACGTTTTAGAATGGCGATGAATGGGCTAGGTAGGTACTCCAAAATAAACTTCATTAGATAGTATAGCATGAAGTCGAAATTTATTTATGTCTGTTTCTCCGTCTTCTTCTTCTAAACCACTCAACGGATTTTGACGCGGTTTTCAATATTAGAAATAGAAAAAAAACGAGGAAGGTTTATGTATATATTTCTAATTAATGAGAAATTAACCAATAACATTATTTCACTTAGTAAACTTAGCGAATAATAAGATTCTAGAACAAATAAAAAGCCTTGGAGAGGACCAATTTAAAAAGATAATTATACATAATTTGGTAAGAAACCCAATTTATGGTATAAGGGAGTTTGAAAATTCTGAGTTTATTTTCCATGTTAATTATTAACGAAATGCGTAAAGTTTAAGCATAATGGTATTATGATAGCTGATATTCTAATTTTCATATAATTTATTATACATATACTCATTTTAAAAAAATACGAAGGCATATTGCTGGATTGACAATAAATTATATATTTTTTGATTATTCTACATAGAATTTGCATTTCTATTTTAATATATTATTCTCCTTGACTCTTAAATCACATTAGTATATTTTGATTATTTGTATGTAGGTAATATTGATTATAATATTACAGCCATGACAACTATCACGATAGTTATGTTTTAAACAATTAATTTTTTAGCATTTAATTTTGTGACGCATCCTAGCGTAGGAATGCCTATCAACTGGAGTAGTTAATTGTATTGTATTGTAATAAGTAAATTTGTCAATCTGTTACGATAACAGGGAATTGTAAGAAAAGTAATGGTACGCACTATCACCAGAAATATACACCTACAATTCGGACAATAAATAAAGGTATATTTATTTCTATTTCTATATAAAAACATTCTATAATAACTGTAAGTAAAAATTAAATTTTGACGATGACAGTTAAAATTGCCCAAATTTGAATCTGTAAGCCGTGGTCAAATTTCGATCTATTTTCACGATAAAATTGCGACCCAATATAATTTTTAGAATATTCATATAATTTGCCATTTGTGACACACTTAAAAACCTTTAAATAAATAAACGGGATCAAATAAATATACTTCATAATTCCTTGCTAACCGCACTCCTCATTTTATTTCTATATTTTACCTTTTCCAAGGTTAAAGCACTCGTAATAAGACAAGATAGGACCCCTCACCCCCTCCGACCCTCCCCCCCCCCCCCCCCCCCCCACATACCCCACCCCCGATATTGATTGATTATGATAGTAAATCCAGTATAGTATGTTGGTAGTACTTTCCGTGGTATTAAATCGGCGGCTTCGACTTAGTGGACCGATTTCAACCACAATCTTTGCAACCGTTGCTATGACCAAATGGGATGCTAAAAACCCTAGAACGGTCTAGCCCAGTTGGGTGACCGAATTAAATAAGCATACGGTTAAGGTTATGCCATTCGGATTCTGTTATATTTGTAAGCAAATTCAATGTTTATATAGTAATTAATTCTTAAATAAATAAATAAATAAAATGATGTCTGCATGCCACATTTCAGCTCATTCCCATGAAACATTTGGGCGCTATCGTCGAAGAATAGACACAGACACACACACAGCCACACAGAAGTGCGTTCACAGTAGACTCCCCTGACAGGAAAGTTAAAAAACACGGTTTATCCTCGCGAACGCCTTTAGTTACCACGGATATCCTTTGACGAATATCTATGAGATCTGTATTTATTATCCCAATGATCACAGATCAATAAAGATACTAAGTCGAAGATTATTTCAAGCAAATGTTTCCATTACATAGGTCTATCCCAACCTATGTACCTACATATTTATAGTCAAAGAGGCAGCGACAAAAAAGTGCGTTTTGTAAAACCTGATTTCTTTCAGATAAGACAGTATTTTGGCCATAGAATCCTGGGGTATAGTCAGCAGGCCAGACTGGCGTACTAGGAATGTTTTAATTATAATTAGTACCCCCAAAGTGTTTTGGAAAGCTGAAAATTTATTAGTAGACAGTAGATGTAATACAGAACTCGAAACAAATGGTCAGACTGATTATATATTAATAGAATGAGTAGCGTCAGCATTACTCCATACATGACACAAACATGAAGTCCATTATATTGCGTGACAAATTAGATCGATGCGTAATACTTACTGATGATTACGTACTGGCGTATTTGCAGGGACTTCATATTTGTGTCATGTATGGAGTAATACTGACGCCACGCGTTCTATTGTTGATCAATCTGACCATTTGTTTCGGGTTCTTTATTGTCCACTGATGAACGTTCCACTGATGATGAATTGTCCACTGATGAATATCCACTGTCCACTGATGAATTTTCAGCTTTTCCAAAACACTTTGAGGGTACAAATTCAAATTACACCGTTCCTAGTACGTTAGAGCCAAGTGTCCCAGAATCTGGCCTGCTGACTCTACCCCAGCATTCTATTGCTAAGATACTGTATGATCTGAAAGTATCAGCTTTTACCAAACTCTTGCACTTTTTTGTCGCTGGCTCCCCAACTATTAGTATTTGGGAACATTGCCTCGGCCAATATACTCTCGGGCGTCATGGCGGGAAGCAATAACAATAAGTGTCGGTAGCAAGATAAAGGCTAAAGGTGACCCGAGACGGGCTATCATCTAGCCAATTAGCCGTCAGCAGTCGCAGTGGGAAAAGGTGAAAAGCACCCGCTTTCATTATGGGCCGACCGACGAGATCGGCACAGCGGGAGCCGCCACTGTTGCTGACGTGGCGGTGTTGCCACATTTACATTTAATAAATAACATATATTTTAAATAAACCTAGCGTTTCATAACACAACAATATTTACTATTACACTAGCCAACATTTTTTTTCTGTAACATTGATTAAAACAGTTCATCTTTATGTTATCAAGAGCACAGTATGCCGAGACAACAGTAGACTCTCTCTCGAGCGACAGGGCATTGCGGGAATAGGGTGCGAGGAAAGTAAGCAGAGGGGTACGTCTCGACGAACGCCTTTGTTACGCGCATATAATGGTTGGTGACTTTTTCGAACGTTAGCATATCCGCGTTGGCCGAATAGCGGACATATGGCGGTCAAAAGCGAGCCCTTACGACTCGTGAGGTATTCGCTTCGATTTCAATTGTGTTCTAAGAGAAGCTACTGTCTGGTGGTGAACGTTTTCGTGCAGCTTGGGCCCCAAGATCCATTTTGTTCTCATATCGGCTCAACTCACGATACAGCTCCTATTCAGAAGCCTCTTCGAGTGGAAGGCTACCCCGGGTAAGACTGCCGTGTCTCAGGCCTCAGAGCTGGTGGACCGGTATCTCCCGGCGGGATTGCATCCCGGCGCCACTGGACGGTTTGCGCACCGGTCGGCGAAGCCAATCGGCTGTGCATTCTGACTAATTGCTGAAGGGGTCTGGAGACTATGGAAATACACTGTTCCTAAGCAGCGGGGGTGGATGTTCACCTGTTGTCATGCCACTCTTGAAATGACCTTGGGACACTCGATCCAATGTGGCACTACGGACAAAGAACTGGATTACCGCAGTAATACAACAGGTAGAGGTTGCGTAAGCGACTTCGGACCCGTAACCAGTCGGGAGGACGGAGGTTATACTACTAATTATGCTTGAAAGATTTGACCTAAACAAACGTGCTGACAAACATTCCAAGGTGAATAAAACCTTATAAAAATGATAAGCCCTAATACTTCTTAGACTGTTATACAATTTCATCTAAACGGTTTGAGTATTATCCATTCTTATATCTACAGATTTCGTATTGAGAATCGGAAATTCAAATTCATCTCTTTTCGTACCATATAATATAGTCGTATACTATAAATAGAGGTACGGAATTTTCGTTTATACGAAAGAGATGGGAATTTATGCAAAATTTCTTGAAATTACGAAAATATGCACCTGAATAAAGTTTCATAAAAATTTCTCTGCAGATGAGATTAAATACAACAAATGAAGTCTACTTTCGTATTGGTCAGTTATTCTGCTCATCTGAGGCTACAAGTCCCCTACCTTTAAACAAAATACATTATTCGAAAACTTCTCAAAAAAACATTTTTTCTAAGAACTTTCTCGAAATGATCTATTGCTGGGTAAATTCACTTTCATCGCCTAATGCTTCAATCAGTAAATAGCCTATTCAGAACCTATTCTGGGGTACTAAATGCTGCTTTTCAACCTTTGCTGAAGCAGTGTTACAGAGTTAGTTAGTTGAACGGCGTAGAAGCAGGACGCTTCTTTATTAAATATAATATAATATCTCATTTATGGACACAACGATTCTAAACGGTCAAATAATGGGAGCACAACAATGTTAGCACCTTCGAATAGCAGCATAATTTCATGGCAGACCGCGGCAATTCATTGGAATTTCTCGCAATATCGCCGCGCTCGACAAAAAGTACTATAACTATGGAACTACTTTAGCAATAATAAAAATTATAACTGTTCATTAATGGCATTAAAATTTCTTAAATATAATATAAAATCTCATTTTGTAAAACAATTAGATAATTATGAATAAATATGAGAAAGTCGAAAAAGTGAAAAAACTCGGCATTTCTAACTTGTACCTACTTGTCTTACGGAAAAATACTGAATCGTATTTAGAAATTATAAATACTATCGTGATCTTTATTAGATTCTCTATCAAAAGTATTATTTCGTTTTGCTTATCTACATACAAAAATATTTAAATGTTAGCTCATAGAAACCAATAAAATTTTTGATGATTTCTTGAAAATAAAAATGATGATGTTTGACAATGGAATTTTATCATAAATATCCTCGAAATGACGCGCGATATTATTCTAGCGGCCGTATATGTATGTATGGTAATAATGAGGTATTTGGTATGGATTTTAGGATGCGTTCGAATTAGAAAATAATATTACTGTGTGCTCCGGGAGCAAACCGCCAATATTGGTCGTTACGTAGTCAACGGTGTTCTGATGTGCAACCAAATTTGGTCCTTACGTAGTCGAAGGGTTTAATAATATTAAATGTACATTTTTAGTGTATTAAAAAGTTGTTTTATATGCAATATATCCGAATTTTAGCAAAATTTCGATAATTTTTTTTTTGCGAAAATTTTGTATCCCTAAATATAACGCAATAGTTGAAAACGTACCACTATTCTATGAGCCATAGGCCCAGTTCAATCTGTATTGTAATTCCATTCCTTCAATTTAACCCCTAAAATATATATAACCCGAGGTTTCCTAAGGTCACGTATTTATTTAGTGGGGTGTAAAATGTTTCCCGTATGCGTGCTCATTATTACCTACGATTACACCGACAAATCGTCTTAGGACTGCGTTGAGTTTAGTGTTACGTCGCTGCGTGTTCGCGTTTTCACCGGATCTCATATATTCATTGATATATTACATTCATATTTTCTGAGACGAGATATTACGTACACTTTCTATTTTAGCTCATTCTTATTTCCGGAACTCATTTTATATTAATGTGAGCTATTTTCTTACAGATATGCCTGGATAAACATATTTATTAATGCCTCATATATTATGAAAATGTTTTCGAAGAAATAAAACATGATATGCTAAAATCTATAATACAGCAAGTATACAATGTAAATAATCGAACGAATAAAGAATGATATGAAATATGGAAAGTTACATTTTAGACCGCTTACTTTTACTTATTGCGATTTCTTACTATTACTTTCACGATGAAAAAACGTCGGTTGTGTCACCCCATAACTTTCCCGACAATTAGCCAGGGGCCTAATTGATCTGAAAATTCAATAGTTTGAAGAAGAAAAAAAAACGCAATTAATATGAACTACAATATGAGCTACAATATATTAATATGAGCTACAATATTTTATTACAGAGATGCCTGGATAAACATGTTTTTTAATGCCTAATACATTATGAAAATGTTTTCGAAAAAATGATATATGATTTGCTAAAAACCAAAATACAGCAAGTATACAATGTAAATAATCGAATGAATAAAGAATCAAAAATCAAAATCAAAATGTTCTCTATTCATATAGACACAATTAAATATTATTTTTAATTTATGTTCTTATGATGCGTCCAAGCCTTACTCCCAAGCCGTTTTGTCATTTACATAATCAGATATTGTATAGTATGCTTTTTTAAACAATTTTGCTTTGATGGTAGCTTTAAACTTATTTACAGATAGTTCTCTAATAGTATGAGGAAGTTTGTTATAGAAGCGTATACATTGTCCCAAAAAAGAATTGCTTATTTTGCTTATTTTGTGGAGACGAGTAGCACGTACAACAAGGTTATGCTTATGTCTAGTATTAACATTATGAGTGTCGCTTTTTTTTTAAACTTGTCAATATTCTTGTGGACATACAACAGATTTTCGTATATATATTGTGACGCAACAGTAAGAATATTTATCTCTTTGAATTTTTCTCTAAGTGAAACTCGTGGACCAAGTTTATATATAGCTCTTACAGCACGTTTCTGTAGTATAAAGATGTTATTGATGTCCGCACAGCTTCCCCAGAGAAGAATCCCATAGGACATAATGCTATGAAAGTAACTAAAGTATACTATTCTTGCTGTATCTACATCAGTCAGCCGCCTTATTGTTTTAACTGCGTATGCCGCAGAGCTAAGTTTTAGTGACATTTTCTCAAATTATGGGCCCCATTGTAATTTGGAGTCAATTGTTATCCCTAGAAACACAGTTGAAGCAACAGGCTCCAGTCTAGTTCCATTTATTTCTACATTGGTTTGTACCTGCTTAACATTAGGTGTAGAAAATTTAATCACTTTGGTTTTTTTTTCATTTAATAGTAGGTTATTTACATTAAACCAATTGACAACTTTTGAGTTTGAATGATATGAAATATGAATTAAATATCGAAAGTAACATTTTAGACCGTTTACTTTTACTTATTGCGATTTCTTACTATTACTTTTACGATGAAATCGTGTGACAACGTCGGTTGTGTCACCCCATAACTTTCCCGACAAGTAGCCAGGGGCCTAATTGATCTGAATATTCACTTCATATATAAAGTCGAAGAGCTGAAAATTCCTGTTTCTATGCGACGCAACGCAATGGAAATTTGAATTTCAAACGACCCTCGGCTCATTCAATTTAAAAATCAAATTGCAGACGCTGGTAGCCGCTAGCCGTAAATCCGCGCATCGCAAGCCTCACTGCTTTTAAGCTCCTTGTCGTTTAATTAATTATGGCGGATTTCAAATGTTATTTGTGTCGCTTGTATATGGAATTCTAACCGACATTTCACAATATGACTTCTGACCAATAAGGCACCTGTATAACGAATTTCAAGTATCTAAGTGTAATATTTCGAGATTGAAGTATGACTAGCGCGCCTTCTGGTGGAACGACTTCAACCACAATCTTTTCAACCTTTGGCCAAATGATGCCTGCATGCATCACAATCGCAATTCTAAAACAATTGGATGAAGGCTTTAGACGCTAAGTGGAGCAATACATACACACCCACAGTAGCAGACACACACTCAAATACATACTGACTGGAAATTGTCTTAACCGATTTTTTCTAATATAGGCGTATTTACAGCGCAATCTAAATGGCGCCCCATATTGTTCAATACCATGCCCTATACCGCGAATGCCGCCGTATTGAACATTTTTGGAGCTTTCGTGGTAAAATCATAGCTGCCCAATCGTAGTACTGCATTGAGCAATTTAATACGCTGTAGATTCAATGGTTCGACTTATCAGTCGAAGATTTATCCGTTTCTTTTGATCGTGCTCTTTTCTAGGACTTCAATATCCTTTTATCCCGAATCCGGCGCCGGACAACTCCATCCGACGTGTATGAGTACGAGCCTTTAGAGATTATGTGTATGTTGACATACACCTGTTTTTTTGTTGAGCGTTCTCGCCCATCGGGCATCGTCGCGGATAATCGATTACTATTTTTACCCCATTCTGGGCTGGATTTAGATCACGTTCATTCAGCCGTAGCCATGTCGTCACCGCCGCGCCGCCGACACATTCACCTAACTTTATGCTCACATTGGACATTGTTCACGTACTTCAATGGTTTACTTTATAAAGGTCAAGTGGTCGAAAATCGGGTAGATAATGCAAAACAATAATTATATTTATATATACCACAAGCAAATATATTAAAAAGAATAAAAAACACAACTGCCGTCACAAAAAAGGAACTTTTTGTTATGGTTTTTTATGAAATATTTGTAGTTTATGTACTTGTCCATATAGATACATACATATTTTCGGAAATGTACTTCATCAGACCTTTCATTTGACACTAAACACGATATATTTATGTTAATTTATTGACATTTGCACATTTAGATAACGTCTTACTTGGTATTTGGACATTTAAGGTACTCGGTGACACTCTGGATTACATAACTATTCTACAAAGAACAATATCAGACACTTCTAAAGCGGCTCACACGTTTAGAAGTTATGGCGGAATAAAGAAACGGAAAACATACATAGATGAACGCTGAACACATTACACTCCTTTTCTGTTGGGCAGTCGTGTAAAAAGTAACACCATTGATTATATATATGGTATTATATTGCTCAACGCCATAGTATGTTTTGGCAACCCCTCTGCGCCGGCGACATGCAGGTGGCACTGATAGAATTGCCCGGTGAAACTAATAGCAATTTATTTGGCCATCTGTAACATCGATTATAAATGTTTTCTTTTTATAAATGACTGATTTATTATAAAATTCCAATAATGTAACCAATGATAATCATAACATCTAAATATTAAAGCCATCTATCGAATTTCTTCATAAGCTGAAAACATTACAGAAATAATACGGGGAGATAGAATTCCATATACTAGTATATATAAACATTAAAGTTCATAATTATTACGTATTGAAACCTGTATACCCTTTCGTTTTTAAATATATTTTTATGTAAATGTATACTGTACAGAATGGGAATGAATACTGTTGTGATGAAGTAACATAGGTACATATTTTAATATACGTATATACTAATGTCTGGATGAATAAGCATTATTTATAGATGTATTCCCACTGACTTGGCTCGCAACAATTTAGAATGGTGTGTCAATATCTTATTATTACCGTCTTTTTCCGAAACGATGGCTCAACAAAACGTTATGATATTTCAATATGTTGCGACCTGAGTTCTTGCTTCTAACATGACAGCATGTCATTTTATACGTAAGGTCGTAAGGCGGAACATGAATCATGTTGACGGACAAAATCGACTAATTGTGACAGCTCGTGTTTTACCATAAAGCGTATAGTTCAGCCCAAAACTCTTTGCCTTTACAAAATATACCGATTCCCAGGAGTGTAAAATGAGTCTCACAGCTCTACCTGTCAAATATAGCATTTGTTAGAATGTCATAATAGAAATTGCGATTTATATTAGATATTGTTAAATATGGGAGAATTTTTTGCAAAAACGGTAAAACAACGACAGGAAGAGGAAAACAGCAAGGAAAAACCAAGAAATTACCGCACAGAAAAAATGCGATTTTTATTACAAGCTACTGTATAAATAGGATATAAACGAATTTCCCGCGTGAAATTTGTAGCACCAGACATTTCGGTGACGTTGCAGCCGCTGTTGTCCAGGGTAGAATAGGTCGACAGTCTACCCTGGACAACGGCGTCTGCAACGTCACCGAAACGTCGGGTGCTACAAATTTCACGCGGTAAATTCGTTTATATCCTATTTATGATGTCAGACAACCGCGATAGTCTTCGATTTTATTAGCTACTGTTTACTGTTATTTTCGTTATAACTTTAAGGAACATGTTAATGCATATAATCGAGTAATAGAGTTTCAACAAAATTCTTTGTAATTAAAATTACGATTGGATCATCATTGTTCTGTATAAACCGTAATAACAAAATTGTAATTTAATAATAAATCAAATATTTTTCTCAGTGTATTACTGATAGTATTGCTCCAATAGTAAGAGTATTATTCAAGCACGAAAAGATTCTTCAGCATCTACTATACAATCGGGTGTAAATCTCTGCTTTTACAAACCAGTATGTCTCACAGCCGTTTTATTAACACTGTCATTTCAGGTTACGTTACAGCAACATCGTTCGGAAGTAAAGCGCCCAATAAACGTATTGGACGTTCGCCAGACCATCAAGCGACTGACCCAACGTTCCTGCTCCGAAACTGTCCGGCCGATGTGGAGCATAATCTGTTATTCTAAATATGAAGCAGTCGGGGACACGAGGGCGCTAAACACATTATTATGTTTCGCATATAAATAAAGAAACGGAACATTTATTATGATTAATAATCCGCGGAATATTTGAGTCGAATCAAAGTACCCATTCCAGGGGGTATTCAAATATAGTAAGGTTACAGTATACCGAACTCGGAACTTCTAACTAGAAGCAGTAACTGCACTCACGAGCGCCAAGGCGTTGCGGGGATGGGGTGCGAGGGAAGTGAGCAGAGCGATACTTCTCGCCGAACGCCTTCGCTTGGGCGGTAAGCTCGGTTGACACGGTACGAGGTTTCACGCACGAAGAGCATGCCGTCTTCTTGAACGAGGAAACTCGCTTTTGTGAAGCTTTTGTGAAGCGTTCATCAAAGAGTTTACACTATTCCACATATCGTTCGAGCTCGTCTATGTTTCTCTGACTCGTCAGTTGCAAAAATGTAATCTGTAGGCGAAGCTGTGGCGTGTGTTAGGTTTTGCAATTTTAGCGTTTATTATAACGCGACGTTTAATCAGAAACAAAACTAAGAAGAAAAAATAACATAGGCTTATAACCTTCATCGTTTCCAAAGCCACTTTTTTGGATCTTTTTATTTTCTTTAGCTCTTGGCAATAGTGAGATCGTAATTTTTTTATTATTTATGCAATTATTTGTATCGATTTTTGGTATTTGCATAGAAGCCTTCCTATTTTTATATTCCACCGAGTCTTACTTGCACGAGCATGGATTTTCTTCATATAGTTCGACAAACTTAATCATTTGTACATAAGTCCACTTAGTCATGGTTTCGTTAAACAACCAAAAAATACTAAAAGTAAAAATTTTCGCACCCGTGCGAGACGCCTCTCGAACGCCCACTAATAAACATGCATGACCTCGTTCGCACGCAAACGACGCTGTGTCCGTGCACACATGCGAGCTTTCGAGAAACGTCTACCTACACGATACGTGAATGCGTTCGAGAAGCATTTCTAGTGCGTGAACTCGCATCGTGTCAACCGGGCTTTACGCGTGGGTGGGGGAGTAGCGCACATTTGTCGTTCGCTTTGATTTCAATTTTGTTCGAAGAAACGCTACTGTCTGGTATACTGTGATAAGGTGGACGAAAGCACATAAGACCTGAGGTAAATAATTAATAGTAGAAGTGGTTCAAGGCTGCAGTGGAGTGGCTTACCACCACGGAGACGGTTCAGGCTAGAACTCCCTGCTTGTTATATAGAATCCTCGCCAATGGCGTGCCGCTAAATCTCGCCGAAATGTTCGCCGCTTTATCGGCGCTCGGGCGTCCCCCGAGATCAAAGGGCCATAACTTGTTATCCATCCCTGGTCACAGCAGCGACTTTTCTCGTACTTCTTCTCCGTCGATGCTGCACGACTCTGGAATGATTTACCAAATAATGCCACAACAGCCCCCAGCATCACCACGTTCATGGCCAGGCCCAAGGAGCACATAAGATAAAACCATAACCTTTTCACGCTTCCCTTTCCTTTCTTCGTCTTTTCCACCCTTCTGTCTTGTCTTTATTTAATTTCAATAATTTGTATATCTTTTGATATTATCTTTTTACTTTACCGGCATACCAACCGACGAGGAGGTGAAGTACATATCTCTCCTTTAATTTTGAAAGGTGCGGGCGTTGGATAAACTGCGTGGGAAGTTTAACATTCATCTAAATGCTAGACTGTAAAATGCCAAACTGGGTATATTTAAACAAGGGAATATCTGCCCACATTACCTAAGGCGCAAACCACACATAACGGACGCAGGGACGCGGACCCGATTTTTTAAGAACATAAGGTGTCTGCGCCCAGTCTTTTATGTATGTTTTGCGTCGCGTCTTTTCTATACATTTTTTATGAAAGGTCTTTAAACGGACTCCGCGTCCGCGACGTGTCCGAGTCGTACGTCCGCTGTGTATGGCTAGCGAATAAGGCACAAGCTACACACAACGGACGTAAGATTAGGATAGAGCGCAGACTGAAAGAAACGTGTCTGCGCCCCGTCTGTGAACGGGGGTTTTGTGTATGTTTTGCGTCGCGTCTTTTCTATACATTTTGTATGAAAGTTCTTTAAACGGACTCCGCGTCCGTGACGTGTCCTAGTCTTACGTCCGTTGTGTGTGGCTAGCGCTTAAGACGCAAGCCACACACAACGAAAGTAAGACTCGGACAGGGCGCAAGCTAGAAAAAAAGTGTCTGACCCCCGTCTTTTATATAATCATGTTTTGCGTCGTGTCTTTTCTATACATTTTGTATAAAGTTCTTTAAACGGACTTCGTGTTCACGACGTTTCTGAGTCTTCAACGGTTAATAAACAAGTTAATGGAAAATCTGGTGTGATCGGAAAGGACTTTTGGAGAGGTTAATTCTGTCCTTCCTCTTGTAGTGCCGTTTTCTATTGAAGGTTAGCGATCATTATAGCTATGTCCAATCTCGAAGCTGCTGCAAGAGACAGAGGTAATGTACTTGGTCCATATTTTCATAGGTAAAATAATATTAAATTAGTTGTAATATGAGGGTTTATTCATTATGATGAAAGTGGATTACCGCAAAATACATTCATGAGTATCAAAAAAAACAGATACGTAAACAAAAAAACACGTTGCTATCATTATATACTTCCTTATGTGTGTTTCCCGATACTATGATAGTGAGTTGATACAAAGAAAATACAAGATGTTTAACATAGTGTTTTTTTTTACTATCTATTAAAAAGTGGCTTTATGACATTAAATTAAAAGCTATTATAATCGAAATAAAATATATAAAATTGTTAAATTGAAATGTGTTAGCAAATGTATTTGCAATATTTTTTTGAAAAAATAATTAATTGTAGTCAAAATAAAAAATCTTTGGGATTAATACACCCCTGTTTTTTTATTATTTTGTTTCTAGTAGCTGCTAGTATGTCTGAAACCTTATGTCACTTTGGCCCCAATACTTTAAGCCTTCATAACGATTCATAACAATACCATAATTTAAAACAAGGATAAAAACTCTCAAAGATTTCATATTTGATCTCAAAGTATTATTACCTATGTAATTGCTGTTTTTTCAAACAGTCCAATTTGAACTTGGATAACTAGGGTTTGAGTTGGAATTTCAAGTAACAATAAGTTTTAATTCAAGGCCATACTATTCTTTTTTAACCCTTCGAGTAGCGGTATAATTTCATGGCAGACCGCGGCAATTTATTGGAATTTCTTGCAATATCGTCGTGCTCGACAAAATGTACTATAACTATGGAACTGCTATAGCAAGCATAAAAAGAATAACTGCATAATGATAATGATTGAAATTTTGTATATACAATATTGAAATTTTATTTTGTTAAACTATTAGATAATTATAAATAAATATGAGAAAGTCGAAAAAGTGAAGATAACTCGGCATTTCTAACTTGTACGTAAACAAAAAATACGGAACCCTATTAAGAAATTGTAAATACTATCGTGATCTTTATTAGATTCTCTATCAAAATTAAAGTTTCGCGTTGCTTATAAAGTACAAAAATATTTAGATTTTAGCTCATAAAAACCGATAAAATTTTTGATGATTTCTCGAAAAAAAAAATGATGATGTTTGACAATAGAATTTTACCAGTAATATCCGCGAAACGACGCGCGGAAATTATTCTAGCGGCCGTCTATGTATCTATGGTAATAATGAGATATTTGGTATGGATTTTAGGATGCGTTCGAATTAGAAAATAATATTACTGTGCGCTCCGGGAGCAAGCCGCCAATATTGGTCGTTACGTAGTCAACGGTGTTCTGATGTGCAATCAAATTTGATTGTTACGTAGCCGAAAGGTTAAGAATCAGCTGTTTATTTGTTTTTCCATCGTCTGTTTTTGCTCAAATATTTGTATTTGTTCAACCATGGTAAAGTCGAAAATTTGCATTATTTTCAGAGATGAGATCTTGTGACGGTGTTTTCTATTACAGCTTCATGCAGTATGGCTATACAGTTACCGTAAATGTGTACTGTTAAAAACTGTAAACAATGATGGAAAAGCTCGAGATTAAATAACCGAGCCTGGTCAATCGCTCATCGCCACTGTCTCTGCATGACAACGTATTACCACAGATTTCACTACAAAGAGTCGTATAGTTGCAGGAGTTGCGGATGGAGATTCTTGGTCACCCACCGTACTTTCCAGACCTCGCTTTAATAGAGTTTCATTTTTTGGTCACAATTTATATAACTTTTTACAAGGGAAAAAATCTACTTTGAAGAGTCGGTGAAAAAATACCTTCAAAGCATTCATTGGTTTCTGTCCACGAGAGTTTTACAGCAGAGGAATTAAGCAACTTCCATTAAAATGACAAATCTGCATAAGTAATAGGGTTCAATATTTCTCTATATATATTTTTCAATACAAAAATCTAGTCCTAAATGTCATTTATATTGTAGAACAGCAACTTCAGTGGTAACAAACCAATATTTTTGGAAAAACTCCTATACCCTGGCCAAATGTCAAATTCCTGTTTTACTTCGTGAATTTAAAGTTTCGCCTTTATATATAGCGAATACAATAGTTTTTCGGTATACCGACTACTAGTAATCATGAAACCAAGCCACTCGTCATCAATTAGGTCGTTTTTTTTAAAGTTTAGAATACGTAATTTTTGTGTAAACGAACATGTAAAAAATACTAGAAACCCCATCAGGCCCCAGAAACTTTCGTTGGCCTCATTGGATACAGTCGAAGTTGTGGGCATCCATACATCTCATTTAGACATAACCATTCCCGCATCAAAACCGAGTAATCCTTCGCTGCCATGTGAGCATCCTCTCGAAAAATAAACGAAAGATTGAAATAAAGTAAAGAAACAAAGTATGTATTTGTATATAAATATGTACATTATAGTTTATAAAATAGTTCAGTTCTTGTAGGTAAATTTAATTTTACCATTCCCAAATTTCCTATGAGCTGTTTGCAAAAGAGATGTGAAAATACGGCTGGCGTCACGGTCACAATCACGGCAAATTACACGTCAAACAGCATGGGCTCGCTGCCGTCGCGTCGTGTCACACAGGGCGAGCGATTGTATTATTCAATGCGGTTTGCCATTCAACCGTAGTCAACGTATTTGGCGACACGCGATTTAGAAAAAAACCTTCCTACCCGACGTCGCACAGTGGCTCGCCCTCTGACAGAGAATAAAAATAAACCATCCGACGCGACTCGTACTTTGTCTTCTTTCTCTATCGCGGCGGTGGAGCTTTCTCTGAAGCGAGAGGAGTAGCGCGTTCCGTGGGCCGCCCCTACCGCAAGACGCACAATAGTCACACTGTCTAGACGCACTCGGTCTTCTCTCCTTCCTATCTGAAGTTAAAATGACTTAAAACTGTTTTCAACTGGTTAAAGTCCCCAAATCTACATATTTGTATATGCGGATAATAAAAGGCTACGTGTCACCCGTGGCTTTAGTTTTATTTATTTTTAAGCTATTGCATAGCTTTTATCGCGGGCCTGGGCCAGCGCGGCGACCGAATGAAGAAATTTCTTAACGAAAATTAATGATTTTAAACTATTAATTACGTCTAAACGAGTACTGCTTACGATTCGAAAAAAATATATGTTAAACAAGAACATTTTCCTAATATTCTTAGCTTTAAATATTTTAGATTTTGTTTATATTACATAGTGTAATTAATTTGTGAAATAAGGTCTAACCGAACACAAAAACGACTACTATGCAAATACTATCTGGCGTATTATTATGAAACCTGCACCATTTTAAAGATAATTTAATTATCTATCTTTTATCTACGAATTTTTTCGAATAATCCGGTAATTTTGCTTTATCGAATAAAAATTACGTGCGCGGCGATCTATCGGAAGACGTTTAAATTATTCCGAATCATTTGCTTTCGCAGCCGCAAATGATTCGGAATAATTTCAACGTTTTCCGATAGAGCGCAGTTATCTGATATCAGAAAAAATAAAATAAATAAATAATTATAATTGCATAAGTTGTTAAAAATGCTATGCAATAGCTTTTCCGCGGCAGTCCCCGAGTGCCACACGTATTTTTTTAATTTTATTTTCATTTTATTTATTTTCTTTATTCTCTTATTACTAATCAACATAACATTAAAATCAAGGCATTGAGAAGTAAAATTAAAAAAGATATTTCCGTAACTATACAAATAGAATGACACTTATAATACTAGCTATCATATAGGAATTTGTTCTCCTATGATATTTATGAGTTATTTGTTCTTATATTATGACAAACAGTCAGTTTATTGCAGAGATTCTACGTGTTTAGCATTGTAAAACTAGTAAAGTCCGCAATGATGTTTTACATTCCAGAAATGGTCATTCACCATTGTACCTCAGACATTATCGAGCATTGTGACACGTTTGCTCGGTAATGTGTGTGATGTGTTCAGGTTTCATCTATGTATATTTTAATTTTTTTTATTCCACCATAAATTCTAAACGCTTGAACCGATTTAGAAGTGTGTGGTATTGTTTGAATCGTTATGTCATCCTGAGTGTCATTGGGTGCCTTAACTATCAAAATATCAAGTAGGTATGTAGTTGTCTAAATGGCGAAATGTACAAATGTGAATAAATCAACATAAATATAATTATCGTGTTTGGACGCTGTTAATCAATAGTATCTCAACCCACATGCCCGCCATTTTGAGTAAATCGAATTTGAAGTTTGATTCTTAGTATTAACCTAATTTGTTAAAAAAAGTGTTGCATCAAGGTTTTTGGATATACAATAATGTCTGTATATATGCAAGTATACTATTACAACAAAAAAAACTGAGGAAACTGGCATAGTTTTTGCAAATAACGCAAGTTTTACTATAACGAAATGCTGTATCGGCCACTTTATCCACAAAAATGTTTTAAGACTCATAACTCACTATTGCTTAACTAAAAATTACGGACACATGATCAACTTGTTCTAGGTTAAGGAATTTAAAGCTTTATTTACTTATTTGCAATACGATTAATGATTCCAAAAAAGTGTCATAAAAGAAAACAAAATTTCATATTCAAATATTTTTTTTATTTAAATTAACCGCTTAATACATAACACGAACCATAGTATCAGTCTCAAAAATTTACTCAACTTTATTACTTAAAGAAACAATTATCTAATCGTCAAAACTCTCTAACTAAAACAAAAAACATGTACTAAAATAACAATATTATACAAATAAACCTCTCATTGTCATCAAAATCAGCTAAATTTTTCGCACGGTCATAAAATAAAATTTGAAGCCTTATCTCTAACATGTACTCCAATACAGTAAATCAGCAGATCAATTACAAAAGCCTTAGTCTCAGTCTCAAATGCATCTACTAGTTTAATGAAAACGAAGATCTACATCCATTTCTCCATTTTATAAAATAACAGCAATCATTATTGTAACATTTCCTAATACAAATATATTATTGTTAATAGGAAATGTTACAATAACCTACAATGCTAAGTGAATATCAAGAAATGAAAGCTATTGCTCTTGTTCTGTTCCTTCAATTTCGAAATCAATAGTATTTCCAAAGCCTTCTGTATCATCTGTAAATTCACTTGACCTGACGTTTCTCAGAAAGTTGTAGAATGGTTTAGCATCGGCTGGAATCAGCTTCATCATCTTCTTTAAGTCATTGACTTTGGCACTTGATAGCTCACGACCATCAGGGTAAAGGACAGGCAAATTCATTTCAAAATTGGCTCTAACTTTACGCCCCTTAGGACCCTTTGATATATCAATTACTTTGAAGCCTTCTTAAAGTTTTGACTTATAAAAAGTTCTAGGGGACCAGCTTCCTGTTCCTGTGTTTCGCGACCAGCTTCGTGCTCCAGCCAAATATAAAAAAATCCTTTTCCAGTACTTCCGCAATGAATTCCAAGGTTTTGTAAGTTGAGTTGCCTCTTGTAATAAACAATGCTGGTCGGTAAACGAGGCAGGCAATGAGTCTTTTCTAGGTCAAAAGTTAAAGTTTCTAGAAAATCATCTGTTTTAGCGCGAGCCAAATCCTCTTCATCTGATCTCTCAATTTATACGCATGATCCAAGTGTTCTTTGTGTTCTTTCTTAAGTAAATCTGCTTGTTCGCAACTTGTTGCACCCGTAGTGCTTGCTTTGAACTTATCACAGCGGAGGCAGGTGTCTTTTTGTGGTTTCTTAAATCGCAGATTGAAATTTTTGTAAAAACATTGCTTAAACCTCGAAAGGAATACAGAGTTTTGATGGTTCTCTTTATACAACTCATAGACCTTAGCCAAGTTAAGGTTTGGAGCTAAATATTGTGCTGTTGTAATATCTCGGCAATAATGAGACTTGTACTTTGGTAAACTTTTAATGAAGTCTTTTATTTCATCCAGTTGTGTTTGGGAAATCACATTTCTTCCACCTGACTTAACTCCCCTCTTATAGTTAATCGGGGCTTGTGACTTAAATTTCTTCAAAGCAACATCGATTCTTGACTGACTTGTGTCCAGAGTGTTCAGAAAGGTTTTCTCGCAAATTGATATAGTATCTGCCAAAAAATATAATTTAGTAAATTGTCTCTTGGAATCGGTTGAAAAGCTTCGCGCCTTGTTTGACTCTCTCACACAGCCCTGTAATATGGCACATCTAGCTTCATAACTTCCCGAACTCCAGAACTTTTTGAATTCATTTTGCCGCTTTTCTAGCGTCAGTCTTTCAGTACATTTTCGAGGACAGTTACAATTGAAGTTGTTTCCCTTAAACTCTCTAGCTTTAACAGTTTTTCCCTTTGCACTTACATAGTCGTCATTTTTATTGGCCTTTTCTTTTCTGATTGATCTGTTTTGATCTGCGTATTTCCTTTTTCGCCCGCATTTAGCCCGTCCTTCATTTTTGTCGTTATCCGGATTACAGTGCGGTTCCGGTATGAAATCTGGATCTTCAAGATCAGGTCTTTCTATATCTTCTTGGTGTCTTAAGGCATCACTTCCTATATCCAGGTCATCATTGTGTCTTAAGGCTTCAGTTTCTGTTTCGAAGTCTCCTATTTCGAGGTCTTCTTGGTGTCTTGAAGCACCACTTCTTGTATCAAGGACTTCATTGCATCTTAAGGCATCAATTTCTGTTTCGATTTCTTCTTCGCGTCTTGAGGCACCACTTACTATATCAAGGTCGAGTAAAACGTCACCAGGCTCAGGTACAAAAGTTTTTTCCTGTTCGATAAACTCAATGACTACTGAAATGGAAGACATTGGATCTTTAGACACAGTATTGGAAAACAATCCTGGACTTAATCTGGAACTCTGACATTCCATTGAATTTTGTAAATCCTGTTCTGATATGCTTATATTTGGAAGTAAGGTATCTGCGAGAGGTATTTTCGGTTTATCTTCATCAAATCTTGAAGAAATGGAGACCATTTGATCCTCAAAAACAGTATCAGAAAAAAAGCCTGGACTTAATCTAGAACTCTGGAATTCCACTGACTTTTGTAAGTTTTCTTCTGTTAGGCTTATATTTGGAAATGAGGTATCTGCGAGAGGTGTTGCTGATATCTCTTCATCAAATCTTGAAGCTTTATCAGTCGGTGAACTCGGAACATCTCTGGAGGATTTTCTACTAACAAGATCCACCAGTATGCGACCTCGTGTATGTGGCGGCGAAGGACGCAGCGACTTCAACCTCTGTGATGGCGGCGGCATTCTGAAACCATAAAAAAACAAAATAGGTACATAAAAAAATTGTGTTGTGGAAACTAAAAGTAAAAAAAACTGAATAAATTTTGATGATTTGCAAATCAAATGGGGTTTTGTTCGCGTTATGATATAATAGTTCCCTTTTTACTATTTAGCTAAAAGGTGTCAAAGAATTTAAAAGATAATTTCCAAATATCATGCATACTAGCAATATTTTATGTTCATTTCGCAATAATGTGTCAAGCTGTATGATGCTGTAACAAGCGAAAGTATATAACCAATTTATAGTTTCGCAATAACATGTCATACCACATATTAATTGTATTGATTTTATTAATGTGGAATTGTGCATGAATTCATTATCTACTTACAATTTCAAGTAAAGAAAACGTATTTAATTAAATTTTAGAAGTCACGTATGGTATACGAAGTTTTTTTCACAAAAATTACCGGCAGAATAACCACAAAAACACAGCTAAACTAAAATATATTAAATACATGAATATTGGACTCACCTTCAGTAGTATAGTGGTTTCCAACACCATTTATCACTTTATCACACTATGAATGATTGTAGAAACTATTTTAAACTAATAATTTTCAATATCAATCTAACACTCAATGACTCGAGTTGCTGGAATGAACGCATGTGAATTTTGCAATAATATTTCATGCCGCATAACATCTTAAAGGCATTTAACAGACGGTGCTTTTCTAAGTGGAATTGTGTTTTAAGGAATTTGAAACACTGTTGCAAAATTTGCTGTGAGAGTTAGAGGTTTGACTGAAGAATTTTGTCAGTGTATTTGCTATTAAATTGAATCAAATCCCATAAAGCATTATTTAAAAACGTAGCCAATCACCTAAAGAAGCAACTTGCATTCAAATCTCCAATTTTGACATTTTGTGGGTTGACACACTATTGCTTAACAGCGTCCGTTTAGTGTCACACGAAAGGTTGATTAAGTACATTCCGGAAATTTGCATGTACATATCTACATATATGGATACATAAATATTTCAAACTGTAATAAAAATTATTATAAATACAATAGTTCGCTTTCTGCAAAGGCAGTCGGGTTTTTTATTCTTTTTAATATATTTACCAGTGTATCAACGGCAGTGACAAAGTTTGCATTGTTTCATTGGCTACAAGCATTAGAATTGCCTTATAGCGAGTACATCACAGTTTCTAAATAGCTCGTCTAAGCAATACCTCTAAAGCTTTTGGGTTATTATTTTTAAGTAAATTTGTAAGTAACTGTATTAGGTACTGAAATGTGTTTAGATTTTGTCTCGATCTACTGCCACTGTGCGACGACTCGCGATGGCTTGATGGCATACTCTCGTCTTTTCAATTTGTTCGCGCCGGGATTTACACTTTGTGTACAAATACGCCACACCCTCCATGTCAGGGGAATAAGAATTCATAAGAAAAGAAACTTCTTTCACAAGCTGAAAGAATTTCTGGCGGCGAAATAGAATGCGCAGTTAGGAATCGATTCTCTCCGCGAGTCATAACAAAAATATAAATTGAATAAACTTATAAATTAGTTTTCAAATCAGACCATAACACACTGACCATTAAGGTTCTTACTCGACATTACTAAAACCACTACTCGAAACAAATGACCTTAAGATTAGTAGAAAGAAGACGAACACGTCGTGCATTTTCGATGACATCACCAACCCTAATAACGTCAAGATCTGTTTAGGAATTACGTCTTTACCGACGTGGCATAATTAAAATATTTGGGATCAATACTAAGCAACTATGGCAAAACAACAACGATATTTCTCATAGATCGACAACAAGATGGATGAAGCAGAGACAACTAACAGGCGTTATGTGCGACAGAAAAATGCCCCTTAAGATCAAAGGGCAAATGTATAATACAGCTATTAGACCTGCTGTCTTGTATGTTTACTGACACAATTTACTGGGACGACCCTTTCTCAAACTCAGCGATCTGCCCAACTTGAATGTCAGTAATCTGTATCGACTGGTAAAGAGAACCGGGCTACTAGCAGACCACTGACCAAACCACTAAGTGGGTAGTTACAAAAGATCTTATAGGTCCATCTGACATCAAGGGCTGGAAACAAGGCCCCCCACGTCCAAGTAGAGGAAAGCCTATCTGCTGAAGTAGTTCTTCATATTGTAATATTCGATTATGCTAAAATATATTTTTTTAAAAACAATGTTTACGCAATAGGCCCTCTAAATATAATACCCAGCCGTGCTTCCATCAAAATTGTTCAAATACCATGTAAGTCTAATTGAAACCTCCAAATAATATATCGTTATTTTCCTTGAAAATTGAGATTTACGCACAAAGAGGGTAGCGTTTGTGTACGGGTAGAAGATAACAAGGGATTCCTTCACCCAAATACCCTTATCTTACAAAGGAAGTATCTACATCGCATTATATAATCAGTATTATGTGTATATAGCATAATGTATATATTGGCCCGTTCATAAGACGGAATTATAGGGACGGCTCTAATTACCGATCTAGTAATTAAATTGAGATATTCCCTATTCCATTAGTGAATCTATTCAGATGGAAATTTCAGGGTTTCAGGTTGCGCTACCAAAGTATATTAGCTGTTCTAAAACCGGTCAAGTGTGGGTCGATCCCACGAGATATCGATGAGTAGGTCAGTCAGAATGCTTAGAGTATAACAATATTTTAATGGAAGCATTTTCTGCTATTCTGTAAGGCAAAAGAGGCGGTTTGCTTTTTTTATTTTCTCGCTGATATGAAAATCAATGAACGGACAATTATACAAGCAAAACCATTTTAAAGATTATAAAGCGAAATATCGTTATCGATCTTCAAGCGTTTTATTGGTGCGCTGGTTTGAGCAGTACCACGAATTGAGGGAAAAAAGCAATTGTCCTTATTTGAGTTACATAATATCAACTCGAGTTGTCAACTGCAACTGGCGATCCCGTCACCTCAGGAAGTTTTAACGATTAGTCGTTCTGTCTCCCTGAAGTGAGCGCAGAAAACTTGGGCAAAAACAGTCCACCGTCAAGCTCCGCCACATGCCCGTAAGAGACCAACGCCTTAACCGCGAGATAGCCAGGAGTGTTACGCCCTTACTTCCAATTGCGACTAGATTACTCCAGTCTCTCGATTGGTTACGAGTTCGAGGTCGCAATTTTTGATATATCTCTATTTTAGTGGCTATTTGATAGTTGTATTTTATATTGATTTTTATAATTAACTCTAGATTGATAAGGACAATTATTTTAATTGGTTTTATATATTTAAGGTGTACTGCATTTTATTTTAAATTAATTGATTATGTTTACTGGGATACCATTAAATTAAGCTTGTTGTTAATTTTCCTATTTTTCCTACATTAATTTTTATAATATTAGTTTATAATATTTTTTAAATAATAGGTACAAATGTAATATATGATAATTTTAATTTTGGTAGATTTATTGTTAATTTTAATTCTAGTATTGATTTAAGTTTTATACCCAGTGGGTAGATTATGAAAACACATTTAATTATACATGTCCTTCAATATGTACTATTTATTACCATATAAGCAATAAAGAGAATGTAACTGAAATGTATCTTTAATCTGTTGTCGTAATAAAAAAAAACATCATATTTTTACTATACACTGAGAAAAATATAAAGATGTGATAAACGGAAATACACATGTTTAAACTAGGATTACATATATAACTCGGACTGTGGTCCATACGTATGAATTGAAATGACTCGTAGCGGTGTTGGAGTGACGGTAGTTACCGTGTCGGAATGTTAAAACATAATGTTATTTCATTACGTCGTGACCTTGGGGTCTCGCTACTAACATCACAGCATGTGGTATTATACGTACGGTTATAGTCGGACACATAAATCATGTTAAAATTTCAGTATACTCTTATTTCCGTATTAACCGAAAGGAAAATGTTGCTACATATAATCGAATAATGGAGATTCAACAAAATTCCTTGGTATTCAAAAAAAATTTCAATTGAAACATTGTTATTTTGCATAAAACCGTAATGACAAAAAAACAATGTAAGAATCAATTCAATGTTTTTACCAGTGTAATATTTTGAAACTTAATGAAGACTTCATATATAATATCTTCCTTATGACATAATTTTTTTGGCGATAAAAATACTACGAATGTGCTTTGTTTGAACGGATCATTTAGAGAGAAATTTTGCTCTCCTGAAAAATCCTTTCAGGCTTTCAGATTGTTCGTCGCTTTCGCTTCATCGAAGCGGAATTGCAGTTTAATGGCCGTCGCGTTTGCATAATAACTAGAAGCCGGTAATTGATGCAGGAAATTTGATGGGAAATTTCCCAAAATCACTGAATAATTGTTTGCAAATATTGCAAATTTGCTTTACGTACTAATTTATGTTTAACTATGTATAATTTATTATGTTGCTGTCAAAACCCATTCTGAATTGAAACTATTTTTTAATTATCAAAGCTAAATTTTATGCAATTATGCCATATTCGCGAGAAAGCATTATAAAAATCTCGGAGCTCCTTTCGATAGTACACTGAATAATTATTATCACATTGACATAGCCAAAAGCGTTGTTTATTAATTCCAAAAAGTTTCAGGGTGTGGAATACGTCATTTTATTTGGTGCAAAGTTATTCATACCATCATTACATGTAAATATACTTTTTTATATAAATGTACTTTTGGCTGATTAGCTCAAAATATTTGGCTCATTGGTCAGATTCAAATTAAAAATTAAATAATAATAGTTGATATTAAAAAAAAAACAAAATCAGCACCAGAAGTAATACTGACAACGCGAAATACTAAACAAAATTTCTTAACAAAAAAATAAAAACAGAAATAATGATGATAATATTATCCATGATGATAATATTCACTTAATTCACTTTATCACTTAATTCCCAATTAAAAAATATATTATTCAACAATAAACAAATAGATTTGATGAATGCTATAATTATCCTATAAAATCTAAGACAGCCTTGCACAAATACAAACGATCCGTACATCATCCTCAGGTGTGTGTTGGGAAACTCTGCGGTTCTTTCAAACTCGAACTCGAACTGGAATGCTCTACAATGCGCAAATGTGCAGTAAACTGGAGTCAAACTGCATCGCATGGAGCGCTCACAAAAACTCGCGTATATTGCAGATGGAAAAGATCATAGGGTGATTAGTTATTATCCTGAAAATGCCAACATATATCCTGGTATTTTTTTATCTTAGTTAGATCCGATTCTACCGCTGTACCACGGCGTTCGGTCATTTAACTCCGAGATGCCTGACAGTTGAACCTAGATACTTCCGGAAGGATCCATCGCTCGATCTTACGAGCCATAGCCGAGGAGACGGCTTCATCCGCACTCGCATAGAGAGCCAGTCATTCCGGTAGTCGCCAACAGTTCTTTTCTGAGACGGTTCCTCTGCAATAAACATATTCCACTGCAACTACCTCCTACTGCAAGTCAGCGGCCTGCTGCGCTCCTCTGGAAGTACCAATCTGCACGGCGACGCAGCGACTCGGCAGACCACAGAGCGGTGGGTAGGAGCGACTGTTTCGGAATGTAGCTGTTCCGGCGACGGTGGCTTTAGGGCTTTCCTTGACTAGTCCGCCCAAGTAGGCACTAGGGCGCTTCCCTCTTCGACACGGGCTTTAAGGCTTTCCAGACGAGGTTCTGACATGTTTATCGTGCCGAATTGGGCGTTAAGGAGTTCCCAGTTTTGACCCGCACAAGTCCGCACAAGTCCGTACTGTTGGTTGACTGGAAGATATTGCTGTAGTGTAGCAATAAGTCCGCCATTGTACCTTATTTTATTGTGCAATAAAGAGATTTTCATTTCATTTCATTCATTTCATTTCATTTCCGTACTCACAGGGTACCCGCAGCCGTGACCGTGCGACGTGAGCGCTCGCGACCGTCCCTCAAGTAACACTGAGAAAGACCCAAATAGTCGATTGCTACTTTATTTCGGGGTCGTATCTGTAAAACCATATTTTGTCATTTGTTCAGTTCTGTGTTTCACGCCAAATTTGACGCCCATTCGTTTAATCTGGTATGCGTGGCATTCATCGTCAAAAGCAGTTTAAAGTCGAGCGAGGCTGTGTTGAGCTGTTATATTATACTACGATGTTCGGTAAGTTTCCGGAATCGGACACAAGGTGGTGCCACATACAAAAACTAGTTTTATGGCTGTCAATTTTAAAATAGACATATTTCATCGAATAGCTTACGAGCTACAGCCATTTCAACAGTGCAACTTCTGACATTTTTAAAACATGAAAAAAACAGAAATTCGTACAGTAATCAAGTATCGATTCTTGAAAGGGTTCAAGCCGCAAGAAGTCATCACCGACTCCCAGAAAACTTTAAGGGATATCTGCTTCGTCGAAAACAACCTTTTACGATTGGTATAATGAGTTTAAACGTGGCCGTACAAGCACCAGTGAAGAACAATACTCAGGTCGTCCAATTGAGGTTACACTACACCAGAAAACATAAAAAATCATAGTATGGTTTTAAATGATCGCAAATTAAAAGTGATAGAGACAGCTGAGATCATGCACATTTCAAAGGACCGTATGCACAAAATTGTGCATGATCATTTTCATATGAAAAAGATTTGGTCGTATGGACACCGCGAGTTTTCACACTGAAGCAAAAAGAGAATCGTATCATTGCTTCTGAGCACGGATTAGAGATGTACAAGCGCAATACAACCAAATTTGTGTCCCAATTAGTTAAGATGGCTGAAATATGGATTCATTAATATACACTGGAATCCAGTCAACAAGCGTCAGAGTGGGTAGAATCGAGTGAAAACTGTCCAAAACTACTAAAGACACAATGTTCAGGGAAGGTTTAGGCTAGTTTATTTTGGGATGCGGATACTATCTTGAGGGAGTTAAACCATCAATGATGAATATTACATAGCATTATTGGAACGATTGGATATTAAGTTAAGGATAAAACTATGACTAATTATATGTTAACACTATTTACCGTTAATACTATGTGTACAGTACATATCTCCGTTATTATATTTCATTTATATTTATATTTCTTAAGCAGTGATTTATTTAAGGGAAAAAAGAAAGAAAAAAAACAAACGAAAATTAAATTTTACGTTAAGACTATAACCATTATTAATTATTTTGTACCAAAAATATATATTTTTTAAATATTACAAAAAACTATACGTGTAAACCGTTTAAGGGATTAATGGTCATTAGATGAAATAGGGGGGACAAAGGACTGATAAGACTTTTTAATGGTTTCCTTAAAGTGACTTTTACCTGATGAAAAATTATCAATATACCCGAACCTATCGTTATACATTGTCATAGCTCTGTTTATTAGGGAATGCTTCGTAAAATTAAAGTTACATCTCTGTACATAAAACAGGTGCGGATTCCGAGTTATGCGAGGAGGAGCGAGAATAGATACCTTTTCGACCAGATACGCACTGTCAAAAATATTGTTTATTACACTGTAAATAAACATCATATCGTAGGTTGAACGCCTATCTTCGAGACTATCGAGTTTAAAGAGAGCTAATATATCCTTGTACGATTCATTAGATTTATTTTCCCTAAGGCACAAGTGCTTTAAGATATTTTTTTTAATACTGAATCTGTTGTATTGAGGGGACCAAATACAGGATGCAAATTCTAGTATACTACGGACATAGGCTCCATATATTACTATCAAGGTGGATGTCTCGGTAAAGGGCTTGCACGCAGGCCCGGGGCTAGGTTTTTAGCACCCTGGGCTATACTCAGCTCGGCGCCCCCTCCCCCATACATAATATTAGATTAAGCATATTAGCAAGTTACATTGTCGGTTGTCACCAACTTCTGCTATTTTTAGCATTATTTTAGTCTTTAACAGTATTGAATTTGAAAAAAAAATGCACAACCATGAGAATATAAAAATATGGATAGTAAAACAGTGTTTAGTTTAGTTACATGTTTAATAACGTTAAATATACAAGCAGAAATATACAACACAAAATGTTTGTTAACTCAGATCACGATTGTAACATATAATTTTTTTATCAGTAAAATGTAATGTATAACCTAAGAAAGTTTATTTATTTATTTATTTATTTATTATTTACATAATGCTAATGAAGCAAGATCATTTAAAATTCAATGTAAGTAACAACATGAAACTCAGTCTATAGTAATGGTTTTTTTCTAGCCTTCATTTTTGCAAAATTATTTATAACATCGGAACAGTTCGTGTTCATTGTAATGTCGGGAGTTCACAGCACAGTAACATCAACGCATTCAATTTACTCTGAAGAAGAGTTGACCTTTTAGCATTTTTGACTCTTGATAAGACAGAAAATCCCCTTTCTGCTGTACAGTTTGTGACAGGTAGTGTCAGGAAGATTCTTAGTGCTACTTAGTGCGCCGCTACCCCGCCCGAGCCCAAGGTTACTGGCCCCAGGCTTGCATACCTGGGGGCGGGGGGCGGCAGGCCGGCGCCCGGCGGGGCAGTGCAGTCACACGCAATAATTAAAAACAATGCCACAAAACCTAAAAGACCTAATATGTAGGGAAAAGAAAATATTAGTTTTCTATTCGGAAGTCAGAAAGCTACTAATTTATAAGGAATTATATGACATAAATGAATTTTAATTATATTTTAATTTTAATAATCTTTAATAATCGTTTTAATGACAAAAATGAATTTTAATAATTAATAATAATGAATTTTAATAATAATCTTTTAGACTATAAATACCACTTGTTCAAGTATGCGTATATAATCTAACAAACATGACTTCCATCTATATTTTATATCTACAAATTGAACTCTGTCTCTATCGTTATTAATTTATATCTGTATATGACGTGTATAATTTACGAAGTGAACTTTAGAACTGAACGGAAATGAAATCACGAAGGAATTAAATTGTAAATAATATTAAATGTACCTAACACCTAGTTTTAGTTTCGACAATCTGTAAAGATTTTTTGAAATAAATGAATTGAATTGAATTGAATGGAATCTTCTGCTTCATTCGCCTACAAATAAATTTATTTATTACCAAGAAAGAAAAATAATTTTTTTTTGGATAAAAATGCCCACCTTTAAATAAAAAAATTAACATATTTTGCCGCACCCTAGAGAGTGCCGCCCTGGGCTATAGCCATCCCAGGGTCAGCCCATTTACAACCCTGGGCCTGCTTGCACGTCCGTAATAGAATATCTAGCGATTTGTATTCTCTGGTGACAATACTTTCAATGTGCTGGTCGAATTTCATTTTAGAATCGAGTAAAATCCCCAAATCTCGGACAATGTTAGTCTCCTTAATGTTATCGTAACCAATTTTTTAATCGTAAAGTATTTTATTTTTGTTTCTCGTAAATGAGATTCTATGGCACAGTATTCGGAATATGTGCACGGGCGATTTAATTCATTTGATCACCCAGTTTCAGTGCAGGGCAAAAGTGTGCATATATACGATGCACATAAAATAAATGCGGGCCACGGACGGCCGGCCTGGCGTAACTTGACCTAGATGCGGGGCGTCAGCTGTGGCGCACAAGAGTGTGTGCACACAGTGCAGCGCCGCGCGCTCATTAGGGAGGCGATAGAGTGCTTTCTTTTTCCAACCCTCCCTCTGAGCTCTTCCCTCCCCCGACAAACTCTCCTTTCACACTTTTCAGACGCGGCCAAGCGGGCGGCGCTTCCTTCGATCGAGTGCGGCTGCAATATATAGAGAACTCTTTTGAATTATTTAACGCCATTTGCACCCGGTAAACGGAACGTTCCATTATACCAGGGTTGCAATGTGGTATCTAACGTTGAGCGGCAAAAGACGGCTGGCGGCTGGTCAATATCCACGCTAGGTTCTAGGTACACGCTGCTAAGACTTTTTACAGAAATTGATATCCTTACTGCTTCTTCTCAACTCTCTCTGGGGGCTAACGGGCCCATAATGAGTTGGCCACGATGACCCATGTGTTCAGGGTCGGTCAAACTCACGGGTCAACACCCATCCGACGGCCTCCCCGCATGGGGTGCGAATCCTGGGTAGGACACTGGGTCAACCAGCCTCCCCTGGGAATCAAACCTCTGGCGCCCCTGGACACACCGTGCGGCGCAAGCCAATCGATTGTGCTGTCCGACTAACAGTCGGGGGAGTCTGGGAACTGTATTGTTTCCTATAGAGCGGGGGTGGTTGCGTACCTTATGGCGACTGCTCTTGAATTGACCATTGGCCATCCGATCCCGGGTAAGAGGCGGGCAAAGGACGCCTTGGTCCGCGATAGATTCGGTGCACTCCGTTTCACCGCTTCATAAGGGAGAGGACCGCGCAAGCGACCTCGAACTCGGAACCAATCGAGAGACCGGAGAAATCTGGTCACAATTGGAAGTGAGGGCGCGAGTATCTCGAGCCCGCCGGGTTTATTCCTGGCTCACTCGCGGTAAGGCGTTGGACTCTCACGGGTTGTGACGTAGCTGGACGTAGGATTGTACTGTCCAAAGTCTTCTACGTTCATTGCAGGGCGACAGAACGACTAATCGTTAAAACGTCCTGTGGTGACGGGCTCGCCCGTTGTAGTCAACACCGCAAGATGCTTCTTCTCAACTAGCTAATGAGCTAGTTGAGAAGAAGCTAATGGGAGCTAATAGGCCCATGATGAGGTGGCCACGATGACCCATGTGTTCAGGGTCGGTCACACTCACGGGTCAACACCCATCCGATGGCCTACACGCATGGGGTGCGAACCTGGGTAGTAGGACACTGGGTCAACCAGTCTCCCCTGGGAATCAAACCTCTGGCGCTCCTGGACGGTCTGCGCACCGAGCGGCGCAAGCCAATCGACTGTGCTCTCCGACTAACAGTCGGGGGAGTCTGGGAACTGTATTGTTTCCTATAGAGCGGGGGTGATTGTCTACCTTACGGCGACTGCTCTTGAAATGACCATTGGCCATCCGATCCCGGTTCAGAGTCGGGCAAAGGACGCCTTGGTCCGCGATAGATTCGGTGCACACCGTTTCACCGCTTCGTAAGGGAGAGGACCGCGTAAGCGACCTCGAACTCGGAACCAATCGAGAGACCGGAGAAATCTGGTCACAATTGAAAGCAAGGGCGCGAGGGTCGGCCCGCCAGGTAACACTGGCTATCTCGCGGTAAGGCGTTGGCTTCTTGCGGGTTGTGACGTAGCTGGACGTTGGATTTGTTCTGTCCAAAGTCTTCTACGTTCACTGCAGGGCGACAGAACGAGAAAATCGTTAAAACGTCCTGTGGTGACGGGCTCGCCCGTTGTAGTTGACACCGCAAGTTGCTTCTTCTCAACGGGAGCTAAGAGGCCTTTGCTGAGTTGGCCACGAAGACCCATTCTGTTCAGGGTTGGTTACACTCACCGGTCAACAACCATCCGACGGCCTCCACGCATGAAGTGCGAGCCCGGGTAAAACTCTGGCCTTAGGGTTAGTTTCCCCTAGGAATCAACCTTCTGGCGCTCCTGGGCGGTCTGAACACCGTGCGGCATAAGCCAATCGATTGCGCACTCTGACTAACAGTCGGGGGAGGATGGAAGCAGTACTGTTTCCTATAAAGCGGGTGTGGTTACGGACCTTACGGCGACTGCCCTTGAAACGACCATCGACTACCCGATCCTGGGTGAACAGCCGGGCAAAGGATGCCGTGGTCTGCGATATATTCGGTATACACCGTTTCACCGCTTCGTAAAGGAGAGGACCGAACAAGCGACCTCGAACTCGTAACCAATCCAGAGACCGGAGTAATCTGGTTGAAATTGGAAGCAAGGGTGTGAGTGTAAACCTGCTGGGCAACACTCGTAGCTATCTCGCGGTTAAGGCGTTGGCCTCTTGCGGGCATGTGGCGGAGTTTGGCGGTGGATTGTTTTTGTCCAAGTCTTCTGCGTTTACTTCACGGGAGAGAGAACGAGTAATCGTTAAAACTTCCTAAGGTGACGGATTCGCCCGTTGTAGTTGACAACTCTATATGCTTCTTCTCAACCGGGAGCTAATGGGCCTTGTTGCAGTTTGGCCACTAAGACCTATGTGTAGGATCGGCCAAACGCACAGGTCTACACCCATGCGTCGGCCTTCACGCAGAATCGCGAGCCCGGGTAGGACTTTGGCCTGCGGGTCAGTTTCCCCTAGGAGTCAACCTTCAGGCGCTCCTAGACGGTTTGCACACCGTACGGCGTCAGCCAATCGATTTTGGGAGTCTGGAAACAGTATTGTTTCCTATAGAGCGAAGGTAGTTGTTAACCTTACGGCAACTGCTCTTCAAACTAACATGAGGCTAACCGATTCCGGGTGAACAGCCGGGCAAAGGATGCCGAGGTCCGTGATAGATTCGTTAGACACCGTATCACCGCTACGTAAGGGAGAAATCCGCGAAAACGACCTCGAAACTGTACCAGCGTGGAGGCCGCCGGATGGGTGTTGACCAGTGATTGTGACCAACCCTGAACAGAATGGGTCTGAATGGGCCCATTAGCTCATGCTGAGGTATAGTCAGTATAGAAGTCTTCCATTTTTCTGAGAGCGTAATGGAAGGCAAAGTGTAGCCAAGGATATCGTCGATGAATATACTACCCGACCGCTATAGATCTTGTAACTTTCCACCTTAGAGGTGATTAAAAATAAAAAACCACCTCGTCTTCCGCATATTAAAGTATATCACCTCACCCTGTATAACTTTAAAGTTCCGTCGTTAAATTCGGGGTGAAAATAGGGCGTAGTAAATGGCGCTATATCCTCCGTGAAAATTTAGCGGAAAGCCGCTTCGGGACAATTTCATTAACTATGTAACGGTGCCGGTAATATTCAGCACAGGTGCGCGCCGTTCAGACAAATGCGCAATTTGGGCCAAATGACCCCGACAATTGGGGCCATACGAGAATTAATCACCCTACGAGTCGATATAAAAATCCGGATTTATTAAAAAGTATCGCTTTACCAAACAACAACAAAAATACAAATACTTAGATTTTTATTTATCAATATGATAGACGTATACGTGAGGTTTAAGAGCAGCGTTATTTCAATTTAATTTACTTATTCGAAAGTCACGCCGTTTGATATTTATTTATTTATTTATTTATTTCATAAGCAAATCAACATAACCGTTTATACCAAACCGTTGATATGCAATATACACATAAATATAAAAAATAAACATGTTTAAATAAGCGTTATATACAAATACAGGCATTAAGAATAGAAAAACCTACAAACTTACAGTACATAAAGAGTGAAACAATTTATATTATTCTGACATAAACAAGTAGCGCAATGCCCACACCTTGAAGAGATGCGGGCTCGCTGTAAACATATCAAAGTCTGACGCTGTCGAACATAGCGCATTTAAGTGCCGCATAGCTCGGGTAAGCAGACTCCACCGACTTCATACGACATCGAGGACGGCTCCGCAAATACATTATGAGTGCGAGCACGATTATGATTGTCCGGAACAAAGAGACAAACCTTCGCTAGCATGCTAGGATTATCAACTCTTCCCCTAATCAGCTTGAAAACGTAGGCCATGGCGAGCATTTCTCTACGCAACTTAAGAGAGGTATAGCCCACCATGCCTAGTAGAAAACTAGTAGGGTATAAGTGCGGATAATATCCGTACTGCTTAAAATATATGATCCTGATCCTGATGTGGATTCCATATAACTGCATTCGTTTCCAATCTGCTTCTCACAATTGAATTATACAATGTATGCATAACCCGTACGTTGTGAAAATCTCTCTGTGTATATATTTGTGTGCAAGTATTATTCAAGTGTGAATGTTTTGAACTTCATTCCAATATTTATATAACCGAACGTATTTTATTTATTATTTATTCCGTAGCCGGCGATTGGGGAGGGGCCGCCCTCGCAGCCAATACAATCTCGTACTCCATTCACGAATCGCTTTCATTCCTGATAGTCTAGAGAGCCCCTTAGAATTACTTAAAAGGCAATGAAATATATATTTTTTCGTCAACAATCCACAGGATTTAAATGCGGCCCGATTGGTTTTCATAGGGTGCGCGGTTTCATGTGCGTCTATAGTCCACAAATTCTCCGGAAATAAAACCGCACGGCAGTGCGCGCCTAGCCTTAAATTCATGTCAATACACGTACCGATGACTATCAAGCCTGCCGTTCAATGAAAAAATATATTTCGAGGACGTTTCTATACGTCCTATTCATACTCGATACTGCTTTCGTTTGGCGTAAATATACGTCATGCTCAGTTAACAGGTTAAAAAATAAAATAAAATAAATAAAAATACCAATTAGTTAATTAGCTATTAAGCGAATCCTCGCCCCTCTAAATCTTCAGGGCCTTTTACAGGCAAATACTGCTTCGAATTTCTCAGTCGGTCCTCGCCTTGATAATTTGTGGATCTATTTATAAAATAGGGCGAAGCGGGGCGGCTGGTCCTTTCTTCGAAATCCCCGTCTCTGACTAAAAAGCTTTTCGACTTTGACGCAATTACGTTAATCGAATTCTTAACTGAATCGTAGTGAGGTGCTGAGGAGATCAGGATTTGGTTGTTATTCGCCGGGATGGACCGCGCGACCGGCGATAGAAAAAATTCATTTATTTTGGTTACGGTATTCCACCTTTTACTTTCCCGGCCAGCCAACGGTTAGGGAAAGTATTGTGACCGCGCTATATTTTTTTTGAAGTAAGACCACCTCGAGAACTAAGTATGTCTGTGTGCTGTATGTATCCCTCCAAGATTCATCTGAAATTTGGCATTTTTTTATTTTTTTATTATTTATTTATTGGAATTATCAAATTAACCATTTACAATAAGTAACATATTAAAACAAATGGCAAAAACATTCCTTTTTATTCACTGGCCAGTGCTGCTCAACTGGGATATACCCGTTCTAGGGCAAGCAATTTATATTTTTACATTTAAAATGAGGGTCGATGATCCAACCAAGTTTTCATTACTCCGAGATGGGATCGCCTTGTTTAAACATTCAGCTCCATCGGCTGCGTGCTGAGAGTTGCCCCTGGAGACTTGCTCTAACAAACTTCTACTTTTTTTCGGAAATTTAATATCTTTTCAAAGGGGAAATGATCAACGTGTTTCCATAAGCTTTTGCACAATCGACTAGACAGCCCAGCTAGTCTAGAAAAAGTTCAATTTCGTGTGCCACCGCGACTAACGAGGAGCTCTCAAACATTTTCGGTTGTCGCTTGCAATAACAACATCGGGTCGAATGGACCTCTTACCAGAATGTGTCGCGTTTTTGATAAATCGTGTAAAGGCCTAGATATATTTAATGATTCCATTAATTTAATAAAAGACTCGATCGTACCTAGCCTATCTCCTACTTCTTAATTTTCGAGTCGATTTCACTAACTGCCATCCTAATTTACTGTATTATATGTTTATTATATTATAACATACTAATTTATTATATCATATTATGTATAATAAATATTATTATCCAATTACTAATACTTCTATTTTGCTCTATCCAAATAACCTTATTAACAACTTATTTAATTATTACTTTTCTTACCCTTATATTATGATTAGCTTTATTATATATTTTTGTACTATCAACGTGTTCATGTTATTTATGTTAATTTGAAATGCAAGCATTGCAATCTATTCATAGGATAGTAAATTTGTTTCGATTGAATATGTTTTTTAAATACTAGTATCATATATTTAATATCTGTAAGTTTGTTATAAAATAAAAATAAAGTAACTGCAGATACACTTTCGTGGTGTCTTCTACAACGGGTAAGCCCGTCACCCTATGAGGTTATAACGATATGTAATAGTTCCTTTAAACTGGAGCGACCGTTGAAACTGAGACACTTAGAGGTGTCTACTACTAACAGGGGAACCCGTCAGCTCAGCAAGATTTAACGAGAATGATCGTTCTGTCTCCTATGAGGTGAGCGAATGGGACTTTGCGACGATACAGTCCACGGTTTAGTTACGACACTCGTCCGTAAAAATCTAACCATCGCCTTATCGTGAAACACCGGGTGTGTAACCAGCGGGTCGACCTCGCGGCCTTATTTCCAGTTTCGGCCGGATTTATCCGGCCTTCCGACTGGTTAAGTGATCGATGTCGCTTGCATGATGCCCTGCCTTATACAAGCGTCCTCGGCTGCCTTATGCAATTTGGAATCTATCGCGGACCACGGCGTCCTTTGCCCGGCTGTTCTCAGCCAGGATCGGGTAGGCGACTGGTCATTTCATTGTTTTAAGGTAAACAACTACCCCCGCTCGAAAGAAAAGATATCCGTTTCCAGACTCTTCCGGTTATCAGTCGAAATTCACAGTCAATTGGCTGACATCGCACTGTGCTCAGACCGTTCGGTGGAGCGCCCGAAGGACGATTCCCATGGGAACCGGCCCACAGGCACAGAGTCCTACCCTGACTCGCACTTCTACGTGGAGGGTACCGGATGGGAGCTGACCCGCGAGTTTGTCCCACCCTAACACATGGGTCTTAATGGCCTAACTGCAACAGGGTCCATTAGCTCCCAATGGAAGACGAAACTGGAAAAAACATTTTTTTTAGGTAGATTTTATGAACCCGAAACGATATGAAATAGACAGTTAGTCTACCCTGGACAATGGAGGTCGCAATATCACCGAAACGTCGGGTGCTACAAACTTCAGGCGATTAAGGCGTTTTCATGCTATTAAGAGGTAGATTATAAATAAGTTAAAAAACGAATTTAACGCGTGTATTTTGTAGCACCCGACGTTTCAGCGACGTTGCAGCCGCCATTGTTTAGGGTAGACCAGTCTACCCTAGACAACGGCGGCTGCAACGTCGCTGAAACGTCGGGAGCTACAAAATTCACGCGGTAAATTCGTTTTTTATCTTATTTATAATGTCAAACCACCGCGATAATCTCCGAGAGGTAGATTGTCGGAAACTTGAACGTAAAAGAAGTTGTTGCCCGGTAACCTAAAACAAAAGTTATGTAACAACTCCAGTCGTCCAGGGTAGACTACCTGTCTATTTCATTTCGGTTCGGGTTCATAAAATCTACATAATAAAAAAAAATGTTTTCCAGTTTCGTCTTCCACTGAGAGCCAATGGGCCCTGTTGCAGTTAGGTCACTAAGACCCATGTGTTTAGGGTCGGCCAAACTCACGGGTTAACACCAATCCGGCGGCCTCAATGCTTTACCAAATGATGTTAGAACAGCCCCCAGCATCTCCTCGTTCAACGCCAGGCTCAAGGAACAGATAACCCTAAAATCCATAAATTAGTCAATCCACCTCTCCCCCCTCCTTTTCGCTTCCCTTTCCTCCCTTCCTCTCCTTCCTTTCCTCTGCGTCCTTATTTAATTTTAGTCATTTGTTTTACTTTTTATTATCTGTCTCTTTCTAGTTTCTGTTTGTTTCTTTTTTATTATTTGTGTTTTTATTGTTCTTTTGCGTAGCCAACGTTCAAAATTTGTTATAAACTTAAGCTATAGGTTAGCTGATAGACATTGCCGCAAGGCAATAAGCTCGCCTTTTTTATTTAAAATAAAGAGTTTTTTATTATTATTAGACACCGTATCACCGCTGCGCAGGGTAGAGAACCGCGCAAGCGACCTCGAAACTGTAACCAGTAGGGAGACCGGAGATAAATGGAGAAAAAAGCCATAACTGGTAGCGAGGGAGTTTGGTCTGCCCGCTGGGTTAGCAACCCGGTGCCGGGCGGTAAGTGTTGGCCTCTCCCGGGCTAGTTGATGGAGCTAGATAGTGGATTGTCATTGTCTAAGTCTTCTACGCTCATCCCACCGTTGAAAGAACGATCAAATATCGTTATACCAGCCTGTGGTGACGGATTCGCTCGTTGTAATCGCCACCGCCCAACTGTACGATGACAATTCAAAATTAGGTTATGAAATGGTCGACCGTAAGAGATCGCTTCAGAGATAAGTCCGCAATTTAAACATTTTTTCGAAACGAGTGTAATGTTTGTTTGTTTATACTCTTTATTGTGAAAATGTCACAATGGGCGGGTCTATTGTCATATGACAATCTCTTACAACCAACCCTACTATGACGTGTTATATGTATGTGTGCGTGTAACATGTCTGTAAGTGTGTGTCTTGTTATTGCATTCGATCGACAGAATTGAATATGCAATTACGTTAATTTGATCCCAACGGAAAATGGTGACCCAGCCGGGAATCGAAACCGGGACCTTACAGTATAAGATCAGACGACCTGACCACTATGCTACCGGGCCGTGTCCCTTATGTAAAGTTATCTTTAGTACAATAAAGGTATTCTACTCCGTTCTATTCCGTAGATAAGTGTGTATATACAGTACACTTCGTCGTTTACCCACCTGCCTAGGAATCGCCGATTTAGACCCAGCTTCCGCATACATAAGTACCGACAAACATTGACAAGGACCCATTCGGCCGTGACGAGGGTCCGAATTCAAAATGGCTCCTGCTTGTCCTCTCGTATATGTTGTCGGAGAGGCCAGCCACTCGCTTTAGCCGCCGGAAACAACTTTTCAATTGAATTAATAAGGCCAATTGAATTGGTCCGCTTTTCATCTCGACGGAAAATCCCGCGCTCACTCCCAAACAAAAGTTCGCAAATAAATCAAAAATTAAATTAATTGCCTAGGTGATTCGAGGCCGCCGGATCGCGAGAATTTGACGTACCTAACTGTCTAATTTGTATAATATAATAATAAAAGACAAGAGACAGCAAAGGGATGATTTTATATCCTTACCTACAAAATTTTAAAACCAATGGGATCTAAAATTTTGTATGAAAAATACGCATGGTTTTTTGTATTCTAACCTTTTAAATAGTAGTTCGGCATTAGTGTACATTCCTTCGGGTAGCCGCTTAGATTAAAAGAATTCTACATGTAATTTTAATATTTCCGGTTAGTTTATTATAACATACCACGTAGAAGAGAGTTTGTTTGTTCCACGTAGAAAAGAGTTTGTAACCGTCGCGTCGTCTCTATTGAAGTTTTGGGGTTCTTCTTATTTCGACAGAGACGACGGTTACAAACTCTCTTCTACGTTAAACCCTCTTCTTAAAATGTTCCCGCCGCTGAACGCCGAACGCAAGGGCGTAAGACAGGATACAGTGAGTGTTGTGTGCAAGACGGATTTTCGAAATTCGCGCGCTCCGAGCCCAGCCCCCACTACCTGCGGCAGCGGTATTCGGCCTACCCGCAAAACAACGGATAGACAGCTCTTTCAGTCTACCCTGGACAACGGCGGCTGCAACGTCACCGAAACGTTGGGTGCTACAAATTTCACACTGTAAATTCGTTTTCTATCCTATTTATAATGTCAAACAACCGCGATCGTCTTCGATTTTAGATTATTTTAAATGTTGCGCCAAACCACAAGGAGCCATAATGGTTAATAAAGGCACAGAATCTCCCATTTGAAAATAGAGCGGTTTTCCAACTTTTTCATGATTGCGTGTACGCAAATTTATCCGAGTTAGATTACAAATGTACAAATGATTTTTTTTTTAAATGTACATATATAACCGGAATAAATTTTACTTCGATTTGTTATTACAACTCAAACTGAAGTCATTTATCTAAAAGAGCGCGAAAAACAAAAACTTTGCTTTCGCTTTATTTATGACCTAAAAATGTATGACCCTATTACCGAGTATAGAAGAAGACTACTGGCTGACCACTCGAAAAAGGAGAGATACGAGAGTCCTCGGTTTGCTCTGCAGAATCTTGGAGAGAACCTCTACCTACAGAATCGCTACTCCGAGGTGTCTCATAAAAAGGTTCAGTGCTTTATATCCTCACGGGGTAAGCTCTGAAATCTGAAGACAACCTACTGCCCTCGATTTCTGATCACAGTAGTTTCTTCTACTGACACTTCTTTTCCGAACGTTGAGCTCGTCCTTGGAATGCTTTACCAACACATGTAATGACAACACCGAGTTTGTATTGCTTCAAACATAGGCTCAAAGAACACTTTAATACGCGTCCATAATTTTATTTCGTCCTATTCCCTGCGTTATTATAATTGTATTGATTTAAAACACACATAAATATATATATATATATATATATATATATATATATATATATATATATATATATATATATATATATATATATATATATATATATATATATATATATATATATATATATATATATATATATATATATATATATATATATATATATATATATATATATATATATATATATATATATATATATATATATATATATATATATATATATATATATATATATATATATATATATATATATATATATATATATATATATATATATATATATATATATATATATATATATATATATATATATATATATATATATATATATATATATATATATATATATATATATATATATATATATATATATATATATATATATATATATATATATATATATATATATATATATATATATATATATATATATATATATATATATATATATATATATATATATATATATATATATATATTTATGATGTTTAATGGTCTGCTGGATTTTTATGTAACTTACTTTTGAGACGAGCTCCTGAATGGTGTTATCCTTTTTTTACATCAAAATATGTTTTCACATTCGGTTAAGGTTAGCTATAAGATATTGCTTCAACGCAATAAGCTTCACTCCGCCAGTCTTGAAGGTGGCACTCTGCTGCCCCCTTCTGGACAAGCTCATAATTCACTCGGCCAGACTTACAGCATACAGACTGACGTGTCTGGGCGAGTGGAAGCGAGGAGGGCCTAAACACGCTAAGCCAAACCTCCTCCACGAAAGCCCATTCACCCTGACCCAGGATCGACTACTACAAAAATGTTTTGTAGAAAAGATCTATAAAATCCTAATCCCCAAAAGGGGAAGCTGAAAGAATCTGCGTTGTCTCCAAAGCCACAATGCGGACGCCTGGTTCACCGATAGATCAGGAAGAAATGGACATTTAGGGACAGGCTTGTACGGACTCAAAACCAACCACAGAATCAGCATCCTCCTTGGACAATATGCCACGATTTTCCAAGCCGAGGTTTTGCCATATTGGAATTGATAAAACTTCAAAGTCGGCTTGAGGTAAAAAATAGAAAAATCTTCATGTGCTCTGACAGCAGAGCAGCATTGGACGCTCTGGCTAAAGCCACATAAGAATCTCCTGAGGTCTGGGACTGTATTCAAGAGCTCAACGAATTGGTAAAAGCCAACAAAATCACCTTAAAATGGACACCTGGCAACGACGAGGCCGTCAGACTGGCAAAACTGGGCACACTAGAATGCCCGGTGGAGCCAGTTGTTGGGGTCCCCTTCGCTATAGGCAAAAAAACCATCAGGGACTGCTTGGAGCAGGAACATCGGACATCCTGGAAACAGAGCCAAGAATGCCGCCAGGCAAAGTCAATAATGGAGCAACCACTTCCTAAGAACATGAACTAAGAACAAGAATTAAGAACATGCCCTATTTGAAATGGGCAAGAAGAACCTTAGAGCCACTATCGGTCTTCTCACCGGACACACAACCCTTAGAGCACATATATTTAACCGTGGCTTGACCGAGAGCAAGGACTACTGAATATATGGCGAAGAACCTGAAGACAGCATACACATCGTTGGTTGCTGCCCAGGCCTCGCCGCAAAAGGACACAGTTTACTGTGACGAGCCTTTCTTGAACCCAGTGATCTGCCCAACTTGAAGGTCAGTGATCTGTATGGGCTGATAAGCAGTACCAGGCTTCTAGCAGACCACTGACCCAACCACAAAGTGGGTAGCTACAAAAGATCTTAGAGAGCCAGGTGACATCAAGGGCTGGAGACAAGCCCCCCACTCTTTTTACTACTTCTACTACTACCGCAAAATATGTTTTCACATTAGGTTAAGGTTAGCTGTGAGATATTGCTTTAAAGCAATAAGCTCGTTGATTTGTTGCAAAATAAAGAGCGTTTAATATTATTCTTATTGTTATTTAAAAAACGGCGTTTACCTAAGTAAAGACTATTATGCCTTAAATTAGTAACAGTTGACTAAAAGAGGTACATTTACTAAAAAAATATGCGTTAGACATATTTCTTAGGCGATTCACATAAAGGTTTTCTTAATTTAAAGTTGGCAAATTGTCGCGCACGATGCTCGGTACAAATAATGACCCAGACAATGTCAGACCAATTATTATCCACAATCCAGTTAGTTCCTTTTTCCCAACCTGTACCAGAGGTTTATTAGTGACCTTGGTTTTATCCGCAGAAATGTTATTTATCCCTCTTACTTAGAAAGGTGTCGTGTACATTTTAATTACCTCACAAAATTATGTTTTAGCCCTTCTCGTCAGATATAAACACAAGATTCCACTTAATTAGTTTCTTTTAACATTGAATTCATTTTTGAATTCCATTAACATGTAATGGATATACCTACATAAAAAAATAGGTTCATGCAAATTAGGTGCATGCATAGCAACTGACGAATTCTAATATGCGATAATAAGCTTTAATTTATAATTCATGCTTTTATTGTATATTCTGAATGAATAAATTGAATACTGAATACTGAATACTAGTTCTATTCTAATGTATATTAAAAAAAACTATGTAAACGCTTTAAGTTAAAAAAAACTAGGAGGAGGTAAGTTGCAGAATCAATCCTTTACAGTTATATAATATGTATACAGCAAGCTTAAAATTAGAAGACAAGGGGCCATCCACGTATAACGTAACCCAAATAATAATAAGATTTTCGGACCCCCCCCCCCCCTCCTCTTCATGTCAACAGTCGTAATCAGCGGCCTGACCCCCCTCCTCCCCCTCCATAAGATTACGTAAGCAACCGAATTAGCGTAAAATGTGAATAAAAGTGGAGCCAGCGTTTGAAAAGTGCTTTTAAAAATGTATCATATTAATTTAAAGCAATTACAAAATCTCAAACTCTTTGGTTTATTTTACAAATCCCAATATTCAGACCGCAGCGCTTTCAGGAACAGGACGGGCACCCTTTCCCCCTCCCCACGTAATCAAGCGTAAGCCTCAGCTCCAAATCCCCCCCCCTCCCGGTTAGGATCAATCCAATATTTTTCTCAGTGTAAGACAAAATAAAACTGATCAACTTATAATGAGTTGTCTGATAGGATATTCTCCCACCGTCCTATATTTCCAAATTCTTAAAAGTGTTTAAAAAATATATTTATTTTTCTTTCAGGAATGTAACGTACATACATTAATGCTTCTCAACTGATGAAGCCACAGACCAATAAGGTAAGATTCAAATATTATTTTTAAAGACAACGTAAGCCGTGGATCCATCATCTACATTTATTTATTAATTAGGCATTCTTTAATTTATTTAAATTAAATAGATCCTCAGATTAAATTACGAAGTCAACATATTATGAAAGTATTTAATTTAAAGCAATGCATAAATAATGCAAATCCATTTATTTATTCAGATTCGTCAATCTAATTTTAATTGAAACATAATCGGTTTAGTAAGTATTGTGGAATATATTATTTGTTAAAGGTTTTTGATTTTAATTGCACTGTATGTATATTTCACCTCTCCTCCATTAAACATATATTTTTCATATAATTTTGCATATATTTATCTAGATATCTCCTGAAAGATATAATATACCAAATCCCATTCTGGCGAGTTTATGAGATAACTCTGATTTTAAACTGATAATTACGTCTAAACGAGTACTGCTTACGATTCGAAAAAATATATATTAAACAAGAACATTTACCTAATATTCTTAGCTTTGAATATTTTAGATTTTATTTATATTACATAGGGTAATAAATTTGTGAAATTAGGTCTAACCGAACACAAAAACGACTACTACGCAAATACTATCTGGCGTATTATTATGAAACCTGCACCATATTAAAGATAATTTAATTATCTATCTTTTTATCTACGATTTTTTTCGAATAATCCGTTTTTTTTTGCTTTATCGAAAAAAAAATTCGTGCGCGGCGCTCTATCGAAAGACGTTTAAATTATTCCAAATCATTTGCTACCGCAGCCGCAAATGATTCGGAATAATTTCAACGTTTTCCGATAGAGCGCAGCTATCTGATATCAGAAAAAATAAAATAAATAAAATAAATAAATAATTATAATTGCATAAGTTGTAAAAATGCTATGCAATAGCTTTACCGCGGCAGTCCCCGAGTGCCACACGTATTTTTTTTTTAGTAAGTACATAAAAGCTCGATATTTGCATAGATAAATTGGGACAACTTATACTACTGTGTCCTTACCTATTTAATTGCTGGTTTTTCATACTGGCCGGTTTGAGTTGGAATTGCAAATTCAAATAAATTTTAATTCAAGGTCATGTTATTCTTCTTTAGGAATCAGCTGTTTATTTGTCTTTCTGTCGTTTGTTTTTGCTCAATTATTTTCGTTTGTGCAACCATGGTAAAGTGGAAAATCTGCATTATTTTCAAATATGAGATACTGTGCCGGTGTTTTCTATTACAGCTTCTTGCAGTCTGACTATACAGTTACCGTAAACGTGTACAGTTAAAAACTGCAAACAATGATGGAGAAGCGTTTGATTAAATAACCGAGCCTGGTCAATCGCTCATCGCCACTGCTTCTGCATGATAACGTATAATCACAAATTTCACTGCAAACAGTCGCAAAGTTGCAGGAGTTTTTTCTTATAGAACAGCAACTTCATAGGCAAGGACCCAATAAAATAATTGGTTTTCACAAGGAAGGGTCCCATGTATATTTCATTATAGTGTCATTCATAATCAACCATTTATTAGCAAATCTTTATTTTTCTAGCATAATGTTATATCAATATGTAATTGATTTATATATATATGTCATTTTAGTTTTTATTTTTATTTATTCAGGTTTTATTATTATTTTCGTATAAATATATGTATGTGTATGTGTGCATATATGGATATATATATTATCTATAGATGTATATAAGTATCTATCCATATTTGTATATGCGTAAATATTTGTAGTTTTATATTTGTCGATTTAAAAAAAGGTACTAACTATAGTTTAAGTTGACAGTGAACACTTAATATCGTCATTAAAGTCTGCCTTAGAACAGGCCTAGGCCTAGTTAGGCGACTGTGTCAATCATTAAAAATAATGTCGCATCAATTTCTTGCTAACATCTTAACCCGCTGAGCACGTAACATCCATTTGGGGACATGAATGGCGGCCGCCGAAATTCCGAAACGTCCACTACTGGATATAGCGCTCGGCTCTTACGAAAATGTCGTTTAAATTTCGAAATGCGATTGTATATTCTATCGAATGATGCCATAATATAGCCAAATATGCAACACTATGAAATTGCTCGATTGCCGCATGCGATGTTAGAAATATGAATTACTACATCCCTTACAAAATCGATGACCTCATTTCTGACGACAGTCGCGAACTGCCCATTCGCGGCGGCGTATAATTCCGCGACGTGTTGTGTTGTGAATTGTTTTGTGTATATAAGTGCAGTGCATACCGGATAAAAGTAAGTAATTTCCATTTTTAAGTAGTTTAGGCCTTAGGATTAAACAATTTACACAGCCCATTTGCTGTTTTTCACGAATTTTCGAAGAAAACACTTTGGCAAAACGTAACGGCTCGCGAAAGATGGCCGTTTTTATTTTGTAATGTTTGTGAAATATCCCGTTATATCGCGAAACATGACGTAATGTCGCTTTAATTTACTAATAAAATAGGTATTGCTATAATATCAGACAAAGCTCAAAGTTCTGGTGTGATTTCTAAGAAGAAGTGATGTAGTAATAAAGTTATTTTGAAAGAATTTCATATAAAAAAATACCATAAGTAGTCACAAATTAAAAATTAAAAAAATTTTTTTTTACGAGAATACATACAATTTTTCTTGGCTGAATAAATAAATATTTTTTCCGTATTTTTGTATGCAAATAAGTAAAAAAAAAATATCGCTTTGGTAAAGCATTTAATAAAGAACATAACTGTATTTACAATTTTTGATATTTACAAAAACTGTATTTACAAAAAAATCGAAATGATTTTATAGGCGAGTTTTTTCAGTTTGCCAATTTTGTAATATTTATTCATTATTATCTTAATTGTTTTACGAGATAAGGTTATAATGTTTTATATGTCAAATTTCAATGCGATCATTTTTCTATTAATCTTTTTTTAATCCGATTAGTGGTTTATAAGTTATGATCGTTTTTCTCAAGGCCGTTGACTCGCGTCGATTTTTTGCGCGAATATGTCGCGCGCAAAAGTGATGTTTTTGGGCGGGGTGAGTTTTTACCTCGCAACGTGAGGGGTTAATCAAATATGACATTAATTTTTTACTAGATGTGTTACTGAAAATAAATAAAAATAAAAATAAATAAATTTCGCGCGTGCTTGAATGAGCCAAACATATTTGGTTTTATAAGTTGCATCTGGATTACATTGGATTTACATTGCTAGTCTAAATATTCAGCTTTTTAAACATACAAAATTATTTACAAGACCGAGCTTACGTCAAGGTCATCATTAAAAAAAATACTTTTTCATTAGTGTTGAATTTATGCGAAAAACAATAAATAACGCACATTGATGAAATCGGCGAATGCCGTTTCCTAAATATAACATGGCCTTTATTACTATCTTTAAATCTCCCCATTTCTTAAAACCAGAGACGATGGTTTGTCACTTCGTCTGTTTGTTTGTTACGCAATTACTATAATCCGCGTCGTTCAATTTTAGTCAAATTTTGCATGAATTCCCTTGAACGCAAGAACGGCACACCCGTGTGGTATTTTATTGTTTTTATTCTGTTTTAATGTCGTTGCCATTTTAAAGAGGTGCAATAAAACATATTTTCTAACACAACCATGCAATAAATCAAAATGAATACGGACTAAAATGAAATCGTATATGTATAGCAATAATGTTTTTTTATAAAAATATTAAAGCAATATAGGGGAGAGGAGAAAAAATGTTTTATTACAATTAAAAAAAATACTTTGACCAAATACTGGATAACATTACAGAACAAATGTATAATATTGTCTAGCTATGCCTTTAACGATCAATGGTTAGCGAAGCTAACTTCATATATTTCTACCTCTTAAGGATTTCATTTTCATTAACTATAAAACATATTATATACTTTGTCCAAATTTCGAATTCTACTTTAGCAATGTGAATTTAACAATTTTGACATTGTTTTAATTTGAATAAAGTATTATTTTAATGCGAATAAATGCTATTTCTAACAATGAAGCTAGTGTCCATCAGTTTAGTATTTTTTTTAAAAAGTTTAGAACACATAATTTCTGTGAAAACGAAGTCTGTATAAAAATTACGTAAACCCTGATAAATAGGCCCTAGAAGTGGCCCATTTAAGCCGAATAATTAAGGTAAACATTTACTATAAATTATGTAGACAATTTTACCAGCGACTCAGAATAGAATAACTTTAATATAGAACGACTATATTGTGCTAGAAAATAACATTACATAATAAATATGACGTCGGTTTAAAAAAACAAATGTATGCACTAATGGCGTACTTATCGCTATAGCGATATCTAACAGTCAAATTATGTGTCGTTTATTGATCCCATAATTACCTAAGCTGTACCCCACTTTAGCAATTTTACAATTACTAGAGTTAAGGAGGGAGTTACCGCCCTAAACATCAAATCGCTCGTCAATTCAAGACTTTTCTGGCAAACAGACAAGGCCTCCCCCAGCCCCCAAAACCCACCCATCCCCCCCCCCCCCCAACTTTTTCCCAAACATTCCCCCTGCCAACTCTCTCCCCACCTCCTCAACCAGAAAAATTCGTAAACCCTGATAAATGGGCCTTAAAGAATGGCCCCTTTTAGCCTTAGAATTGAGGTAAGCCCATACTATATGTAGGCAAGTTTGCCAACGACTCATAAAATAACGACTTGCCAACGACTAATAAAATAACTTTAAAATAGAATAATTTTATTGTGCTAGCAAATAACATTATATGCACTGGTTTCAAAAAGCAAATTATGTACAAATGGCTGACTTATCTATATCTAACAGTCAACCATTTGATAGCCTTATTTAATTGCTATCGTACAGTAAACAAAGGAGTATTTAGGGGTGAATAAAAAAAAACTAAACTATTACAGTACCTACTCAACAAAATGAATCATTGAGCGAAGTCTTGGATCCGTACCTGGCTGTAACGTCCTTGATCAATACACACAGTCTCAGTTTCCGTATCGTTAGACACTCAGTTCAAACGCCATTTATCACCTGTGTTTGAACTGGGTTGTCAACCTACCAGTAGATAAAAGCCTTTGGATAATTCTTGACTCGATCAAGTGAATGATTGTAAATGCTCTAATTAGAGACGGGCAAACAATGGAAGACGTTCGCCAGGGCCGCACTGGTAAACAGAGGGGACGAAACAACGGGAGCGAAACCGGCACCAATTAAAGAGTCAACATCTTCGCGCAGCGTTCGCACTTTGCGCAGGTGAATTGGTAAAATTATCGCATCCCTTCTTGCCTCTCTTGTATTCGTTCCTTAATAACTAAAGATCATCATAATTTTACCAACATAATTTTCCACCAGTGGCGGCGCGTGGCAAAAACAAAAACAGAAGTGCAATTTATTCTGACCTCAGATGACAACAATCTGACGCGCGTTTTCTAATCGCGCATCTAGACATTCATAGATAAAACATACACTTGAATGTGCCAACTACAAAGGGCAAAACTGTTAAACCATTCCGACATTCATATGTCGACACATCGGACCCCGCGCACTAGGCAGCCAAGAAATCCTAATATGCGTATAGGGACCCACCGTGAGTCAAACGAGGTGGCTTCCTATGAAAAATACGTTTGGCTACGCCGACTAATTCCCAGTATCTAAGGGCAGCCACATACATACATTCGCCTTGTCGCGCTCAGGCTGCGGCAGCCAGTTTTTCTTCGCTGCCTAATGCGCGGACCAAGATGTGTCGTCATAAGTCGGAGGCAGCCAGTGTGCGTAGTGCGCGAGCGCTCTTAGGGACGCGACAGTCTACCGTTTAGTTACGCCACTCGCCCGTAAGCCCAGGCGCGCACTGGCGGCCAGCGAGGTAATGGGCCTTGCTGAGTTGGCCACGAAGACCCATTTGTTCGCGGTCGGTCACACTTACGCATTTGGCAACCTCCACCCATGAAGTGCGAGCCCGGGTAAGACGTGGCCTTAAGGCTAGTTTCCCCAGGAGTCTACCTTCTGGTGCTCCTGGACGGTCTGCGCATCGTGCGGCGTAAGCCAATAGATTGTGCATTCTGACACGCCATTGGCTACCCGATTCCGTGTGAAAGCCGGCTAAAGGATGCCGTGGTCCGTGATAGATTCGGTTTACACCGTTTCACCGCTACGTGAGGGAGAGGACCGCGCAAGCGACCTCGAACTCGTAGCCAGTCGGGAGACGGGAGACAAGAAGTAAGGGCGCGAGTGTCATCCCGCTGGGTAACATACCTGGCTATCTCGCGGATAAGGTGTTGACCTCTTACGGGCATGTGGCGGAGCTTGACAGTGGACTGTTTTGACCTAAATTTTCTGCACTCACCTCTTGGGAGACAAAACTATCATATTGCGTTAAATCTTCCTGAGGTGACGGGTTCGCCTGTTATAGTTGACAACTGTAGTTGAAACGCCATCAACGGCGTGCACCTGGCCGCACGGCTTAGGTGCGCGCGATCGATAACGGTTTCATACATTTAGCAGTATCTCGCTAGCCGCCACGGCCAGGCCGCCAGTGCGCGACTGATCTAAGAGACCGACGACTTACAGCGAGAAACCGGGTGGTCACACAGCGGGCTGATACTCGCGCCCTTGCTTCCAGTTAAGGTCAGATTTCTCCGGCCTCCCTACTGGTTACGGGTTCAAGGTCGCTTATGTGGTCATCTCCCTTACGTCGCGGTGATTTGGTGTCTACCGAATCTATCGCGGACCACGGCGTCCTTTACCCGGCTTTTCAACCGGTATCGAGTAGCCGATTGGTCCTTTCAGGAGCGGTTGCCGTTAGGTTAACAACCACCCCCGCTCTATAGGACAAAGCGGTTTCCAGACACCCCCGGGTATCAGTCGGAATGCACAGTCGATTGGCTGATGTCGCACGATGCGCAAACAGTCCAGGAGCGCCCGAATGATTCCCAGGGGAACAGGCCCGCAGGCAGAGTGTGCTAACCTGTGAGTTACACCGACCCTAATACATGGGTCGTAATGGCGCAACTGCACAGCGAACCGTTCAGTTGATCGTGCGTTTCCATCGCGATCGGACGTGTTGTGCTTTGGTTTTTAGTTGATTTTATAGACATTCTGGAGTAATTAACGAACTCGGATTCATTGTCCCTGAGTTTAGGATGTAATATTGTAACGAAGCTTGTATATTTACATACTTACATATTTATTTGTATATTTTTATATTTGTGTGTCTAAAACAGGATGGACCTGAAATGAGCGCTTAGGCTTCTATTTTTAATAATAATGCAACCACAAAATTATAGCCTCCTCCGCGTCAATTTTACATTCCTAGCCCAAAGAAAAGTCTGTGAGTCTCTCTCTGTGTGTGTGTGTGTGTGTGTGTGTGTGTATTACTCCACGATAGCGCCCAATCACTTCATCCGATTGAGCTCAAGTTTGGCATACAAACATCATTCGGTCATGGATAGATTTAAAAGATTGTGGTTGAAATCGGTCCACCAGAGGACGCGCTAGTCTTTCTATAATCTCGAAGTTATGCTGTTAGAAACTTAAAATTCGGTACACAGATGCTTTGTTATAAGCATCTCCCAAATCACGTTGTGAATATTGGTTACATTAATATTATTTCAAGTATACCGAATCATTTGGTTAGAATATCTCGTATACAAGCGAAGTAAAATAAAATACCGCCGTATTTGAGAAAATAGTACATAATTTATGAAAAAATACTATATTACTACCACGGAAATACTACAAAATAATAAAATATAATAAAAAAATACATGTGGCACTCGGGGACTGCCGCGGTAAAGCTATTGCATAGCATTTTTAACAACTTATGCAATTATAATTATTTATTTATTTTACTTTTTCTGATATCAGATAACTGCGCTCTATCAGAAAACGTTGAAATTATTCCGAATCATTTGCGGCTGCGGTAGCAAATGATTCGGAATAATTTAAACGTCTTCCGATAGAGCACCGCGCACGAATTTTTTATTCGATACACTAAAAAACCGGATTATTCGAAAAAAATCGTAGATAAAAAGATAGATAATTAAATTATCTTTAAAATGGTGCAGGTTTCATAATAATACGCCAGATAGTATTTGCGTAGTAGTCGTTTTTGTGTTCGGTTAGACCTAATTTCACAAATTAATTACACTATGTAATATAAACAAAATTTAAAATATTCAAAGCTAAGAATATTAGGAAAATGTTCCTGTTTAACATATATTTTTTTCGAATCGTAAGCAGTACTCGTTTAGACGTAATTATCAGTTTAAAATCATTAATTTTCGTTAAGAAATTTCTTCATTCGGTCGCCGCGCTGGCCTAGGCCCGCGATAAAAGCTATGCAATAGCTTAATAATTTTGCTACCACAGTCAGTCAATTTTGCTACTACATTAGTCACATACACTATCGGTTGGGGTATGAGGGGAGTTTTGCGAGGGTGGAGGTTAGGTGAGTTGGTGGTTGAAGGGTTGGTGCGGGAGGGGGGAGGGGGGGTCGTATGCTTGCCGGGAAAGTCTTGGCGTGACACAACCGATTTTTGTATGCTCCACCGAAACAGACTGACACAGCGCACGCGGTCGACTCGCGTCCCACCGCGCGTTACCGCTCTTCATCTGAATTACCGCGTCTCTGAATTAACACGCCTGTTTTGAGATATAACAGAATCAGGCGAACGTTCTGCCACTTCATTTAGATTCTCGGTGAGTTTCTTCAATTTTCCATCTTTCGATTTCACCAGCGACGATTTCGTTATTTTCTCGATCGATTTACAGAATAAGCCGTCGCGTAGGCGTCCGAAGCCGGCAGCTCAGAATAATACTTTCTTAGCAGAATCGCTTCGATTCTTCTCTTAAATTCATTATTAATTGATACTGTTAACATTTCGGTGTTCTATAAAATATAACCAATCTCCGTTCATTTAAAATGTGCTGGTTTGAGTATTAAATTATTCTCAGTAGCTTACACAACTGGACGGGTTTCATAGAACATTAACATAGAGTCCGGGCTTGACAAAAAGTTGCATTTAATTACTAAAGATATTCAAATGGCATTAGAAAGAGATACTAAAGTTTTAGGCTGGATCAGTGAATTTTTGACGTGACAACGTCTTCTAATTCGATGGAGCCAGCTGCACGCACGAAAAAACATGACTCATGCGGCGTTACCTCGCCCTGAGGCGTTCCATTTATTATATTTATTATTCAATATAAATGCTGCCATCTACCGGCTGCGACAAGAATTATTTACTAACCTCAGTCTAAAATAGTACGAATGAAAATCACTAGATTGATTTAAATTCTTGACATAATTTTATATGTATTCTTGATATACGGAATGTTATTACTGAACGGACAATTTTCTTGTGGGGACAACAAAGTGCAACGAAGTAGGCAACTTTTATTTTTTTTTTAAATAAAAAGTATGAAAAGCTATCATTACGATGCGCTATCTAGCGGTTGGTAAAATGTCGCTGATATTGTTTATTTACGACCTATTACCTACCGCTAGATGGCGCAGCGTGCTCAAACGCTTCTCAAACCGTTATTTAACAGTTTAAGATTTCAAACTTTCAAATAAAAAAAAACAATAAACTTTGAACAATAAACAATTATACAATTATACTATTATACAATAATACATTTACATGTTGTAGTCAAATCGGTGAGTATAAAAGCATATATTTTTGGGTGTTTGTATTAAACGATATCAGAATCTTAAATGAAACTGCTTCAAATGCAACCATTCCATCAGTATCTTATGACGATGTCACGTTCAACTATCGCCAGTAAACCGACTTTACGGACAACCGATTTTTTAAAATTAGGAGTTCATGTTGTGAGAGGAGATCATCGTGGGCAACGACGCGCGCGACACCGCGCCGTCGCGGTCGTACGAATCGCGCGAGAGAGGTCAAGTTATGCAGAGTGAAAGAGCCAGTAATGTTCCAAATTTAAAACGATATCTACGCGTGTAACATAAACCCCTGATATTTCGAATCGGGTTTGAAGTAGATTTAGGCGGATTTATTGGTGTTAGTAATTCCACGCGCCATACTGAATTTCTCTAATAATCGAAAATTTCATTTGTCGAAAAAAATATACATATTGGGCTCGATTGCGTTTCTTCGTGAACTAAAATCAAAAATTAGTCCGTATGAACGAGACAGGGCAATACGCTAGAGCGGAGTGTGAGATGTCCGGATGTCACTTTTTCGTATTAAAACTGCCCGCCAATGTCAAATCTTACACCGCACGAAATATGCTCGAATTTATTCAGACGAGTATACGTTCGGCAGGTAGTATTTATCGACGATTGTTCGTTTCATACACCGCTCTAACTTATTGCTTTGTCTCGTTCGCTTGAACTAATTTTAGTTTTAGTTCACAAAGAAACGCAATCGGGTCTCCATGGGTATTAGGTTTTATGAAAGATACAATTGATTTAAGAGTCCCTATCAATTTCGTCGCGCGCTTAGTGTAGGTATTTTCAGAGCAGCGCACGTGTAAGCGTTCGATTTATCGCGGTAAAACAAAGAGATACGGCGCAGCGGCAACAAACAATCTTGATCCGCAGCCGATAATCAGTCCTCGAGTAGTATGTAACATTATTAAAAATTATGTTGTAGAACATCTCAACGTGTATGTGTGGACCCAATAATTTGGTCCTTACCTAATAAAAAAATATATTTTTAAACTCATAATAATAGATTAAAAATAATAATTTCGTTACATATTATGGTTACTATTTCTTGCTAAAAGTATATTGTTAAAATAAGTAATTATGTACAATAATAATTACTAGGTACTTATTATGTTTCCTGAATTGTTTGTGGCCACGCCTAGGCCATCGAAATACTAGGCTTCGCACCTGTGGCGCTGCGACCGCCATCAATCTAGGGTATTTATTTATGGCCTAGCTAATAGTGAGGTTGGCATTTACAAATATTATATTATTGTTGTAACTATAAAACAAAATAAATTACAACCAGAGTATATGTTAAGTGAAAACAAGCACGCTAGGTAATGGTTGTCCGGGGAAGTATACTTTTTTATTTTGTATGGTTTGATATAGTGTCTGGTTATATATATTATACTAGCTGTTGCCCGCGGCTTCGCTTTGCGTAAATTTTCAAATCGATTTGTTAATTTAGTATTTGTTATTTACTATTAACTTAGTATTAGACCGCCCCTTTTCAAATAATAATAATATAATATATTCGTACTATTTTTATGCAATAATATTGTCATGTACCTTAAAATACAACGTGAAAAACGCAACATGCTCTCTTATCCAAGTACACGCATACCATAAAAAGACTCAGTGCATGCACGAAGACTTATGCCGCTCTCACTTAACAGTATGTCAACAAAAACTAAATAATAGAATAGATCAGCCGCTGCGATACCATGTATCATTCCCGCTAAGCAAATATCTCAACGGGCTCGAATATTTGTGAGAATATCGATGAGTTGGATAAAGAGAGTACACTTATAATGGAGTGCCCAACCGAATGTAAGAAAATAGTCAAGCAAAAAAAACTATATACGATACTTTCATTAAATATACGTAGCATCTCAAAAAACATGGACCAAGTGTATTGTTTACTTCACCAGCTATCCTTTGATGTTGACATAGTCATTTTAAGTGTGTGTTGGATACGTGACATTCCTTATTTACCACGACTACAAAACTACGATTGCAAAGGAACTAAACATAATATAAATAGATCCGATGGAGTGGTAATTTACACAAAATCGACTTTAAATGCATATGTAGAGGATCTAGATATTACAGACGCGACCGGTTTAAATGTATTAATTGGAGAAACAAGAATCCTTGCCCTTTATAGGTCACCCTCGTTCCCCAACACGAATAGATTTTTAAAATCACTAGATGATGCAATACGTACACTTTCAAATGATAAGATCAAACACTTCATAGTGGCAGGGGATATCAACATATCCATACCTACATGGCAATAAACACACTCATTCCGATGAATACCAGAACCTAATGAGTGAACTAGGATTCAAAACGACTATAAATACAACTACCCGTCCTGAAAATAATACTTGTATTGACCACATCTACATAAAAACTAAAAACGAGTTCCAGTCTGCTATTATACAGTCGACTATTACTGATCACTACAGCACATTCCTTGTTATATGTGGTCCTTACCGAAAACAGACCTATAATAATGAAAAGCTTACAAAAACTATAAATTACGACGGTCTACAAATTGACTTAAATAAAAAACGTGGCAAAATATTTACACGGATGACGTAGATACAGCTACTGAAGAATTCGTTAACACACTGAAAACTCACATTGAAAAAAACACCACGACGAAAGTGATTAAACGTAAGCACAGAATACTGAAACCATGGATAAATGCAGGTATTATAAGCTGCATCAAAAAACGAGACAAGCTCCACAAACAAACTAGAACTTTATAGTCTAATTAACAAATTCAAATTCAATTTCAAATATGTTTATTCAATGTAAATACATAATATACACATACTGAACGTCAAAAGACAGTAATTGTAGTTTTTCCTATTTTTTCCGGCGAGTTCTACAAGTAAGATTCCACTGGAAAGAACCGCCAAAGAAAACCAGTGACCACTTTTTTGGTACTATTATTGTCCATAATTTATATACTCGTATAATAAATAATTCAAAAATATTTCATGTCCTCGGTCCATGTATCCACTTCATCGATGTTCCCGTGAATTGAAGACATGAAACAGAAAGAAAAAAGACAGGCAGAAAACAAGTAATTTCACAATAAAATATAAATATTCAAAATAGATCGGCTACGCCTAGTTAGGAGCAACGCAAGTATTTGTTACTACAAACGGTGTAATTTTTTTAATGAAATTAAAAAAAAATTTATTGAAGTGATGAATACAAAATAAAAAAAACTTAATTTCGACGTACAAAATCGACTAGCCATCCTAGCAGTATTGTTTTAGAGAATGACTGAGAATCGCATGATGTGATTATGTTATATGCGTTCGCGGTTATAATATTATTGTTTACGAAAGTTGAGTGACTGCCAGGTAACTATTGAGAGTTGAGTGACTGCCAGGTAACTATTGAGAGTTGAGTGAGTTGAGCGACTTCAATGAGTGAGTGAGTGAACTTCGTGACCGATTGCTTGGGCCTCAATTTATATATAATAAATAATTCAAAAATATTTCATGTCCTCGGTCCATGTATCCACTTCATCGATGTTCCCGTGAATTGAAGACATGAAACAGAAAGAAAAAAGACAGGCAGAAAACAAGTAATTTCACAATAAAATATAAATATTCAAAATAGATCGGCAGTAGACTCATGCTGTATGACTCGTTCTTTATACATTGTCTATCGTGCTCGTTCTGATGACCCTACGTATATTGTCCTATTGCGGAATCACTGTTCGTGCATTGTTGATCACCCGCGTTGCCGATCTATCCGTTGTGCGTTCTCCTGATTTCGTTATACTTGTGTTGATCAATCATAGCTGCAACATATTAGCCTTTCTGAGATTAATACGATGTGTTTCTAATATCCATAGAACGTGCCTTTCTGGAGTCAACAATTTCAGGCAATAAACAAGCATTATAAAAATTTATGAGCTTCTTTTCCATTTTATTTTTCCAAAAATCGTCGTCTTTTAGTATCTTTTCTACTTTCAGCGGTTGATCCGATCCTGTCCACACAGCAAATAGACATAGTTGTTTTTTTGCAATATGTAACTGACCCTGCACTTGATAGAACCAGTCGTGTCTGGTGTTTACAGTAGTGTTCCCGTTTCGAACATTCCAAAACTTGATTTTTTTCGCCCTTATGGCGTCATCAGCATTCATGCCAAAAGCGGATAAAGGACATTTTATTTCTATAATACCTTCATCGAAAAAGGCATCCGGCGTGGCACCTAAGAAGAAATGTTCCTCATCAATGTGCAACCCACATTTTTGAATGACGATATTTTCCTGCTTCGCTAATTGCACCATGGCAATAGACTCATTAATTTTACCATGATGGATGGCTGGGACGTGGCTTATTGAATAGCTATACAGCATATTCTTTACGAGAGGCGCTGAACTAATATTTTCACGTCGTTTGCAAATTTTGGAGAAATTTGATGCTGTTAAAAGACACCTTCTTAGTTCCAGCCATAAAGCGCTTTCTGCTTGTAATATCGTATCTCTTTCAATTTCGTGACGGTTCTGTATTTGTTGTTTCAGATTGTCCAAAAACAGCTCCTTGGCTATTTCATACCCATCCGATGACATGTCAGGCTTTTGACATGCTTGCCCGTAGTCACTACTATCAGTGAATAAAAGCTGTCTTTTTGCTTTTGTGGTCTTCGTCCTGGTATTCTGCATACGTTTCTGCTGTTCAAATTTTTTCACATTAGCAGATGGGCTTTTATCGAAAATTGTTTTATGTAATTTATATATCGGTGTTCCTGTATTGTAAGCCACTACTGCCGCGTAACATCTTAGTTCGTAGGAATCTTTCAACGCATAATTAATGCGTTTTCCTCCTATATATTTTGCGACGATAGCATTGTATTGTTCAGCTCTGTTGTTGTTTAAATTGTATAGGAGACTTCGAGCATGATATGCCAAGTTAGATGTATTCGAATTTAATTTCCGCAGTAAAGTGTTTACTGTAGGCACACTGTTTGGCTCTAGTTTTTTTTCAGCTGTGCAGAAATAGTTTTCACAATCTGTGTGGTCTCCAAATATATGCTTCGGACTGTTTAAAATGTCGTTTTGCAAATTCTTTATTTTGTCTACCAAGGGAAGATTTTGAGCTTTCCTATATCGAACTGCCGATTTAACGGCTATGCGTAGACGTTTGAGGCGGTCACTATTGAGCAGTCTTCGTTCACCTATTGGAATCGATGTATCTTTCGTCAAATTCAAGTTCTTTCCATTATAGTTGCGTAATAAGTGATTGCAACACTCAATTTTTTCGACAGTAACATTTGGATAGGGTCGGCTTTCCAAAATTTTCTTGTATGTACTCGCATCGCCGTCCGCTATCAGCTTAGAATATACTAAATTATGGACATCCACCGACTGTTTGAAGCCGTCTACTATCGAAATTTGCTCCATACTTGTGGAAGATCCTTTATGGTTTACATTGCATTGGTGCTCAGGAGGCTCTTGTTTTTTATTAATTGCACGCACACATATAACACAGTACTTATTTTTTACACCAATATGCAGCACTTTTCCCGAGTTAATTCCTATTATGGCGCCTACGCCTGCCAACGATGAATAATTTGTGCGGTAGGATCGTTTACACCAACTTGCGTCTGCTGTAACTTCTATCATCGGTGTTCCTGATGGAGTTTTTTCTGTAGCTAGAACACCTTCTTCAGCAGCTGCTTCTTTCATCGTAAGTTCTGCGGTTGACTTCCACCAGTCATGCAGATTTTTATGGCATTTAGAATAAATGTTATTGTTCATTGTTGGCAAATTCAATGAGGCGGCAAATTCATTAAGATTTGATCGGCCACATCCTGTCATTATTGTACCAGAAACAGCAGAATGATTTATATCCATTACGTTTTCTTTTTCGTCGAAAGCGTTTAGACAAAAAATACTTGCACACATAGAACAACGCAATATGAATTTAGATGAAAAACCGTGTCGTTTTTCTTCAATTGTTTTGAGATGGTTCAATTGACATCCAAATCTTATGCTGTGTTGAGATATTCCCACGAGTTGGTCAAACACATACTGATAGTCAACTATTCTTCTTCCTTCAATTCGGAATGTCGGATTTAACGATTCTGGAATAGCCTGAAAAAGAATATTTGTTTGTTATTCCGCTGAGGTGTAAAAGTAAGATAAGTTTTAGTTAGTCGTCTTTTCAATTTTAGTCGTCGAGATAAACCAAAGGCTTTTCTTGAGTTAATTTTATGTTATGAAATTTTACGGGGTATAACAAAATATCTGTAGTGCACGGCTACGTCTATGCATTCAGCATTGCATAACGCAACGGCATTGCATAACAGCAACGGATTGCATAGCAGCAACGGATTCAAAGGTATTTTAAAAATCTTTTACGATAATTTACATATTTCATTCAAAATGTGGCGGTGAGTGCACAATTTATAGGGGAACCTAAAATTTTGAGTGCGTATTTCCGAAAAACCAACAATATATTGTTGTTCAAAGAGTTGGCAAATGCCTCCGTAGCTGGTCACTGCATGTATTATATTTAACTCCGTGTACTAGACTATTATTATAAATGTCAATATATGCAAAATGTTAAAGAATATAATAATATAAGCTTAGTTATAAATAAGGTATAGTCTTACTTACCTCCATAAAAATATCATTTGTGTCTATCACTCTGCCGAGGCTTGAATTTTTTGTGTGGTCCTTTAGGGCTTCTTCTTCCATTTTACGCCTGAAATTTATTTTTCTTTTTACACAACTAAGTCAAATTACAATACTATAAAAATAAATTGTATGCTTGTAATTATAAGGGAATAAATTTGAAATATGCATACTTCTGTGGTTTTATTTTTTTTGTGAGTGACGATGTTACCGTATCTTCTGGTGAATTGTCCTTCTTTTTATTTATACTAATTTAAAAAGAATACAATATTAAATAAATCATTACAAATTTACAGAATATTTGCATAACCATTGAAAAATTGATATCGGTCGAAGATTTTATTCTTTTATTTATCGACAATGGTGAACGCATCAACACATAATGAATAACAATTTTATAATATCAGTAAGTAGGTATAGTCCATTTATTTTAAACTGAGCTGATTTCACTTCAAAACGTACAAACAATATGGATATATACAATTTCCCACCGGAACATAAAGACGATGATAACCTTCGCGATATAATTATAAATGATATTTATTATGACCAAGTAAAAATACCTTATATCTCCATCTCTTTCACCCATCGATGACGATCTAGGCAATGTCTTATTTTTGTTATTTACTTCTCTGCAAATATAAATTATTTACGTATTTATAGATTTTTTGAAGTTTACACCATCAAACTAAAACCAATTATTGTGAGTCAAAAAGACTGCTCTTCGAACTTACCTACGAAATTCACACGCCTTTCGTGTTCTTTCAGCTTTTTTTTTTTTACCTTTAATTTTTCCCTGGTAGTAAAGTTCGCTTTTTCGACCCATTTTCTAAAAAAAATTATTGATCTACAATACAAAATACTGATAGGGTGGGTCAACATTCCAAAAATCAGCGTGACGTATTTTATGGATGGGGTATCCATAAAATAACATAACATAACATAATATAACATAAAATAACATAACATAAAACACCTAACAAATACTTACTCGGAGTATCAAAACCGCTTACTCGACGCAAGTCCGTTGTCGAGATGCCCGCGAAACAAGGCGGCAGGACGCGAGGTCAGCGCGAGCCCCAAAAAAAAATTCGACGCACGTCCACCACGGGCGCGAGAATATCGCGTGCTCCGGAAATCAACGCGACGCACGTCCACCCTCTAGTAGCCCTCGGGCGTGAATGCACGCACCAGTCGCGAATGAACAGCGCGTAGCATGGATTTCGATAATTTATTACAAATAAAAATGTAGACATAACTAAAAAAAAATAAAAATACTGGGTGGGTAAACACCTCAATTTTTCAAATGTTTATATCTTATAATCATTTTTATTATATTCTTACGCATAGACGACGGTTTTACGCACGATTTTACTGGGTTTATTCATAGTAAAACACATTTTTTATTAGTGTTAATTGAATAAATTAAAAGACAATTTATCGTACACTTACTAATATACTATATGCTAAGTACGTACAATTTTTATTCACAACGTTATTCGCTACCAGTTAGCAGGAAAACGTATTGAAAAACCTTGTGTTTCGTCCTTAAGTAAAAAACCATTTTTGTATATTTTTTTTCCTAATTTATACGAAGTTGTTATCAAAATGAAATTTCGTAGACATACTAGATAAATAGGTGTTGTATGACTGTGCATTAAAAAATATCAGATATATCTTATGGTTACTTTTAAATTCGTCCTGAAAAAGTGTGTATTTTCGGTTTTCACATTGAGAAATTGATAGGGGCTCTTAATACTTTCCCAGCAGAATCGCTTCGATACTTCTCCTAACTTAATTATTAATTTTTACTTGTAACAATTCTCCATTGTCAATATCTCAATTCAATTCTCCGCCATCATTTGCTGCCATTGGCTTTGCGAAGAAACATAGCTGACATCTCACTTTTACTACGAATTTTAAATGGCTCGATTGATTGTCCTGAACTATTATCTAAAATATCTCTCCGCACTCCTAGCCGGGCACTTAGAAATAGGGCACCCCTTCACGTACCTGGCTTTAAAACCAAATACAGGCGTAATTCCTATTTTATAAGGGTATGCGAAACTTTCAACACCCTGAATGCTGACATTGATATTGACCCCTTTTTCACGAATATAGATACTATAAGGAAGCAGGTTGTAGGGCGATTTTGTGATGACCAGGCTTAGCATTTCCTTCTTTTATTACAGTCTTGTTTATGTCAACATGTTTTCTAATGTAAAATTTAGTATCTTCTTGTTTAATATCTTGTTTATACTTAATATCAGTTCTAAATTCACGTTATTATTATTGTCATTATCAGTGGTAACTTGTAAATGGCTCTAAGCTTCCTATTATTGTTCACTACAAAATTATTGGCTGTAAGTTATCCTTAAGAAAATAAAAATAAAATAAAATAAAAAATCTGTAAAATATACCAAATCTTCGTTCGTTTAAAATTTGCTTGTTTAAAATCATTAGATATAAATATGTTCATTTAAATTGCTTATATTATTCTCAGTGGACAGATTTAATGGAGAATTAACATATTCTAGGGGAACTTTTTTCTCTGACTGTCCAAAAATATGACTGTAATGTGTTCATGATATATGTATGTAATTATGTATAAAGTTAAATTGAAGTTTGGAAATATGAGTGTTATATAAGTGAAAAGATCATATTGTGAAATGTCGGAATATGTCATATACAAGCGATAAATATTTTTGAAATTCGCCATACTTAATTAAATATTAAGGATCTTATTAAAAGCGGTGAGGCTTGCAATGCGTGGATTTACGGCTAGCGACTACCAGCGTCTTCAATTTGATTTTTAAATTGAAATGAGACGAGGGTCGTCTGAAATTCAAATTTCCATTGCGTTGCGTCGCATAGAACAGGAATTTTCAGCTCTTCGTCTTTATATATGAAGTGAATATTCAGATCAATTAAGCCCCTGGCTACTTGTCGGGAAAGTTATTAGGTGACACAACCGACGTTGTGACACGATTTCATCGTGAAAGTAATAGTAAGAAATCGCAATAAGTAGAAGTAAACGGTCTAAAATGTTACTTTCGATATTTAATTCATATTTCATATCATTCTTTATTCATTTGATTATTTACCTTGTATACTTGCTGTGTTATGGATATTAGCAAATCATGTGCTATCTGGTGCGATATCGGAGGGACCTCATGAGGAACACGGATAAAGACAAACCAGAGCACAAACACAACACTAGACGCAAAGACAAACAGATTCAACCAAAAATGAGGACTATTACGGACAACGACACTACGCATATCTCGGACCTAAACTCTATAATATATTTAACTCGTACACAGGACAGATTTTAAACATAACCGACAACCAGTTCAAGAGACGGGTGTCTCATTGGCTCTCAATTGATACTAGAGATGAATGCGAAAGTACGATATATTAAAATATTTTATTTTTAACCACAAATTATAGGATATATAGATGTAAATTATGGATATACAGATATACAGATTATAATATGTTATATTTTATTATGTTATACTATATTATATATAAATATGATACATTATTTTATGTTATATCATATGATATTATATTATATTGTAATATATTATATTATTTAAATTATATTATGCTAAATTATTACGTATTGTTTTTTATGAGACGGAAGAAGGACAGCAGGCAAGGCGTACAGGCTCAGCAAATAATACCACAGAACTTTGTATCCATCACCCCAACACAGGCGTATACCTAGTGGGGTGATGTAATCCTGACAAGTTAATGCCCTTTCGCGATTTTCATCATAGTATTCTTTTAAAATGTGTTAAAAAAATGAACGCAATCTTTTTTTATGTAACTATAAAAATAGGATAAATAAATAAATTTAAAAAAAATATTTTTTTCTAAAACATTTCCATAATGTATGAGGCATTAATAAACATGTTTATCCAGGCATCTCTGCAATAAAATATTGTAGCTCATATTAATTAATATAAAATGAGTTCCGGAAATACATAAGAAAGAGCTAAAATAGAAATTGTACGTAATATCTCGTCTCAGAAAATATGAATGGAATATATGAATGAATATATGAGATCCGGTGAAAACGCGAACACGCAGCGACGTCACACTAAACTCAACACAGTCCTAATTACTAATTAAGATTAGACGATTTGTCGGTGTAATCGCAGGTAATAACGAGCACGCATACAGGAAACATGTTACACCCCACTAAATAAATACGTGACCTTAAGGAACCTCGGGTTATATATATTTTAGGGGTTAAATTGAAGGAATGGAATTACAATACAGATTGAACTGGGCCTATGACTCATAGAATGGTAATACGTTTTCAATTATTACGTTATAGTTAGAGATACGGAATTTTCGCAACAAAAACAGAAATTTCGCAAAAAGAAAATTGAAAATATCGAAATTTCTCTAAAATTCCCATATACTGCATATAAAACAACTTTTTAATACACCAAAAATTTTATATTATTTAATATTAATATTTATTTAATATTAATCAAAAGCTAACATTGTTGCGCTTCCAATATTTGACCATTTAGGATCGTTCTGAATAATGGAGACCTTATATTATCTATACTAATATTATAAAGAGGTAAAGTTTGTGAGGTTGTAGAAAGTAATCTCTGGATCTACTGAACTGATTTTGAAAATTCTTTTACTAATAGAAAGCCACGTTATTTGTGAGTATCATAAGCCATATATTAATCCGAAAAATGAAAAAAAAAATCGTGGTAGTCGGATTTGCAAGTAAGTCGGAGAAAAAACGGTCGAACAAAACTACTAACTAACTAACGCTGCCTCATCGATGAGAGATATATGATTGAGTTCTAAAGAAAAGTTGTGACGCTGCCTACAAAAAATTCAGGAACAGCATATTATGTCTAAATTTTATATTTAGTCATAGTTTTTTTCATAGTCATAGTCATAGTCATAGTCATAGTTATATTCATAGTCATAGTCATAGTCATAGTCATAATTATATATAGTCACAGAGAGTAGTTTTTTATATAAAAAAAATAATTTAAATCGTTAGGTCATGTTTATTGGTCATATTATCAACAATTATTATGAATATTGGTCATATTATCATTAATTATTATGAATTCATATTAAAATAAGTAAATTTATCGTCTCAAGTGTTTAAAACAAAAGCCTTTTCCCTTTTACTGCATATAATTTCCTTTTTACTGCATAAATGGTTAAAGAGATAAGACACTCACAAATAAGACACTCACAAGAAGACACTCACAAACAACGATAATTATAGTCGAATTGGCATGCAAATGCATACATACATATGCAGCAAAAATAAAACCCTTCTTTTGGCAGTTAGGAAATAAATCATAGTACTCAGTATTAACCGAACCACACTCATAATTTCATCACAAGTATAAAGTTCTACCGCCCAACGAAGTGGGCACGGGTCTTTTTTTCACCAACTGCTCATCGACTTGAATAAGAGATTAAATGAGAAGTTTTAATATTTATTTATTTATTTATTTATTTATTTATTTATTTGCAGCTGTTATAAAAAACATATACAAAAAAAAAAGAAGAACACACAGATTAAAAATTAAAACTATAAATAGACAAAGACTATGAAATAAAGCTACAAACTAATAAGAGATTAAATGTTCACGTGCCTTGGTGGTAATGAGACACGCGATAAACATTTTAATAAAATAATGTCGTATATCCAATCGTAAATACAATAAATTCATTTCAAACAATCTGTTGGGTGCGATTCTCTTCTTTCAGTCTCCTCTTCTTTTCTAGTCGGCATCCTTGCGAGAGGGCTGTGGATCTCTTGCCGTCCTTGTCTTTCCATAATAAAAATGTATGCACGCATTGTCACGCTCCCTCGTGCACCAGTCATCGGTCGCAGGTCGGCGCGCCGGTCGTCGCGCCAGTCGTCGCTATACCAGCGGACGATCGCGCCCCGAGTCGCTTACTTGTCAGTCGCCGATGTCTCTAGTGCAAATATAACTGTTTTTTACGCGCGTTTTTTGTAATTTATCGTTCGACCGACATATGTCGTCGATAAGCTATGTATTTATGTATAATATTATAATAGATTTTAATGTTAGTGTAAAATTACTTGTGCCTTTTATTGTAAAAAAAGAGAATCTAGTTTGTCTATCTTCTTAACTTGTAAACTTAACGTTTGTCTAGTTTTTTTTTGTCTAGTTAACTTGTAAACTTAACGTTTGTCTAGTTTTTGAGACAAAACTTTAGGTTTGTAAACAAAGTGGGAACTTTGTCTGAAATACAGTATTATTATAATTATTATTGTTATTATTAATCTTGGATTAAATGCTGGATCCCTACAGCCAGGAACATGATAAAAACTAAGTTGGCTTTTTGGATGGATTGCGGTAGCCTCGATGATCCATGACCAGTCTATTTGCTTCAGGCTTCGAGTTACGCGTCCGGCTGTGTCTTCTGTGTTGAAATGTCTAGCTGCTTCGTAATTTAGTGATTATTTGTTATACAATTAACGTATCGTTGGAGCTAAATCATACAGTTTTCCTTGTGTAGCTTAATGGTATACTTTTATGACTAGCGCACCCTATGTTAGACTAACGTCAACCATAATCTTTTTACCTCTTCCTATGGCCAAATGATACCTTCATGCCAAATTATACCTGCAGCTTAATGTGATGAAGGGTTTGGGCGCTATCGTGGAGCAATACACACACAAACGCACACACACACACACACACACACATACACACACACACACCTCACAGACAGACTTCAGTCTGAAAATGGGTCTAATCGTCTGGTAAGAGGAGGGTGGGTTAAATATATGTAGCTATATATCCGTCTTAATTTTGAAGAAATGCGTTCACAATACATTTCGTTTACTAGGTAAGTAAAATTGAATAAAATTAATTGTTTCATTTAAGAACCATCCAAAGAGTACAACAGTGAAAAACCTAGCCAACTGTGAAAATGTTACAAGGACAACGTCAGTTCTTCTGTACTAAATCGATCACTCTACTAAATTAGGAAAACGACCATTAAAAACCCTGAGAAGCTGCAGTTTTCAATATAGGGGGGAGGGGGAAGGGGAGGTACGCATCAGTTAATGATTAGAAAACTATAAGGATCTTGTGGAAAATCTTCTACCGTGCTACGAAAGACTAGGATGTAGCATGTTTTAAAATGAAGCACTTTGACTTTTGCCCCGAAAACTGCAGTCCTGGTAGCGACGAACATGGCGAACGTTTCCACCAAGAATTTTCGGTCATGCAAGAAAGATACCAGGGAAAGTGGGCTGAATCAGCGGATTATTGCTGGAAGTTCATCAGGGAATAACCAGCAACAAAATACAAAAGGCAGGCAAAGCGATTGCGACATCAGTGACCTTCATCCGAGGTAGAACTAAATGTATATGCTTCTAAGGGCAGTGGCGGCGTTAGGCGTCGGCGACGTCGGCGACCGCCGACGGCCTCGCACCTGAGGGGGCCTCGCAAAGGTTTTAAAAATTATTTAAAATTTATTTATTTATTCTGTTTTATTTTCATATACTTGCCTGAGTAAAGTGAGTGAGTAGTACTTTAGGGGTATTATCCAGAGTACTCTGGCAACACTATGAAAGTTCACGCGCGAGTCTCGGGACGGGGAATCCCCGTGTCGTATAAATATTTGTATTTCATTCTTCTGTGAGCGTAACTAACGTAAACAATCATTCATTCTGTGAATAGAACTAGACTCGCATCCACAAAGTTCCTTTTTATTGTGTTGTAAAGTCATTAGCATTACCCCGGTGGCGTTCTAGTGGATAAAAGTGTTAATTTAGATTGTGATTTATTTCATATTTCTAAGGTAAGTCAAATAACGACTTTAACGAAATGATTTTATCGAAATCGATAGGTATATATCTTTATAAGTCGTAAATAAATACAATGTATTTCTCTGTACAAACTGAAATAAAAAAGTAGACAGTTACCTTGTTTTAAACCTGTGTAGTGTTTTTTTCACACCGGAGAACATAGAAAATTTTCACTTTTCGAGTATGTTTTTTTTTGTAGGCATCCAAATTCTTAATAGGTATCTATATTATTTTCACCGAGTTCTCTTTTCCATACGTCTCGTGCGGTATTCTTTCAATACAAAATAATCTAGGTTCAATAAATTATATCAATTTTCCATAAAAAGTGTTGTCGTATCTATAGGGTTGTTTATCATGGGGGGCTTGGGCATCTGCTACAAAAAATGACAGATCGGCAGATCTCGTTTTGTATTATTTAACTCTGAAGCTACTGAGCCTATTTTGAAAGCATCTAATAAAATATTTTTTCCAAGATTACATGACCCAGCCCCCGCTCTACAGATGCCTATGAGAAAAAGACCTTGCTAATAGTATAGAGAAAATTATTTTACAATTAGTAGCAATTATATATTTACCAAAATACACTTCTTAGCTTAATAAATTAGTGACTATAGAAAATAAAATATTCTGGATGATTATTGATGATCACACCTACTTCTTATAATCAGTATACATTAAGTTCAAGTTTAGTTTAAGTACTGTACTTACCAAACTTTAATAAAAAATATTTTCAGGTCATCATGACTGGAGGACCCACTAGAGACAGAGATGTAGGGAGGATATGGGAATCCGGTGCATCAAAAAGAAAAAGAAAAGCTGAAACGGTTATATCCAACCAAGCTCTGAGTTCCAGTATGATGAAATTTCTTAAGAAACCTTCAAGGAGTACAAGTGTCACAGCTTCAGAGTCAGAGTCATCTGATGAAACTTTAGTTTCTGAACCAGCTTCAGAGTCAAATAAATCTTTTACTCAAATTTCTGATACAGCTTCTTTACCATCAACATCGGGTGAATCTGCTGTGATCCAAATGTCTGAACCCAATGAAGAGTTAGAAATTGAGAGGATGTGTGACTCGGGAAATCAAGAGCAAGCAGTTAATTTAAAAGAGTCATTTATAGACTTAGATCCGGGGAAGTGGGTATTTCCAGTTAATGATTTGCAGCGTCATGACTTAATTGAAAACGGACCCAATCATCAAGATCTAGAGAAATCTGATGAAATTTACCCAAAAGACGCAAATAAAAGACATTTTTCTAAATTTCATTTTACTCGAAAAGTAAGTAACGGCGGAACGCAACATCGCAGAAGGTTAGTTTACTCCATATTTCAAGATAAAGTTTATTGCTTTCCATGTAGACTTTTTTCACGTTTGCAGACACAGATGGTAAAAGAAGGATGTTGTGACTGGAAAGATTTGAGTCGGATATTGCAAAGACATGAACAAAGTCAAGGATACATGGAGTGCATGATTAAATAGATGGAATTCTATAAAGGAATCAAACAGGGAAAAACAATAGATAAGGATAACGAAAGATTGATTAGGGAATCGCAAAAGTATTGGCATAATTTGTTTGAAAGAATGATTGACATAATAAACTATTTAGCCTCACACAATCTGGCATTTAAGCTCATCGAGAATCTCTTAAATTGAACGATAGCAGCAACAGTGGTAATTTTATTGATTTATTTAAGTTGTTATCCAAATATGATCTGACACTGCGGGAGCACATGCAACGTATTAATGAAAAGCAACTTACTCAACATTATCTGAGCCACGACGTCCAAAATGAATTAATGGCATTAATGTCTAAATCAGTAATTGACGAAATTATACACAGAGTTAAACAAGCAAAATACTACGCCTTTTTGCTCGATTGTACCAGGGATGTCAGCCGTGTTGAACAAATGTCAATAATATTAAGATTTTGCAATTCCTCAACTGGAGCAATAGAGGATCATTTTGTTGGGTTTATTGCCGTCGCAGAAACAACAGGAGAGTATTTAACTAATTCAATATTACAAGAACTGGAAAGAAATGGTCTAGATATCCAAAACTGTCGAGGACAGGGATATGATAACGGCGCCAATATGGTGGGTATTAATAAAGGTGTCAGAACAAGAATACTCAATATAAATCCAAGAGCATTCTTCGCGCCGTGCGGATGCCACAGTTGGAATTTGCTTTTGATTGATGCGGCTAACTCTTCTACAACAACCAAAACATTTTACGGCTTCATCAATAAAATCTATGTGCACTTTTCAAAGTCAAGTAAGCGTTGGGATGTTGTAAAAACTAAATTAAAATTGACATTAAAACCTCTGTCTGAAACACGATGGGAGAGTAGAATCGGAGCAGTAAAAGCAATATTTTTGCAATTTGATGATGTTATCGAATGCGTGAATGACCTGAAAAATAAAAGTGATGATTCTGAGACTCTAAGCGACTGTGAAGCAGTCTTGAACGAAATGTTAACTTTTGAGTTTATTGTTGCAATACACGTGTGGTACGAGGTTTTACTACGTGTGAACAATATAAGTAAACTATGGCAATCGGTTCAAGTCAACTTGAAAGTCGCTATCGATACTTTACGTTCATTTTGTAGCTGGATTCAAGAATTCCGTAATACAGGATTTGACAATAGTTTTGCACAAGCTCGATTGTTTGTGGAGAAAAGTACTTTCGAAATTCAGTGTCAATTTAAAGAAAAAAGAACAGCCAGGAAAAAACGAATGTTCGATTATGAACATACTGATGAACCTATTCAATCTTTTGAAATGCATTACAGAGTTAACTTTTTTAACACAATGATAGATGCTATTATAGTCGACACCGAATGTCGATTTAAAGCGCTCAATGAATATTTTGAACAATTTGGTTTTATTTATGATATCAGTTATTTTAAATCGATATCAAAAGAGGACCTTCTCAAGCATTGTAATGATTTAGGTACAATATAGCGGGAAGGCGACGGCGAAAACAGTGACATACAGCCTTTCGAGCTATATGAAGAGCTATAGCTTTTAAAAGCGAATTCACTTGACTCTGTCAACGACGCGAAACAACTCATTCAGTACATTTTAGAAAATAATTTGGAAGAAATATATCCTAATGTTTACATAGCAATTAGAATCATGCGCACAGTTCCCGTCAGTATAGCTTCCGCTGAGAGAAGCTTCTCAAAGTTAAAATTGATTAAGACCTACTTGAGAAGCACGATGACCCAAGAGAGACTATCTGCGTTATCAATTCTATCAATTGAAGCTGAAATAGCGGCTAGTATTAGCTATGACATAATCCTGAAAAAGTTCAGTGAGGCCAAAAGCCGAAAAGTTCGTCTATTTTAATTTCTATTTGTGTAATTTTTACCATCATTTGATTAGCAATAAAACTCGTTTACTCATACATTAGTTTCACTATAATTCGGCTCATGTAATATAACGTTATCTTTTTGACTGGGAAATAAAAAAGGCCTCGCGAACCTAATTTCGCCGACGTCCAAGTGTGGTCTAGCGCCGCCACTGTCTAAGGGCAATCTAAAACTTGCATTTTCCTTTTTATTTCTGTGTTCGGCACCGTACACCAGGATGGCGGTGTCGACTACAACGGGCGAACTCGTCACCCCAGGCCTGTATAACGATATAGATCTATATAGATATAGATCGTTCTTTCAGCAGTGGAATGAGCGTAGAAAACTTGGGGACAAGACAATCTACTGTCTAGTTCACCAGCAACCCGTTAGAGACCAACGCCTTACGGCGAGGTACCGGGAAAGGTAAACCGCGGGCAGCCTCACCCCCTAACTATCAGTTTTGGCAGGATATTTCCGTCTGGAATTAACCTTCAGGATACCTCCATCCTCCCGACTGGTTACGAGTCCGAAGTCGCTTACGCAACCTCTACCTGTTGTATTACAGCGGTAAATCAGTTTGAATTTATCGCGGACCTGGGCGTTCTTTGCTCGTAGTGCTAGACAAGATCGAGTGGCCCAAGGTCATTTCAAGAGTGGCATGACATCAGGTGAAACATCCACCCCCCCCTGCTTAGGAAACAATATATTTCCGTAGTCTCCAGACCCCTTCAGCAATTAGTCAGAATACACAACCGATTGGCTTCGCCGACCGGTGCGCAAACTGTCCAGTGGCGCCGGGATACAATCCCCCGGGAGAAACCGATCCACCAGCTCTGAGTCCGGACACGGGAATCTTACCCGGAGTAGCCTTCCACTCGAGAAGGCTTCTGAATAGGAGCTGTATCGTGAGTTAAGCTGATCCGAGAACAAAATGGATCTTGTGGCCCAAGCCGCACGAAACCGTTCAGCACCAGAGAGTTGATTGTCTTACAACACAATTGAAATCGAAACGAATACCTCACGAGTCGCAAGGGCTCGCTTATGGCCGCCAGATGTCCGCTACTCGGCCAACGCGGATATGCTAATGTTCGAAAATGTCACCAACCAGTATCTGCGCGTAACAAAGGCGTTCTTCGAGACGTACCCCTCTGCCCACATTCCTCGCAACCTACTCCCGCAATGCCCTGTCGCTCGAGGGAGAGTCTACTGTTGTCTCGGTATACTGTGCCCTTGATAACATAAAGATGAACTGTTGTCATTAATGTTACAGAAAAAAACTAAAATTTTGTTGGCTAGTGTAATAGTAAATATTGTTTTGTTATAAAACGCTAGGTTTATTTAAATGTTATTTATTAAATGTAACTATGGCAACACCGCCACGTCAGCAACAGTGGCGGCTCCCGGTGTGCCGATCTCGTCGGTCGGCCCATAATGAAAGCGGGTGCTTTTCACCTTTTTCCACTACGACTGCTGACGGCTAATTGGCCAGATGATAGCCCGGCTCGGGTCACCTTTAGCCTTTATCATGCTACCGACACTTATTGTTATTGCTTCCCGTCATGACGCCCGAGAGTATATTGGCCGAGGCAATGTTCCCAAATACTAATAGTTGGGGAGCCAGCGACAAAAAAAGTGCAAGAGTTTGGTAAAACCTGATACTTTCAGATCAGACAGTATTTTGGCAATAGAATACTGGGGTAGAGTCAGCAGGCCAGATTCCGGGACACCTGGCTCTAGCGTACTAGGAAAGGTGTAGTTTGAATTAGTACCCCCAAATTGTTTGGAAAAAGCTGGAAAAGCTTTAAACCTGTGTGTTCTTTATAGGTTGACTAGCGACCCTCCCCGGTTTCGCACGGGTGCAATTTATTATTAAATAAAATGAGGAGTGCTTTTAGCAAGGAATTATGAAGTATATTTATTTGATTTTTTTTTTTATTTATAAGTTTTTAAGTATGTCACAAATGACAAATATGAATATTCTAAAAATTACTTTGAGTCGCAATTTTATCGTAAAAATAGATCGAAATTTGACCACGGCTTACAGATTCAAATTTGGGCAATTTTAACTGTCAGCGTCAAAATTTTATTTTTACTGACAGTTATTATAAAATGTTTTTATATAGAAATAGAAATAAATATACTCTTATTTAATGCCTGAATTGTGGGTGTATATTTATGATGGTATTGCGTAACATTACGTGTCTCACAATTCCCTGTTATCGTAACATATTGACAAATTTACTTCTTCGCTAATTTTACTAAGTGAAATAATGTTATTGATTAATTTCCTATTAATTAGAAACGCGTACATAGACCTTCCTCGTTTTTTGCTCTTTCTAATAGTGAAAACCGTATCAAAATCGGATGAGTGGTTTAGAAGAAGAAGACGGAGAAACAGACATAAATAAATTTAGACTTCATGTTATACTATCTAAAGAAGTTTATTTTGGAATAGCCCATTCAGCGCCCATTCTTAAACGTTTATTTTTATTGTTTGTCGATTTTCCTACAGTATTCAATAACCATATTCTTTTATTGATTCTAACATATTAAATGTGGAATGTTATGTAATTTGCTTTCGTCCCATAGGTATCACATTATTATTTATATATGAGCTTCACCTTCTCTATTTAGAATCGCTCTATTTTTGCTATCGATAGCATGACGTTATTTTAGAATATTAACACTAATACGCCAACAGCTGTCAGAGCTGTCTGTTTCTTTGGACAGATGGTAAATGATAGATACTCTAAACCCGAAAATAATAGTTACTAGACACAAACGGAGAACAAAGGAGAGAGATTATTTTTATTTCGACCTTGTGGAAATTTACCAAGTGTAATAAAACTAGTAGGTTCTCAAGATACATAATATTATTCATGATGTAGTACGTAAATATAAAAGCGTATTAAGTTTTATAAAATTTTAGTCGCTCTGTAACATTTTAGGTGAATTATAAGACTTAATTCAAAGACAATAATAATAGTCACTATAACAGACACTTTGAGGTGTCAACTACAACGGGCGAACCCGTTACCTCAACTAGAGTTGTCTACAGCGGGCGAGCCCGTCACCTCAGGAAGTTTTAACGATTAGCCGTTCTATCTCCCTGGAGTGAGCGCAGAAGACTTAGGACAAAAACAGTCCACCGTCTAGCTCCGCCACAAACCCGTAAGAGGCCGACGCCTTAACCGCGAGATAGCCAGGAATGCTACCCAGCGGGCTTACACTCACGCCCTTACTTCCAATTGCGACCAGATTACTCCAGTCTCTCGATTGGTTACGAGTTCGAAGTCGCTTGGCGGTCCTCTCTCTTACGAAGCGGTGAGACGGTGTATACCGAATCTATCGCGGACCACGGCATTCTTTGCCCGGCTGTTCCCCAGGATCGGGTAGCCGATGGTCAAGAGCAGTCGCCATAAGGTCAGCAACCACTCCCGCTCTATAGGAAACAGTACTCTTTCAGAAACAGTACAGCTTTCAGACTCCCCCGACTGTTAGTCAGAGTGCGCAATCGATTGGCTTATGCCGCACGGTGCGCAGACCGTCCAGGAGCGCCAGAAAGTTGATTTCCAGGGAAAAATAACCATAGGGCCAGAGTCCTACCCAGGCTCGCACTTCATGCGTGGAGGCCGTCGGATAGGTGTTGACCCGCGAGTGTGACCAACCCTGAACAGAATGGGTCTTCGTGGCCAACTCAGCAAGGGCCCATTAACTCCCTGTAGTACTATATGTAATACTATAGTAATCAAAACATAGTAAGCCTGGACGACTTGCATTAGTATTGTATGGGTCCGTAACTTTTCTCATAAAAGATATAAAAATAGGCCGAGGAAAATCTGTAAAAGTGCCTCCCCGTAAAAAGCACGTGTGAAAGGCGTGGAAGATTTGAACCGTGAAAGAAAATACAGCTTCTGCAATCCGACCCGTTTTTGTAGGCTCGAGCAATTCTTACGAATGAAAGGGCGAAAGGGACTGATCGCTGCGCTTGAATTGATATGTAGCGGGCATTCCTTTTCACTCGAAAACTAGGCGGAAGAAAATGTATAAAAATAAACGGTAAATTAGAAATGTTACTACTCAATCTCTTTATACTTTGTGAATGTTGCTTCTGCTATTTACTTTCTTGGCACTCCAACCAATAATAAAAACGTGAAAATGTGAAATCGCACAATTTGTCTTTACGGACGACGACCGAAATGTTTATTTTGTGCCCCCTGAGATGATTAAGACCATTATTTCCAGATTGAAGAATGTCTGGGGGTCTGTCTGGGTGTATTCCTCCAAGAAAGTGCCTAAATGCTTCATCAGATTGAGCTGAAATATGACTTTACAATGTTGTGGTTGAAATCAGTCCACCAGGGGGGCGCACCAGCCATATTTTAATGGGGAAATATTGGACACTATCTGACCCGTGCCCACTTCGTTGGGCGGTAAAACTGTTTACCTGTGATGAAATTATGAGTGTGGTTCGGTTAGTACTGAGTCCTATGATTTATTTCCTGACTGCCAAAAAAAGGGTTATATTTTTACTGCATATGTATATATGTATTTGCATGCCAATTTGACTATAATACTATTTGTGAGTGTCTTCTTGTGAGTGTCTTATTTGTGAGCGTATTATCTCTTTAACTATTTATTCAGTAAAAGGGAAATTATATGCAGTAAAAGGGCAAAGTCCTTTGTTTAAAACGCTTGAGACGATAAATTTACTTATTTTGATAAGAATTCATATTGTTGATAATATGACCAATAAACATGACCTAACGATTTAAATTATTTTTTTAATATAAAATACTACTTTTTGTGACTTAAATGTAAAAGTTAGACATATACCGTCGCTCACTTTTTAGTAGGCATTATCAAGCTCTACAACTTTTCTCTAGAACATAATCATATATCTCTCATCGTTAAGGCAGCGTTAGTTAGAGACGTTTTCGTTCGACCGCTTATTCTCCGACTTACTTTGCAAATCCGACTACCACGAAAAAGTCTTTCCATTTTTCGGATTAATGTATAGCCGATAACACTCACAAATAACGTGGCTTTCTATTGGTAAAAGAAATTTCAAAATCGGTTCAGTAAATCCAGAGATTACTTCCTACAACATCACAAACTTTACCTCTTTATAATATTAGTATAGATTAGCCCAGTAAAATAGGAACAAATTTCGACGTTTGACGAAAATAATTGGTAATACTTTGAAACTTAGCATATAATAATATGTGTATAACATTTTTGTAGAGAATTTTAAAGGCTTTATTTTTTACATTAAGCATAATTCAGATATCGTCAAAGTTAGCGAGGTATATGCAAAAAACTGAATCGGAGAGTTATTTTTCCAAGATGGCGGCTCAAGCTCAACTGATAGAGTAAGGGACTTTTAGTATGTTTAACAGCACGCATCAAATAGCATCTTTGCCAAGTTTCAAGCTATTACCAATCATTACTGCTAAAATTTCTTATTTGACTAGGCTACTTAGAGACTTGGCATTTGGTACATATAGAGTTGTCAACTACAACGGGCGAACCCGTCACCTCAGGAAGTTTTAACGATTAGTCGTTCTCTCTTCCGTGAAGTGAACGCAGAAGACTTGGACAAAACAATCCACCGCCAAGCTCCGCCACATGCCCGTAAGAGGCCAATGCCTCAACCGCGAGATAGCCAGGAGTGCTACCCAGCGGGCTTACACTCACGCCTTGCTTCCAATTGCGACCAGATTACTCCGGTCTCTCGATTGGTTACGAGTTCGAGGTCGCTTGCGCGGTCCTCTCCCTTACGAAGCAGTGAAACGGTGTATACCGAATCTATCGCGGACCACGGCATCCTTTACCCGGCTGTTGACCCAGGATCGGGTAGCCGATGGTCGTTTCGAGAGCAGTCACCGTAAGTTCCGCAACTACCCCCGCTCTATAGGAAACAGTACTGCTTCCAGACTCCCCCGACTGTTAGTCAGAGTGCACAGTCGATTGGCTTACGCCACACGGTGCGCAGACCGTCCAGGAGCGCTAGAAGATTGATTTCTAGGGGAAACTAGCCCTATTTATTTGTTGTGTGGGGCTAAAGTTTTTATGAGCTTTGTAACGCTGCGACCATTGCTGATCTATTGTGTTCGCCACCTACTATAGTTTTGCGCTAAGCCTCATGTCATTTAAAAACCGCAACAGGCTTTTGGCGCCAGATTGTTTTACCTCCTCACGTTGGAGGTAATGACCACCCAAGTGGATGTATCTTTTACGCATCAGCGGGCCACAATCGCACATGAGGTGCAGAGGAGTTTCCTCTGCCCCTTGGTAGAAAATGCACACTTTTGTGTTACGGAGCTTGAGGTTGTACATGTGTTTTTTGAGGCCACAATGCCCCGTGAGCGCCCTCACCATAATGCGTAGATAGTTCCTATTTCCTTTTTCGTTTCTCTCGATTCCTGCATGGCCGGGAACCCATCTTAGAATTACCCTGTTCTTTTCGCCCAGGAAATTCAGTAGTGATACGCAGTTTCGCACTAGCTTTGAATTAATAGTGTTCTAGGCTAGTGCCATAAGAGCTGCCTTGCTATCCGAGTGGATATAGAAACTGTACTATAGATAGATATAATGTAATATAGATAAGGTGGTTGACGTAGTTCCTATGGAGGTTGATATCCGCACATTCAATAATGGCGTATACCTCCGCTTGGAATATGGAGGCGTATTTCCCCAAGTTTACACTTCTTTCGAAGTTTGGTCGCTCTCCATATATACCACAGCCTACGTCCAGTCCCGATTAGGACCCATCAGTATACCATTTAAGGCTACCGGCCTCCCAGTGCAATTGGATTTTTAGCCAGTCGTCTTTGGGGGGCAGTTCCACTGTAAACTAGCCCTAAGGCCAGAGTCCTGCTCAGGCTCACACTTCATGCGTGGAAGCCGCCGAAAGGGCGTTGACCCGTGAGTGTGACCAACCCTGAACAGAATGGGTCTTCGTGGCCAACTCAGCAAGGGTCCATTAGCTCCCATTAGCTGGTGTTTGGTACAGAGTGAGGTTCATTGGTCCGAAATCACATTGTGAAATTTTGGTGGGAATATCTCATATACAAGCTACATTAATAATATTTAAACTCCGCCACAGATTTTAATCAAATATTTACTCCGAGCCGCCCGAGGCTAGCCGAGAATCGAGATTATACTTCGGAAAATCTTTTCAATGAATATAATGTGTTAGATATTAGGCAACTATATTTAAAAACATCACTATCATATATTAAGTTCAATCAGATAAATAGTTTTTCTCAAAATACCCTATCAACGAGGTTTTCCGAAGATAATAATATGATAGTACCCAGAAGGTATACTACTTTTGGTCAGCGAACCTATACATTCATTGCCCCAAGGTTTTTCAATGCTCTTCCTGGCGACATAAAATCAGCACAAAATAAGATCTACATTAAAAGGCTGCTTAGAAACTGGCTTGTAAAAGAGGGAAGACAAGGAATTTTAAAAATACTGGACATTATAACCTAACCCGGACATTTGAATATTTTGAATCTTATATTGTATTATTTTATTATTATTATTTTATTTATTATTATTATTCTTTTGTTTTAACGTATATTAAGAGATAATTTGTTTTAGTTTTAACACTATTTTGTCTTAGTTATAAGTAAAATGCAGGACTATTTTGTTTAAATTCTTATTCTAATTTTTAATATAATTTTAAATTGTTTTGTTTTGTTTTTTTTGTTATTTTTATGATTTGAATTTATTTGCTGTCATTTTAATTTTCCACTTCTGACTTTAATTAAATTATTTAATTTAATCAAGTATTTAGTCATTTTTAATATTGTTTTGCAATTCCATTTTTGTGCATACATGCAATATATGCCACTCTTATAAACACGGTATTTGTGCAAGCACATTAAAAAAAAAATGTTTACCTTAGAACAGGTCCCGGCCTAGCTAGGTGACGTTGCCACTAGACTATGCATTGTATTCTTTTTTCTGCTTTTGATTCTATTTTGAAAGTATTCCTAAGCTGAAATTGTTTACTTTTTAATTATTTGCATTACTTATATAAATAAATAAACTGAACCGCCTGTGTCACGGAACCAAAACATGATCGCCCGCCGGCCAAGAGAGGGAGCTTATCTATTTTATTTATGAAATGTATATTCAGTTGAATTCAGTCCTTTGCTACTTACCGGGAATGTATTGGGTTGACACGGCCTTTTTTACTCAATCTCTCTATCCCTTTCAAATTTTGCCTCTTGCTTTTGTCCCCAATTATAGCCCCAGTATTCTGATATTTCGACCTCGGCCGAGTTTCTCAACTTCATCGATTAATTTAAAATGGAAATAACAAATTTGCCGATGATCAAATGGACGAAGTGCTCTCAACCGAATATTTTCAGCGATTGTCTTTGAGTTGAGCTTTCCATTAGTCAAGGGCCGTTCGGGAACAAAGATCCTTCTTCTGTTAATTATATTTCGCTCTCATTTCAGGAAACAACATTCCAAATAATTAGAAAAATCTTCTTCTCTTTACCATTTCAATTAGAAAAGAATATCCTTTATAACTTTAATATACTTACCTTTTTGTGGAAAATAATTGTAATTATAAGAAAAAACCTTTAAAATTTAGGTGTATTACATAATATTTACGTAAACTCCTCCTGAAACAAGTAGGATCATTTCCAGACTGAAGTATGTATGTGAATCTGTGTGTGTATATTTCTCGACGATAGCGCCCAAACGCTTCATCCGATTGAGCTGAAATTTGGCATGCACTCATCATTCTGTCATGGCAAGAGTGAAAAGATCGTTGTTTAAATCGGTCCCACAGAAAGAGCGCTAGTCATGCGAAATCACGTTGTGAAATTTTGGTTGAATTATCTCGTATACAAGCAATGCAAAAAAATACGAAAACTTTTTTGAAAAAAAACCATGGTAATCCACGGAAATACTACAAAATAGTAAAAAATGCTACTTTGCTATCAAAGTCACCTGACACAATCACTATCGGGTGGGAAGAGGAGTGGGAGGGGAGGGGAGAGTTGGCGTGGCGGGGGGTGATGGGAGGCTGGTTGTGGCAGATAATGGGGGTAGTGTTGGGGGAGGGGGGTGTTAGGGGTTTTGGCGCGAGGGTGGGAAGGGTTGTCTGCTTGCCGGGAAATTCTTGGGATGACACAATCGATTTTTTCAAATGTTGACAGTTGCTCAAATTGACAAAATATTAGATGGCGTATTTTCTGCACAAACGATGGTTTTAATAAAAATGTGCCTTATATCTCGAAGATCCCCCAAGGGTAAGAAATATGTAAATCTAAAATAATGATAAAAGTCTCATCGTAAGAGAATGTCGGATTGCGGAGCAAATTCAGGGTAAAGGGATGTTCTTGTCCGAAATACCCAGTATCGTACGTTTCATTAATCAATTTTTAGCAGGAATAGTCTGCAGCTGGGGCAAGAGAGATATTATATTAATAAAACCCCTCAAATGACGCAATGGTGATAGCGATGGGCTTTTGCAAAAGCCACATATGGTTAGGAAGCATTATGTGTTTGACTCATAAATTCTCTAGGAATTGTTAAACTTTAGGCTTATATATATTATATACTAGCGACCCGTCCCGGCTTCGCACGGGTGCAATTTACAAATAAATAAAATGAGGAGTGCGCTTAGCATGAAAATATTTAATATATTTATTTTATATAGGAGAGGCTAGCCTATATCGCCGGCCCAGCGGTTTACAACAAACTCAGCGAGCACATTAGGCAGGCACAATCTCTTGACGTGTTTAAGAGACGCCTTAAGAGGTACCTCACAGATAAGGCGTTTTACTCACTGGAGGAATATTACTTCAGTGAAGTCTAAAATGCTTTGGTGACTAAAGTGTTTATTGATTTCTTTGCATTTTGTCGTGTATTTCATTTTTTTTACATTATTCTTGTTTTTTTTTGGTCTTTTTTTTTGTTTATTGTTATTTTTTTCTTTACGATAAAAAAAATGTTTTGTTTGCTAATATGTACGGATGTTTGCCAATATGTATCTGACTTGTATACCAGTATATTAATAAAAATGAATATGAATGAATATGAATTTAACTTTTAGCGATTTATTGTTACATATACACACATGACTGCTTGTGCCATTTTCTACTAAAAATATTTGAATAAAAAAATATTTTAGATTATTTTATTATTATCGGGTGTTTGCTTTATTGTTACAATGTTACAAAACCTATTGAAACATTCGCGAGGGTTTCTGTGACGTCGCGGCTCTACTACGCAGAAGCACGAGAGCAATGAAAGAACTCCCAGCGGGAATCTCTCACAAAAGTGTGGCAATTCGAGCTTCAGAAGAGTGGGGATCTATGGAAATGGGAAAAGTTCCCACTGACAGGCTATTCCCATCCCCTCTCTTATCCATCCTCTCTCTCTCTTTCTCTCGTATTTGCTTTTACGGAGTCGTAACAATAATTTGGAATATCCGAGTTGCGAACGTGTACACAAGTTTTATGTATTTTCTTGTTGTAACTGGACATCGTCGCACAGTTTCACGGACACTGGAGTAAAGTATGTGACACAGTAAGTTTAAACGGATTGTAGCGGGTACAATGGTGTTCGTCATACAGAATATTTTACAAAAGTTGAACTATAAATGATTTGAAATTGGTGCCATTAGTAGACAATTAAGCAGTTAGCCGCATATTTATGCTGAAGCTAATTTTAAATTTATATTTTGAATACATTCGTATAAAACGTTGGGAGTGATTTAACGGAAGCCATTTGACCCTTAAATGAATACAATAATTAAATATTTATTATTTTTTTAATAATAGGTACACAAACGTTACTCTAACAAGTACATTAATTATTTTATTTTATTTTATTTTATTTTATTTCTGGAAACATACAGCGCATACAATTGACATACGTGTGCATAAACATAATGTAGAAAAAGAGAAAAACATTATGCCGATAATCGTTTCCTATGAAATTAACAGATTTCCGCATATTACACATTTGGATTTCGGCATATTACACTTAAAAAATAATTGTAAAATAAACTAAGTACATGGTAAATAGAAAATTAAAATAGAAAACCGATGGGAGAGGTAGGGAATTGGAAGTGATTAGGAAGAAGGAGTTAGACGATGGTATGTGTATATGTATATAGATATAAATAAAGATATAAATAGGTCTTATAGTGGATATATAGATACAGATATTTATTGATGTTAACAATATATTAATATAATTTCTTATTAGAGCATAATATGTTATATACGAGGGTCATCAGAAAGTAAGGTTACAACATTTATGTATGTATGATCGAAAAATGCTTTTATTCAATTGAAATTCACAGGAGACTTCAAAAATATATCAAACTATTTTTCAACGCAATCGTTGTCGAGATTGAGACATTTCTTTAGTTAGGGAAACAACTTTTGTATGACTGTGACATTGACCTCCACCGCCAGCTCTTTAAGCCACTTCTTCACAGCGTACTCGTCTTCCTGATCGTTGTAAAAACGTTTCCGACCCAAAACCTTCTATAGTTTAGTGAAAAGGTTAGAGTTCGAAGACGCCAAGTCAAGAAGTATAATAGGGGGAATGGGTGACAATATCCCATCCAAACGATGTCGGCAGATCCTTAAGCATAAAGTATCCCCTTACGGACCCATAAAACAGTTGCCATGACTTTTCCAGCTTGAACTTTTTGATGGCTGGGGAAGATGAATGATGCCACTGAAGTGACTGCCTTTTGGATTCTGGGTTGTAGTCACACACCCACGTCTCATCCTCCGTCATTCGGTGGATATTCGCAGCGGTATAGTTCTGCAAATTAAAAAAAATTATGACCGCGCGGATCTCGCACGGACGGGAGGTAGCGGGAGCGCGCGACTACCTCTCCATCAGAATAATTTACCGTTTGCATTTCTGCTCTGATGGGCTCACAAGTCACCACCTATCAATTCATTATGTGATGTGATAGCTCTAGTTATTCGAGTAGTTATTTCGAGTACGGGCTGTTCCTTTTCCGTCTACTGTAGCTCTGCCGAATCAGGAGGCGTCACGTGGCTGTGCACTATAAAGCAGACGACAGCCTTAATTGGCGCTGCATCGATCGCCGCTGGTTTATCTTCTTCTCCACAAATGGCTGCTGCAGAAACCATATAATCATACCGACCGGAATCATTGTTTCTTGCATGTTGTTTAGGTACACCTATAGCCGTGCTTTTTGCTCAGTATGGCGACGTCTCGCTCGCCATGGCTTTTATTAATGTAGCGTGTTAGTATCGTCCCCCAGTCGTCCGCCTGTCCCCATGGGAAACACATATGCTGCCTGTCATACGTCTCTCGTTTATTCTGCTGTCTTGGCGATTATAATACCTGCTTATGTTGTGTCGCTACATCATATATGTTATAAACGACACCACTGCTCGACTCGACTCCACACCCATTGGGTGTAAATATTAACAGCAAAACTAATAGACTCAAATGTTTTTTCTAGACTTTGACATGTTTGATGACTTTGGAAGCATATAGAAAAATACATATGGAAGTTTATTTATTAAAACTTATGCGTTGCAATTCGGAAAATCAAATAAAAAATAAATTGCATTGTTAAAATTGCTACTAGTCTCCCCTACTTATTGACGAATAAGCTACCTGCGTTCATAACAACCCCATCGTTACGGCTACACTTATCTCCGTGCCCTCGATAGATGTGATGATTGTTGACTGTGACAATCAGACATACTATTACACTAATGTGATCCCTTTTGTCTTGCGTCATACCTCTTAAACTAATCGTGACAACTTCGAATTAGTAGGTACTAAGTGTCGAGCGTTATCTTGCGTCCTGCCATCAAGAGCAGATGCCCCATCTCCAACATTTCTCGAGTAATTTATTCAAATTAGTCATCTCAGCGGCGGAAGGGGCGCGAGCGACTCTGTGCAAGATAATGCCATACCGATACTTGGTAAGTTGTTCGCCTCTTATCTTCGGCTATTAAAGAGTATAAACGCGCTAAATTGCCTAGTCGCCTTGCGTCTAACGCGCCAAAAATTATGGTACGCGCACAACTTTCCCGTCTCTCCAAAGCCGGGGAGAAGCTTGGGGCCCCATAAAATAACTTGTCGTTCAAGTGTAACTGAGTTTTATAATTTATAAGTTTGTCAAAAGGGTTGAATGGCGGCACTTAAAAAGGCGGCTATGGTAAATTTATTGCTATTCTAAAAGATAAACAGGTGTTTATTTTTTTTTCGAATCTTGCTACTGTGCAAACAAACGGGAGTTTATGGGCCCTTGCTGGGTTTGCCACGAAGACCCATTCTGTTCAGGGTTGGTCACACTCACGGGTCAACACCTATCCGACGGCCTCCACGCATGAAGTGCGAGCCTGGGTAGGACTCTGGCCTTATGGTTAGTTTCCTCTGTGAATCAACCTTCTGGCGCTCCTGGACAGTCTGCGCACCGTGCGGCATAAGCCAATCGATTGCGCACTCTGACTAACAGTTAAGAGTTTCAAGGCGATAGGTGAGGGCAGCAAACCCCGCCCACCGCCCGGGCAGTTATAACGACGAGGGTCGTCTTGTCTGCCCGGGATGTCGTGCTACGACAACCCTGCGCGTACCAGAAGGGTAGAACGCGCAGGGGGTGAAATAGGGTAAACCACCCCCCCCCGTACCGCCCCGAGAACCCATTTATTTAAAATAATAAAAGATATTTACAAAGTAAAAATGACTACTCTGACTAACAGTCGGGGGAGTCTGGAAGCAGTACTGTTTCCTATAGAGCGGGAGTGGTCGCGGACCTTACGGCGACTGCTCTTGAAACGACCATCGGCTACCCGATCCTGGGTGAACAGCCGGGAAATTGATGCCGTTGTCCGCGATAGATTCGGTATACACCGTTTCACCGCTTCGTAAGGGAGAGGACCGCGTAAGCGACCTTGAACTCGTAACCAATCGAGAGACTGGAGTAATCTGGTCGAAATTGCGCTGGGTAACACTCCTGGCTATCTCGCGGTTAAGGCGTTGGCCTCTTACGGGTTTGTGGCGGAGCTAGATGGTGGACTGTTTTGTCCAAGTCCTTCTGCGCTCACTCCAGGGAGATATAACGACTAATCGTTAAAACTTCCTGAGGTGTCGGGCTGCCCGCTGTAGTCGACAACCCAACTTGTGCAAACAAACGCACACATAAATATACAAATAACAATACGTAACAATTTGTGAGTCGAAAATCGATATAAACGTTCAAGCGTCTTATTTGGGCACTGGCTAAGGCGGCATCGATGATCGAGGAGAAAGCAATAGGCTCTTTTACGTTGCAGAATATTAGCGATTAAATCAAAATATAAATACTTTTAAAAATAAATATTATTTAAAATCGGGTTTAACGTAAAAAAGTTAAGCCTAATTGTCAACTGGTGGCGCCAATTTCAAATCAATCTTGGCTATTCGATGTCGCGATTAACAGTGCCTGGATCTTGGCAAGGGGCTACGGACTGCAAGCAGATAGTCGGAAATCTCGCCGATATCGCTTTTTGCAAAAAGTACGGCCCTAAGCGAAACAAACGTGGTACAAAACCTCATGTTCTACGTCCAGATAGTCAACCTTACGGCAACCGCTCTTGGTTGTTAACCTAACGGCAACCGCTCTTGAAACGGGTACCATTTGGCTACCCGATAGCAGGACCCAGCAGCAGGAACTACGGCGTCCTTGCCCGATCAGTCGGGCAAAGGACGCCGTAGTTCGCAATAGATTTGGTAGACACTGAATCACCGAACCTATAACCAATAGGAGAAATCTGGCCATAACTGGTAGCGATAGCGCTTGCTCTGCCCGCTGGGTTAACTATCCGGTGCCGGGCGGTAAGGCTTGGTCTCTCGCGGGCTAGTTTGCGGAGCGAGATAGTGGATTGTCAAAGTCTAAGTCTTCTACGCTCATCCCACGGCTGAAAGAACGATCATATATCGTTGTACAAGCCTGGGGTTATTGTTCGCCCGTTGCAGTCGACACCGCCCAACTGTATCACGAAATCACATCGAATTTTCACCGGTCAGTATATGTGCGTAAACGATTGGATCGAGCGTGTTCTCTCTCAATTAGGTCAACCTCCTTCACGAAGAGATATCACGTTCAAAAACCTTCCATAAGTCTTTTTATTGTCGGGTTATTTGTCGGGAATGTCTCGGGGGGACACAAGTGAATTAGTTAGTTTTTCGGCAGGGAAAGTATTGTGAACGCGCAACAATATGTATACACCCCCCCCCCCCCCCCCGAGACGATTAAGAGAACCATTTCCCAACTGAAGTCTGTCTGTGAGTATGTCGGGAATTAATGGACCATTGCTGAGTTGGCCACGAAGACCCATTCTGTTCAGGGTTGGTCACACTCATGAATCAACACCCATCCGGCTGCCTCCAAGCATGAAATGCGATCCTGGGCAGGACTCTGACCATAGGGCTAGTTTCCCTTAAGAGCCAACCTTCTGGCGCTCCTGGACGGCCTGCGCACCGTGCGGCGTAAGCCAATCGATTGTGCACTCTGACTAACATATTGATATGTCAACCACAACGGGCGAACCCGTCACCGTAGGACGTTTTAACGATTCATCGTTCTATCGACCGTGCAGTTAGCGTAGAAGACTTTGGACATTACAAATCCGACGTCTAGCTACGCCACAACTCGCAATACCAACGCCTTTACCGCGAGATAGCCAGTAATGTTACCTGGCGGGCCGACACTCGCGCCCTTGCTTCCAATTGTGACCAGATTTCTCCGGTCTCTCGATTGGTTCCGAGCTCGAGGTCGCTTGCGCGGTCCTCTCCCTTACGAAGCGGTGAAACGGTGTACACCGAATCTATCGCGGACCAAGGCGTCCTTTGCCCGACTCTGAACCGGGATCGGATGGCCAATGGTCAATTCAAGAGCAGTCGCCGTAAGGTACGCAACCACCCACGCTCTATAGGAAACAATACAGTTTAGTGGTTTCAATGCGGCAGGTGAGGGTGGAGAACCTACCCACCGCCCGGGCAGTTATAACGACGGTGGTCGTCTTATCTGCCCGGGATATCATGCAACGACACCCCGCGCGTACCAGAAGGGTATACGCGCGGGGGGTAAAGAAAGGTAGCCAACAATAGGAAACAATACAGTCGGGGGAGTCTGGAAGTAGTACTGTTTCCAATAGAGCGGGGGTGGTTGCGAACCTTTCGGCGACTGCTCTTGAAACGACCATCGGCCACCCGATCCTTGGTAAACAGCTGTCAAAGGAAGCCGTGGTCCGCAATAGATTCGGTTTACACAGTTTCACCGCTTCGTAAGGGAGAGGACTGCGCAAGCGACCTCGAACTCGTAACCAATCGAGAGACAGGAGTAATCTGGTCGCAATTGGAAGTAAGGGCGTGAGTGTAAGCCCGCTGGGTAATATACCTGGTTATCTCGCGGATAAGGCGTTGGCCTCTTACGGCCATGTGGCGGAGCTTGACGGTGGACTGTTTTGTCCAAGTCTTCTGCACTCACTTCACAGGAGATAGAACGAACAATCGTTAAAACTTCCTGAGGTGACGGGTTCGCGCGTTGTAGTTGACAACTCTATTTTTGTCTGTGAGTGTGAGTGTCTGCGTGTATTTTTGTAACGATAGCGCCTAAACGCTTCACAGGATTGAGCTGAAATGTAGGCATCACTTAATCATGGTAAGAGTTGAATAGATTGTAGTTGAAATCGGTTCACATTTTTATATTTGTTATAATTGTATTTTCTCGCTTAAAGTTACGGGCGGCCAGTGCCATCTGCTACCGCATACCAATGTCACTGTGCAATACTGCCTATGAACCGCGGCTGCGGTTCATCTCTTTGCTTAGACGCCGACATGCGCTTTTGAAGTATTTTCGCTAGGTGGCATTACGCTCCTACGCAAATGTTTCGATTTTCGACAAAATGAAATATTATTTATTGTTTCGTACTTAGCCTAAACTTTCTAGCGTGGCAACTTTATATCGAGCGACGCCGCTAAACGCAACCAACTAGTGAAGAGAGGACTGGTCCAACGCCGCCACTTACACGTCAAACTGTCTTACGATCGGAGCGGACGGTCGATATCGCCGCTGCCGTAATTACCGTTTTTGTATAATTATATTTCGCTCGCGTGCGCTTTGTATCGTAGTAAAACGTACAATAAATCTGTGCCACCAAGAACAAGGCGTTTATCTGGAATCCTGCAATCCTTCACCAGCGACAAATTAGAGGTTGTCCGAGCAGACCGCACCTCATTACATGGTCCTTCGAGCCGGATCATGTAATTTTTATTTCAAACCAGTTGATAGGAGTTCCTACACTTGGTTAAGTCTAAAGTAATGAAAATAACAAGTACAATATTTCAATAAATACCTATTAAGGTATAACATATGAACGTCAGTATTGCAAGGTATGAACGTTGAACATCCAAGCGCAGATTTTCTAGGTTATATATGTAGAGGAAACAACATTTTCCAATATTTTCAATCAAAATTCTTAAGTAATTTCGTAAAATTTTCTATCTAATTTTCTATATAATCCTAAGTACTAAATAATCAAATAAATATTGGATAATTTCCCAAATTATCATACGGGGAAGATATTTTAAAGAAAAAACACAAATACAAACAAATCAGTAATAATAATTATTGTCAATAGCCAATAGTTTGAAGCGCAATTGTAAAATAGTCAATAATAGAAAGAATAAGGAATAATAATAGTCAAGTAGGTCAATAGATCTGCGAAAAATTGATGTTGTCGAAATCCTCAATGCTATAAATGGGGTTTTTAGTCAAAATACCCTGTACCTTTTTCTTAAAGTGAACCTCCCCAAGGCCCCTGATGTGTAATGGAAGTTTGTTGGAGAATAGGTAAGATTGGCAGAGAAAGCTATTCCGAACCTTACTCAGACGCACCTTAAAATGACGCAAGTCCTCTTTATTTCGCGTATTATGCGAATGACTATTTGAGTTAGTTGATTTAGTCTCGATATTTTTTCTCATATACATGATGTTTGGATACGCGGCGTACAAAGTCATGATACCTGATTCGATGAAGTACCTACTGCTTGCAAGATGTTAGCGAAGATATTGAGAACAGATTTCTAATCGCTCGTTTTTGTAGGCGAAAGATCCTTATAACATTCGCCGCCATTCCCCAGAACATGTGGCCATAACTTAACAGGGAATGGAAATAGTCAAAGTAGACAGATTTGGAAGCTTCAAAGCCACATAACAATTTGATTTTTTTTATGGCAAATGTGGCGCTACTTAATTTTTTGCTCAGTTCTTCTAGGTGAGTCGACCATTGCAGATTGCTATCAATATGAATGCCTAGAAATTTCGTATGATCAACATTTTCTAATACTTTATCACCATAGCTAATACTGAAGATATTATTTTGGGACGGCCGAAGAGAGAAATTGATGGAGTTTGATTTAGATGCATTAAGAGACAATTGATTTAATTGGAACCAAGTACCAAGTTTTTCCATGGTTACGTCAATTCGCTTAACTAGTTGTTCATGATTTGCATCGCTGAAAATTAGTGAGGTATCATCTGCGTACAGTACAATTTCATCGTTATCAGATAACACGCAATCTGGTATATCATTGATGTATACAAGAAAAAGAAAGGGTCCCAGAATGGAGCCTTGCGGTACCCCTTTAGTAATTTTTTGGTGATCGCTCAAGCTGTTTTGGACTTTAGTGACTTGCGTCCGTCCTTGTAGGTAGGATTGTATTAGGCTTAGAACTGTATCTCTAATGCCGTAGTGCTCGAGCTTCTGAAGCAAAATAAGGTGATCGACGCAATCAAAGGCCTTGGATAGGTCACAAAAAATTCGACTTTGTTTTTTATTCGACTTATCGATGCTAGATAATAGTTTTTCCATCAGGCCTGCAATTGCATCTATGGTGGATAGTGACTTGCGGAACCCAAATTGCTTTGGCGTAAGGATGTTGTGTTCGGCAAAAAAGGTATTTAGCCTCTGAAGAATTAATTTTTCAAATATCTTGCTAAAAGATGGCAAAAGTGATATTGGCCGGTAGTTGTTTATGTCTTCCCGGGGTCCCTTTTTATGGATAGGAATCACTTTTGCCATCTTCATTTTAGTTGGGAAAATTCCAGAGCCAATACATTTATTGAATAAAGAAGACAGATGTTCGGCCACCGGGACAATACTGCTCTTCATTATTCTTATCGAAATAGACCAGAGGTAGGTAGAGTCCTTGATTTTTATAGAATTACCTATTTTTATAATTTCTTGTGGCGTCGTATACATAAATTTTAAAGTCGCCTTATTTCTATTGCAATAGCTTGATAGAAGGTCAGAAGAAGTTTGGGTCGTCTCAAATAAGCTAATATTGTCAACTTTTGGAAGGCTGAATTGGTCGTTAAAGAGCTCTGCAACTGCACTAGCGTCAGATATTGTTTGACTGTTTGAATTTAACCTAATCACATTTTCTGTAGAAGAACTCCTACGACACTCTTTGCTTATAATATTCCAGACAGCTTTGATTTTATTTTCCGTCCTGCGGTGCGGTCGGAAGATAATGAGGTGCGGTCTGCTCGGACAACCTCTAATTTGTCGCTTGTGAAGAATTGCAGGATTCCAGATAAACGCCTTGATCTTGGTGGCACAGATTTATTGTACGTTTTACTACGATACAAAGCGCACGCGAGCGAAATGTAATTATACGAAAACGGTAATTACGGCAGCGGCGATATCGACCGTCTGCTCCGATCGTAAGACAGTTTGACGTGTAAGTGGCGGCGTTCGACCAGTCCTCTCTTCACTAGTTGGTTGCGTTCAGCGGCGTCGCTCGGTATAAAGTTGCCACGCTAGAAAGTTTAGGCTAAGTACGAAACATTTATGGTTATAAATTCCAATGTTGTTCACTAAAATAACGCATCTTTTAACATTTCTATCACAGTTACTGTGATTCTGGAAAGTCTTACCGGGAAAAACTTGGGGTGACACAACCGATTTTCTTTTTGTTTTATTCATTGACACACTCGTGGTAACCACCATTCATACAGTCTACCCAATTTCAGCGCTACCGCTTCCGTATTATAGGTGGAGAAAAATCGAGGCTGGAGGGGTTCCTGCCGCCCGTCGTTTCCGCAGCCGAAATCGGGATTACGTACTCCCGGGACGGGAACTTTCCGCCTTTGTTTATGACCAGCCCAATAAAAGTTTTCCGTTTTATTATGCCTTACGGTCGGCCGCCACGCACGCCTCTACCCGTACGGAGTACCACGAATCTCCTCAACTGGTACGACCACTAACATTTCGTATGGTTCGTAAAGTTCTTGTGAATGTTTCTTCACTGTTTGTCTGCAGTCTGTCCATTATTTTTAGAGTTAACATTTTTGTGTAACGAAGATGGCGCATCTACACTTCGAGACCTATATATGTATCGTTATAATAATTACAAGTAAATATTTTATTTTATTTTATTTTCTTAAGGATAACTTACAGATAATTTTGTAGTAAACAAAAATAGGAATCTTAGAGCCATTTACAAGTTACCACTGATAATGACAATAATAATAACGCGAATTTAGAACTGATATTAAGCATAAAGAAGATATTAAACAAGAAGATATTAAATTGTACAGTAGAAAACATGTTGACATAAACAACACTGTAATAAAAGAAGAAAATACTAAGCCTGGTCACCACAAAATCGCCCTACAACCTGCTTCCTTATAGTATCTATATTCGTGAAAAAGGGGTCAATATCAATGTCAGCATTCAGGATGTTCAAAGTTTCGCATACCCTTATAAAATAAGAATTACGCTTGTATTTGGTTTTAAAGCCAGGTACAAGAAGGAGTGCGCTATTTCTAAGTGCCCGGCTAGGAGTGCGGAGAGATATTTTACATAGATAGTAGTTCAGGACAATCAATCGAGCCATTTAAAATTCGTAGTAAAAGAATAAAAACACGACTGCCGTTACAAAAGGTGAACTATTGCATTTATAATAATTTCTATTGCGGTTTTTTATGAAATATGTGTGGTTTATGTATTTATCCATATAGATACATATATATTTTTGAAATATACTCAATCCGATCTTTCAATTAACCTTTCAATTGAACGATATATTTACGGTAATTTATATACGTCAATGACATGGAATTCAACACTAACAAGTGCTCTGTTTTAACCATCACTAAGAAGAAAACACCTTGCTTTTTCCCATACACAATAAGCGGGTCAATTTTAAAAAGGTCAACCGAGGTGAGGGACCTGGGAATTACATTTGATACACAGTTGAACTTCCGTGCACACATTACAAATATTTGCAATCGTGCTAGCAAAATGGTCGGTTTTGTTATTCGCATATGCAAACAGTTTAATAATATTCATGTAATGTTTCTACTATATAATTGTTTAGTCCGTAGCATACTTGAATATAACTCGGTCATCTGGTGTACAAGTGAAAACAAATACATTCAGATGGTAGAGCGTATTCAAAGAAAATTTTTAAGATATATTTATTACAGAAAATACAATATTTATCCATACTTATTTCCGTCAGATTTTGTGCTAGGAATGGTAGGATACAACAGTCTTGAAACTCGTCGATATATTTCACTAATTATATTTGCATATAAACTTATTCAAGGAACAATTTATTTGCCAGAGATACTATGTAAGTTTGAATTGTACGTACCGGTAAATTACACAGCGAGGAGATCGCATCTATTGTTTAATGTGCCGTACCACCGTACAAATATTTTTGTAGACAGGCCAGTGGGAAGGGTTATAGCTCTTCTTAATTCCTTACCCACTGAAATAGATATCTTTTGTACATCCCTTTGGCAGCTAAAAAGGCATCTACCTGCTATCTCATGTTTATCATAATCTGTCTTTTATTTAGTTTTATATTTTTATGTTCTTTTCTTGTTCAATGTTAGCATTAATTTAGTTATGTAGTCATTTATTTTTAGACTTACACTCCAGCTTAATATTCAAGGGCGAATTGGATTCATCTGTAATGCCCTTGAATACTATTTGAAACTAATAAATAAATAAATAAATAAATAAACGTTGTGACATTTGGACATGTAGACAACTACTTGCTCGATATTCAGAGCGTTAATACTTGATAACACTCAATACATCATAACGATTCTAACAATACTAAACACTTCTAAATCCGTTAAAGCGTTTAGAAGTTATGGTGGAATAAAGAAACAGAAAACATGCATAGATGTACCCTGAATATATTACACTCCTTTTTTGTCGGGCGGTCGCGTAATAAAAATGTTATCAATATAATGTTTTCCAGACATTTAGGGTATAGTATCATGCAACACTTTCGATGTGTCATATACAACGGGCGAAACCGTCAACCCAGGAAGTTAAAGCGATATGTAATTTTTAATTCAACCTAGAATGAACGTAGAAACTTAGGGACATCACAAATCACTGTCTAGCTACGCCAACTCGCCCGTAAGAAGCCAACGCATTAGCGCGAGGCACTGGGGACTGAATGCAGCGGGTCGACCTCGCGGCCTCACTACTAGATTTGGCCGAAATTCTCCGTCCCCTAGTCTGGTCCCAGGTTCGAGGTCGTTTACGAGGACTCTATTAGTTTGAACGAGGACTTATTTAGTTTGAATATTTTGCGGACAGAAACGCCCCTTCCCTGCTTTTGTCAATCGGTATCGGGGGGCCAACGGATCGATTCAAGGATTGGAAGCATCAGATCGACAAATACCCTCCGGTGCTATAGGAAACATACATCTCCGGAAATCCTGGTTATTAGGCAGCTGGGCATTCGATACCTTGCAAAAAAGAAAGCAACTAGAGTTGTCAACTACAACGGGCGAGCCCGTCTCCTCAGGAAGTTTTAACGATTAGTCGTTCTAGCTCCCTGGAGTGAGCGCAGAAGACTTGGACAAAACAGTCCACCGTCAAGCTCCGCCACAAACCCGTATAAGGTCAACGCCTTAACCACGAGATAGCCAGGAGTGTTACCCAGCGAGCTTACACTCACGCTCTTCCTTCCAATTGCGACCAAATTACTCCGTTCTCTCATTTGGTTACGACTTCGAGGTCGCTTGCGCGGTCCTCTCCCTTACGAAGCGGTGAAACGGTGTATACCGAATCTATCGCGGACCACGGCATCCTTTACCCGGATGTACACTTAGGATCGGGTAGCCGATGGTCGTTTCAAGAGCAGTCGCCGTAAGATCCGCAACCACCCCCGCTCTATAGGAAACATTACTGCTTCCAGACTCCCTCGACTGTTAGTCAGAGTGCACAATCGATTAGCTCTCACAGACGGTCCAGGAGCATCAGAAGGTTGACTCCTAGGGGAAACTAGCCCTGAGGCCAGAGTCGCACTTCATGCATGGAGACCGCCGGATGGGTGTTGTCCCGTGAGTGTGACCAACCCTGAACAGAATGGGTCTTCGTGGCCAACTCAGCAAGGGCCCATCAGCTCCCAAAGAAGAAAGCAGTGTCTTCGATATAAATCCATGTGTTGGTTGTGTTATGACAGTCGTCATTTGATAGCTTATTTTTCTCGTTTTTCTTCTTTGGGGCCGCCAGGAATAATACCTGTAGGGCCCGTAACGCAGAGAAGATTTTGTAATATTAATTTAGCGAAATAAATTATATAAAATCTTTCATTAATACACTCCACAAAATAGTACCTATCTATGTTTTAGTGGCTGTATTTGATTCTTACGAATTTTTTTCCATTCTGATATTATAGAGAATTATAAAATTACGAAATTGTACCCGGAAAAGAAATGGTATGTGATAATTATGAAACCAAGATTTTTTCTAAAGAATAATCATTGTTATGATTTATTATTACACGATGTAATATATTATTACACATGACATAATATAACAACTTACGATAATCATTTCCAGAATATCGACCTATTTAACATGAAAGAGAATAAATTTAAGCAAAGCATATACTTAAAATTAATCGAAAATGCGACATAGACATTTCTCATGGGATACTATTGTCTTAGGGACTACTTGGTTTTTCGTTCGTTGTTCTTTAACTGTATATAATAGGTTTATATGATGGAATAATTTTTTCTTAATTTTCTTAACTTTTCAAATTTTTCAAATTTTTATTTTTTGTACTGCACATTATTACTTAAAATCTATTAACACCCATTCCTTCCTTTTCCTTTCCTTTTCCCCTCCCAACCCCCACAGAATGCACTGTGCGTATTGGAGACTTAACTAACTAAAACTATTGTTGAAAGCATGTCATCGGCCAGAAATATTGTATTTAATGTAATTGTAATATTTTTTTGTAGCGCTGTATGTTTTCCCTGTTAAATAAATAAATAAATAAAATAAATAAATGATATATTATTCATACATTCATTCATTTATTTTATAATTTATTTTCAAAAACCCGATCTGGGTACAGAAATTACTTATCTTATGGTATTTCTACAAATAAAATTACATTTCAAATTACTCATAAAATTATAAAAAAGTCTATAAGAACACTAATAATTGAAAAAAACATAGAAATTCAAAAATTCAATAACAAAGACATAAAAACTATAAAAATAAAAAACAACAGAAATAATGAACAAACATAGAGAAACAGCAATTCAATAACAAAAATATACACAAACTAGAAAAATAGAAAGCATCCAAAGAGTTCTACATAAACTACATTTAATAAGGATCAAACTAACATAAAAAAAATATACGAATAAAATTATCAAAATATAAATATCAGAAATTTAAATTACAAATATAAAATCAATTAGAAAATAATAATAAAAAAATATCTAAAAATGTTCAAATTTAAATAATCAAATTATGTAAAAATAATTATAATCAACGTAATGAAATAATAGTCAGAAAAGTAATTTACCGACTTTTATTCCACATTTTTAACGACATTTATTCCACACTGCCCAACAAAAAGGAGCGTAATGCGTTTAGGGTTTATGTAAATAATATGTTTTCTGTTTCTTTATTCCACAATAACTTTTAAAAGTCACCATCTCCATACATATCAAGCATCGGTCTATCACGCATCGGTTGTCCTCGGTTGACGGTTGACGCATCGGTCGATGACACCGAATATAATGGTAGCAATGGCGCAATATAATGGTATGGAGGTGCTGACGCCACGCGTTAGATTACGAAGCAGTCTGGCCATATTATTATGTTTCGAGTTCCTTAATGTGTCCACTGTCTACTGATAAATTTTAGCTTTTCCAAAACACTTTAAGGGTACTGATTAAAATTACAACTTTCCTAGTACGCCAGCGCCAGGTGTCCGCAATCTGGCCTGCTGACTGTACCCCGGCAATCTATGGTTAAAATACATACTTCTAATCTGAAAGTATCAGCTTTTCCAAAACGCTTGCACTTTTTTGTCGCCGACTATATCTCATGATACCATGCCAAAACAGTAATGAGACAATACTGTGAAAGCAGCTGAAGAATGTAATGGAATCAACATACCGTTACTGTTAAAGCTCACTGCAGTATGTACGAGTACTGTTGGCAATCGCGCTGGAGTAATTGTTTTGAAGTGGTTGCACGTTATCGATGAAGCGCACATCGCATATATCGGCAAATGAATAGTCCTTTGAACGCTCTGCCCAGAGACCGTCGCGTGGAATTCGCCTGAGTGCCTAATTGAACTGGTCTGAGTGTGCGCCCACAATGCTTCAAAATTAATTGCTAGTCGACATTCACTAGTTTAATGGGTAGTAAAATGTAGTGTTATGTTAATGTTAATGTTAAAAAGCGTTATGTTTAATGTTAGTATAGTTCAAAAATTGAAAAGAGTACAATAATACCCAGCAGGAGACCATAACTTCGATTAAATTTGACAGCTTCCGAGCCAACCCATACTGACCATACATTTGTCGAATGATGAAATGAAACAGATATCAAATTGATTAAATAATCATTGATTGGTGAAGGTTGATTGATGTTGATTGATTGGTGATGATTGACTGATGATGCTTGATTGATGACAATTGATTAACAATAATTGATTGATGATGATTGAATGACGATGAGTGATTGATGAAGGTTAATTTAGTATGGTGATTGGTGATGATTTCTGATGATTTATTGATGGTGATTGATGATGATGATTAATAGATTGATTATTGATTGATTGATGTTTGATTTATTAATTATTAATGATTGATTGATGATTAATTGATTGATTGATGATTGATTGATGATGATTGATTGATGATGATGACTGATTGACGGTAATTGGTTTATTATAGTTGATTGTTGATGATTGATTACTGATGAATGATTGTTGATGATCGATGTTGATTGATTGATGATAATTAATCGATGATTATTGATTGATGATTGGTGGTGATTGATTGATTATAATTCATTGATGACACAGTTGATTGATTGATGATTGACTGATTTATGATTGATAATTGACTGATTGATTGATCCATTGATCGATCGATTAAAAGACGCCTTTTTACGGAAATTATAGATGTAGTTAATTAATACATTACTACTTCCATTATAGATATATTAAAAAAATATTTCTATGATGGAACGATGTTTTACAACGACCTATTTATATACTTCTCCCATATAATTTTTGAAATGTATTAAAATTATATGTAGATAATATTTGTTTACGAAAAAAAATCGGTTGTCTGTAAAGTCGGTTTACTGACGATAGTTGAACGTGACAACGTCATAAGAAAATACTGATGGAATGGTTGCATTTTTCAAAAGAAAATTTAAATTTTATTTGTTTGATTGATATTTTGTATGGATATAGAGAAGGAGGTAAATGTAATTCACAATTGAATTGATGAAGTTACATTTATTTGTACGCCTAAATACAATTATGTCATTTTTTTATTTTTATTTAAAATGTACATAGTCTTTACAAGTATGAATGTGTGTTGAGCAATTGTTTTACAACTTTTATTTACAACTTTTAAACATGTGTGATATTTAACTTCTTACAATTTGTGTTATTCTGTTGAGAATAGGACGATGATAGGAAAAGTAGGAAATGAAAGGGAGTGTTTCGAGTACAATGTGTCTTGAAAAAGTCAAATCGATGGTGGTGCCTCTTAGTGTTGTTGACTTATTAACGTCTGATGCACAATTGAGATTGAACATGTCTTTCATGAATTTGATAAATATTTCGTCATTTTTCACGTTTGTGTTGAAGTCGCCACAAAGAAGAATTGGTACATCGGTATCAACTTCCATGATGGGATGTACATACTGGCTGCTGTAAACATACGGAAATAGTGCTTGATGCAGCAGAACACTGATGCTAGAGATACTTGTTCCAGGATGAATATAAACTGGGCCAAGAACCATTTTAAACGTGGTATCAGCGGTGAAGCATGTAACTTCTGCCAAGCAAACGGCACCAGTGTTTCTAATAAGGCGGGTTGTATCCGACAGTTCAACGTTGAGAATTTTGGCGGTGGATGTCGATGATAAGTTTCTATAAATTGCCACTCCACCTGCTGCGTTTGTTTCAGAATCTGATCGATTATTCTGCCGGGTTACACATTCAAAATTTTCAATTGAAATTGGATCACAATTGTCACGCATCCACGTTTTAGTCAGAATCAAATAATCAGACCTTGGAATGCTGCGTCTTGCGGGCGGCTTAAATGGAACGTCTCAGAGCGAGGTAACGCCGCATGAGTCATGGTTTTTCGTGCGTGCAGCCGGCTCCATCGAATTATAAAACGTTGTCGCTTCAAAAATATGCCATAAATCACCTTTCGTCGAACCGAATTTTATGGTTTTGCGACTATTGGAAGTCGTTCATTATTTGCTTTTAAAGTATTTTTTCCTGGTTCACTTAATTTTTACCGACTTCAAAACTGTTATAAGTGCAGAAGCCATGTCATGGTAAAACTTAGTACCGGCTATCATAATTGAATGCGTATACAAAATTTCGTGTCTGTGCTGTTAATCGTTGAGAAGTTCCCTAGTTGAAATCCAACCCTTGGTGCCGCAGTCCTGTCTTAGTGAAACTTAGAACGGGCAGTCGTAATTGAAGGCATATACAAAATGTCGTGTCTATGCTGTATACCGTTGAGAAGTCCCCTCGTCGGTAACCAAACCTGGGTGCAACATCCATGTCATGGTGAAACTTAAAACGGGCTATCCGAACTGAATGCGCATACAAAATTTAGTGTCTGTGCTGTTAAGCGTTATGGAGTCTCCTCGTCGGGAACCAACCCTGGGCGAAGCAACCTTGTCATGGTGAAATTTAAAACGCACTATCATAAATATATGCTTATACAAAATTAAGTGTCTGTGCTGTTGACCATAAAAGAGTAGCCTCGTCGGGAGCAGGGTGTAGAATCAGGTTATGCTTACCATAAAAAAATGCATCATCATTGGAACTGAACCAACATGTAAAGTTTCAACTTCATATGATAATATTTGAGAAGTTCCCTCAATTTCTCATTGCTTCCATCATAAGAACAGGATTTTTATATAAATAGGGCAAATCTGGAAGTATATCCTTTCAAATAAAAAAGAATTTTCGAAATCGGTTCATAAATGACGGAGTTCTGAGGTAACAAACATTTTTTAAAATACATTCGATTTGATAACCTTCTCTTTTTTTGAGGTCGGTTAAGAAGGATTACGTTCGGCGCTAAAGATAAAACACTTTCAAATATCGCAAGTTTATGAAATTAGTATCACCGAAAGCCATTTTTCCTACACTTTTTGGTAAACAAATGGTTTGCATAGTTTCAATGTATTAACAACTTAGATTGACGACTACAGCGGGCGAGCCCGTCACATCAGGAAGTTTAAACGATTAGTCGTTCTATCTCCCTGGAGTGAGCGCAGAAGACTTGAGGACAAAACAGTCCACCATCTAGCTACGCCACAAGCCCGTAAGAGGTCAACGCCTTAACCGCGAGATAGCCAGGAGTGTTACCCGGCGGGCCTGCACTCACGCCCTTACTTCCAATTGTGACCAGATTACTCCGGTCTCTCGATTGGTTACGAGTTCGAGGTCGCTTGCGCGGTCCTCTGCCGTACGAAGCGGTGAAACGGTGTTTACCGAATCTATCGCGGACCACAGCGTCCTTTGCCCGGCTGTTCACCCAGGATCGGGTAGCCGATGGTCATTTCAAGAGCAGTCGCTGTAAGGTCCGCAACCACCCCCGCTCTATAGGAAACAGACTCCCCCGACTGTTAGTCAGAGGGAGCTAACGGGCCCATGATGAGGTGGCCACGATGACCCATGTGTTCAGGGTCGGTCACACTCACGGGTCAACACCCATCCGATGGCCTCCACGCATGGGGTGCGAACCTGGGTAGGACACTGGGTCAACCAGTCTCCCCTGGGAATCAAACCTCTGGCGCTCCTGGACGGTCTGCGCACCGAGCGGCGCAAGCCAATCGACTGTGCTCTCCGACTAACAGTCGGGGGAGTCTGGGTACTGTATTGTTTCCTATAGAGCGGGGGTGGTTGCCTACCTTACGGCGACTGCTCTTGAAATGACCATTGGCCATCCGATCCCGGTTCAGAGTCGGGCAAAGGACGCCTTGGTCCGCGACAGATTCGGCGTACACCGTTTCACCGCTTCGTAAGCGAGAGGACCGCGCATGCGACCTCGAACTCGGAACCAATCGAGACACCAGAGAAATCTGGTCACAATTGGAAGCAAGGGCGCGAGTGTCGGCCCGCCAGGTAACATTACTGGCTATCTCGCGGTAAAGGCGTTGGTCTCTTGCGGGTTGTGACGTAGCTGGACTTTGGATTGTTCTGTCCAAAGTCTTCTACGTTCACTTCAGGGCGACAGAACGAAAAATCGTTAAAACGTCCTGTGGGGACGGGCTCGCCCGTTGTAGTTGACACCGCAAGTTGTTAGTCAGAGTGCACGGTCGATTGGCTTACGCTGCACGGTGCGCAGACCGTCCAGGAGCGCCAGAAGGTTGATTCCCAGGGGAAACTGACCATAAGGCCAGAGTCGTACCCAGGCTCGCACTTCAAGCGTGGAGGCCGTCGGATAGGTGTTGACCCGTGAGTGTGACCAACCCTGAACAGAATGGGTCTTCGTGGCCAACTCAGCAAGGGCCCATTAACTCCCAGTTTCAATGTATTAGGCGGGAAGCGCTGATCTGAGGCGAAAAGCTTTGTGGCTAGGGAGCAATCGGTAGTGCAGTCATCAGGTAGGCCAGTATGACTAGCGATGAGTAATTTGCTTTGTAGTCGATAGGCCACAATGCCTTAGCCCTACTCTCATGATGGAAAATATTAAATTTGAATTTCGCTCAACCATCAATAACCGATACGCGTTCCCTGTTTACATAATGAAGTATTGGATGCAGAAGGGGGTCTGCAAGCAGTCGCACAGTATACCAATCAGCTTAAATTACGGGAAATCGGATGATATGGGTCGTAGATTATGGATCCGTATTTCCTTCATTAGGAGATGTTCGAAGCGCTGGCTATGCGGTGCTAGGAAGGAGGGAGTTGGGGTAGAAAGGAGTCGGGGAATCCGTGGGAGGGTGGGGGTAGGGGAGGTGGCGGGTCGCAAGAATCCCCGAAACATTTTACTTTGTACCTCAGAAATAAGATGGCGTACAGTGTTGTCCTAATATTATTAGCCTTGGTTTACTTGCCCAGCCGACCACCCGATGAGAACGGAAAGTGTTGTAGATAAATAGATAGAAATTCTTTATTTCGTATTTTTTTTTTATATACCACAGGCGAACTTACTGCCTAATTTACAATCTCTTACAGCCAACCTTCGTGAAAGTGTAAGGCTTTAGATGCCAGTAGAGTAATATAAACAAAAGAAACTTATACATAATAAAAAATACCAAATGCAATTATTTTAAAATGTAATTAGGATTTGGAGAATATTCTCAAGGAGCGGAGGATAGGAGAGGATGGGATAAGACGTAGGATTACTAGGAATTTAGAGACATGACATGCTTTTTAAGGGACACTTGAAAAGTAGAACCCATTGGTGCGTTTCTGATCTTAAAGTATGATTAGTGCGCCCCCTGGTGGTCCCATTTGAAACACAATCTGCTTTTACCATGAACAAATTCTGCCTGCATGCCAAATTTCAGCTCAATCGAATGAAGCGTTTGAGCGTTTTCGTAGATGAATACACATAGACGCATAGATATACGGAAGTGCGTTCACAATACTTTCCTTTGAAAGGAAAGTAAAAAAACTTTTATTATTATTATTATTGTATATTGCTTATTTATTTACAAGCATAAAATAAATACAAACCGTAGTTTCGCTCTCACTTTCATTCCAACATACGAAAAAACCTACTGTGCTAGTAGAGAAAAGGTCCATCTACACATCGTTGCAAAACTTTCTGATGTATATATTGCCTTGATTCATACGCTAGTGCCCATCGCCATCAAAATGTATTTTCGCAACATATCAATCATGTCACTGTTCGCATTACGTTCTTGTCTGGAGTTGCTACGAGTATGTCTTAATTTCGATGAGGTATTTCTTTTGCTATATTATGCGAGACATGTGCTGTTAAACAAAAACAATAATGAAAAAAAAATAGTTTAAAAAAAAACGCTAAAACACGCTTTTGGGCTATGATATGATATTCACATACACACGGCTATGATACGATATTCCATCATGGAATGCCAGTGCCTATCTTCCGGCTTCATCATCAGACCTTGAAACCTAATCGTGGTCAAAGTTCATTCCAAACACAGTCCAAACACGATACGTCTAAACACGATGTTCCATCATGAAGTTCCAGTTCATATCTTCCGACTCCATTATCAGATCAGTTCGACAGTACCATATTATTGTATTGTCATCAGAACTACATACAGCTGCCAATTTTCATGACGCTACGATCCTTGGAAGATGGTTTAATTAGTTACCATAGATTCCATTACATAGTTAGTTACATACATATTGAGATGTGAACCACAACGGGCGAACCCGTCACCGCAGGACGTTTTAACGATTCATTGTTCTATCGACCGTGCAGTGAGCGTAGAAGACTTTGGACATTACAAATCCGACGTCTAGCTACGCCACAACCCGCAAGAGACCAACGCCTTTACCGCGAGATAGCCAGTAATGTTACCTGGCGGGCCGACACTCGCGCCCTTGCTTCCAATTGTGACCAGATTTCTCCGGTCTCTCGATTGGTTCCGAGTTCGAGGTCGCTTGCGGGATCGGATAGCCAATGGTCATTTCAATAGCAGTCGCCGCAAGATAGGCAACCACCCCCGCTCTATAGGAAACAATACAGTTCCCAGACTCCCCCGACTGTTAGTCGGAGAGCACAATCGATTGGCTTGCGCCGCTCGGTGCGCAGACCGTCCAGGAGCGCCAAGGTTTGATTCCCAGGGGAGACTGGTTGACCCAGTGTCCTACCCAGGTTCGCACCCCATGCGTGGAGGCCATCGGATGGGTGTTGACCCGTGAGTGTGACCGACCCTGAACACATGGGTCATCGTGGCCACCTCATCATGGGCCCGTTAGCTCCCAGTTAGTTACATACAGGTCGACCTAATAAAAGCGTGTCTGCCTATATGACTGCCCTTACAAGTGAACTGTTGTAATTAGAATTACCTATTAGGGAAAAAATCGCGCTAAAAACACGTTTTGTAAGAGTTCGCCCTGCGCCCTGCGCCAGGAAGTATCTTGAAACGATCGCGCGCCGCTGCTCTGCCGCCGCTTTTTAGTCGATTGCCCTCGGTGCTCAAGTAATAAATAATAATAATAATAAAACTCTTTATTCTTAAGAAAAGGCGAGCTTATTGCCTGCAGGCAATATTTTAGAACTAACCTATACTATTGTATGAACATTATTTGCGAGTAGACTACATAACTTAACCTATATAAAGAGTATGACAAATAAAATAATAGAGGATAGAAAGAAATATATACTTTACTCTCTATGGGCAAGGTTTGCCACATCAAATTAATCTAACACCTATAACGACGCTAAAGTTTAAAAAGGAGGGGAATGAGAGGGGAAAGGGATTTTATCTGGCAGATTTCAAATGCTCTCTGAATCTGTTTTTAAATGTTGTTGTGCTTGGCGCGGTTTTTACATTTTTCGGCAAAGCATTCCAAAGACGGACTCCATGCACAGTGAAAAAAAATGAGAAGAAGTCACTTCTGTGACTAGGGAGAGAAAGTAGCAGGTTATCCTTTGATCTCAGAGGGCGTCCATGAGCCGATAGTGGAGTAAATCTGCCGGTAAGATAATTGGGAGCGACGCCATCCAAAATGTTTATGTATTAAAAATGTTAATGTCTCTTAAAAATGATTTCTTGTGTTTTATGTATTTTTCCGTATAGAGACATATATATTTTCGAACTATACTCCATCAGACTTTTCATTTGATACTAATCACGATGCATTTATCCTAATTTATATATATTTGGACATTTAGATAACTATTTATTCGATATTTGAGCAATTTGACATTTTAATCATGCTGTAACACTCGGGATGACATAACGATTCTAAAAATATTACACACTTTGACATCGGTAGAAGCTTTTAGAAGTTATGGTGGAATATGACTGATTCTGCGCATAAGTAAACCTTTTACCAGAGACAACACCATTAAAATACTCTACAATGCATTTGTTCGTAGTGTCCTAGAATTCGGAAGTGTAGTTTGGAGTCCCCAGTATGCTGTTCACGTAGATAGGATTGAGAGGGTACAAAAGAAAAAAGATGTTTAAAATCATTAGACTTTCGGACAGGTAGCCTCTGCACCGACTACGCAGAGAGAGTAAAAACACACAAATTGCATTTTCTGTATTCAAGACGAAAATTCTTAGACAGCATTTTCTTATATAAAATTATTCATAACCACATCAACTCTGCACCCCTTTTGGAAAAAAATCTTTTTAAAATCCCGCGGTCTTCCTCCTCACGTTCAAAAGATACTTTCTATATTCCCTCTATTCATTCAAACTACGCAAAAAATACCTTCTTCAGAAGCTCTTGCATGTGTTATAATGAAGTTTTGAACGACATATGTAGATATATTCTCAGTGTCAATTACTTTCAGGAAACAATTGAGTGATTTGTTGTTGCAATAGTTTTAGTTTACAGCTAATAATTTAGGTACTCGTACTAAATGAAAATAGTTCGATCCGACTAGAAATTTACATTGTGTGTAAATTTACATTTACAAGTTTTGTTAAAATTAATGGTACTGTAGGTCTATTTGTTTAAGTGTATTTGTTAAAACAATTGTTTATGATTGTTTTTTACCTAAATAAAAAAAATGAATAACGAAACGGAAAACATACATACATGAACACATAATGCTCATTTTTTTTGGGCAGTCGTGTACAAAGTTATTTAAGTCGGATATTTCTAGATAAATCCTACCGACTTCGAAATTATTAGCGAGTAACACAACGATAATTTAAAAAAATAATATCCAAAAATATGTTATAATATTTTCCAAACAATGGCCTCGATTGCGCGTCTTCGCGAACTAAAACAATAATTAATTTACGAGTATGCAGCGATATAAGCCAATACATTAAGAGCGGAATATTAAATTAATTAAACTAATTCAGACGATTTTATGTCCGGCAGGTAGTTAGTTTAGGAAAAGATATGATGGTTAATTTTACACGCTCTGCACTGCTCTGTCTCGTTTGCATGAACTATTTTTCGATATTAGTTCATAAAGAAACGCAACGCATACCGGCAACATTGATTCATAGAAGTTGAAAAGATTGTGGTTAAAATTGTTCCACCTCTCGAAATATTGGACTTAAAGACTTGGAATTTGGTATACAGATTTAGGCCCTGTTGAGCCGCAATCACATTATTGAATTTCGGTTGGAATTATTCATATACAAGCTAAACTAGTTATATAATAAATTCCGCCACACATTTAATTTATTGTAGCACGACGGGCTTAGTCGGTGACTTGATTCAATTTTATGGTGCGTCCGCAGGGTCAGGGCTCGGGAGCCGGTCCCGACCCGATGGGTGCAGGGGTCGGCGCTGTACCTTGCCGCGCACCCTGCTCACCCCGCCATATTAACGCCATCGATTGGCGCTTGGCTCAAACCCTTCATTAGCCAAGAAACAAACCGCGACGCCTGAGGAATTGCAATAGATGAACACAGCTGGGTTCGTCCGCCGGCCGAGAGAGAGCGCTGATCGATTTTTTAATGAAATTAATATTCAGATGAAATCAGTCTTTGGCTACCCGCCGGGAAATTCTTAAGGTAACACAACCGCTTTTTCTATTGTGTCAACTTGAATTAGTCCCTTTGATATTAGTCTACCTATCAAGATTCGTCCAGCTCTAATTAAGGCCGTGAGGTTAATTTTCCATTAAAACTCACTATCAACTAAACCAAAATCAAATTGCGATGATTTGGCACGGCGACCAATAAAACTACATTTTAATATGTATTTATTAGATGTATTCTTTTACTTCATTGACTAAGTTTTCACCATTTTAAACTTTACCGTATGTTTCCCCTTCATTTGCGGCAGAGTCCGTGTTTTCTGAGTTTTCGATTGAATCTATAGAGATTCAAGGTAAAATAAAACCAGAGATCTAGCTTTCTTCTTATATTTAGTATTTTGACACACTTTTATGACAGTTAGGAATGTGGTACAGTAGGATATCGTTTATCTGAGGTAATGTAGACCGAGGGTACCTCGGACAATCGAAAACTCGGAAAACACGGACTCTGCCGCAAATCGAGGTTGTAGGTTTAAGGTTGCCTGCCTGTAGGAGGCCTGTAGGTTGTGGTTTGTATAATATATATTAGAGAGTTCTTAAAACGACTGTATGGGACACTGAGGTTTAGTTTTTTCAAAGCTATTACTCTTTCCGAACTGGACTATATTCACCGAAGCCCTTGAAAATCCTTCAGTGTCCGCATAATAAATATGAAAGAAATCCCCTATTAATGCCGAAATCGTTCCGCCAAGATGGCGCTGATCAAATAAATTCGAAATTAATGAAGTGGAGGGCTTTTCGGATGGAGCCGCGGAGTGATGAAGAGATGGAGGGATGGAGGGATGGAGCGGTTTAGTGATGGCGGCCTATTCGCGGCAGCGTTTTAACAATGCAAACAATTTTATTGCTCTTCTCACTCTCTCCCCGGCGGAGTGAGCGGATCAGCGCCTGACTGCAGCAATTTATCAGCGAAATTGAGGCCCATAAAACGGTGGCAGCTTATTTCTCGATTAAATTTCGCGGATTACCTGGTATTTATGATATGGCCCGACGAAATTGTAGACTAGGAACTCAATTAAAATCAGTTTTTTTGAGAACATTAGTTTTTCTAGTTTTCTTTTAAGTGTGTAATATTTTTCTATTAAATTGGCAAGGCCGGACGTAAGTAAGAAACACAGGAATAATATCCATGGTATTAAGCTGCATTTAATTGCATTAAACGGAAGCTTCTACGCGGATTCGCAGACAGGCGTTCATATACCAGTGTTTAATGTATACTAGACAGCACCTCGCAGAAACTGCAATTAATGCAGACATTCACTCGCATCATTCCCGTGGTAGCTCCCTTTTATGCGTACCCCGAATACGACTGGCAAAAGTACAGAAAAGCTACTTGTATCTTAGAATTAAATTCTATCACTCCCTACAAAATTTAAACAGCTGAGGACATAAAATTAAAAAAAAACATCAAGGAGATGCTGATAGGCCACTCTTTCTATAATCTGGCCGAATTTGAAGGCCATGATTTTTCAAATATTGTGCCCTTTAAAATAACCTAAAAAGTAGAGCTTTATTGTCTGATTAGTTTATATGGTCTTATATCTGTACTTTTAAGAGGCGGGCAAAGGACGCTGTGGTCTGCGATAGATTCGGTAAACACCGTTTCACCGCTTCATAAGGGAGAGGACCGCGCAAGCGACCTCGAACTCGTAACCAATCGAGAGACCGGAGTAAGCTGGTCACAATTGGAAGTAAGGGCGTGAGTGTCGGCCCTCCAGGTAACATTCCTGGCTATCTCGCGGTTAAGGCGTTGGCCTCTTACGGGCTTGTGGCGTAGCTAGACGGTGGACTGTTTTGTCCCCACGTCTTCTACGTTCACTTTCAGGGAGATAGAACGACTAATCTTTAAAACTTCCTGAGGTGACGGGCTCGCCCGCTGTAGTCGACAACCCAAGTTGTACTTTTAGTCTAAAATGCATAACGTAGGATTAATTTGATTATTTACTGACAATTTGAATATTGCGATGAATAATTTTACTACGTATCTTTTCAAATTACTAACTACTTCAAATATTAGGCTTCCGTTTTGATTATTTATATTTATAGTTTGACAAACTAGTAGTTAATTCTTGACTACCTATGTATGCTGAGTAAAGAGTAGTAACAAGACTTATTACCTAACCGAATTATTTTGACACGTCCGAGAGCGGTTTTTAGCCGTCAATTGGACACGACGAAAATGTAATAATAAATCTTGAACGCATACGGTAAAGGACATCGACTGTGTAACGGAGAAAGCGTTATGTATCGGTGCTAATATCTTCGATTTAGTAGAGTCTGGATTTGATTCAAAATGTTCCTGCCATCACGACAAACATCTGCAGCTCGGTGGCTTCTGGACCTTACTGAACCCCTCTCCATTTTGATAGTGGATAGTATAGGCTTACTTCTTTGAGTCTACTAGTCTAGTCTACCTATCAATATTCTTCGAACTTTATTTTAGTCTTTAGTGATAAAATTTTGCCCTGGCAAATTTTGGCGATGGAAAACTCTTATTTACAGGTTTGTTGAAGTAGGAATAAAGTGTAGCTTTCCACGTTAAGTCCGTGTGGAATGTCAAGTATATACACGTTGAACAACAGCGGACCAATGTGAGAACCCTGGGGCACACCAGATGGCGCTCTGTTGAAGTATGATCTGTAGCCCCCCAGCTCTACTGACAATCAGTCTGGCGACTGATTCCCAAGTATGATTCCCAATATGATCCATCTGAGCAAGTCGTCTCCGGGAGCTGATGGGCCCTGTTGCAGTTAGGCCAGCAAGACCCTTGTGTTTAATGGTGGCCCAAACTCACGGGTCAATACCCATCCGGCAGCCTCCACGCAGAATTACGACCCTGGGTAGGACCCTGGCCTGCGGGCCATTTACCCCTAGGAATCAAACTTCAGGCGCATCTGATTGTGCATTCTGACTGATAGCCGGGGGAGTCTGGAAACGGATTTGTTTCCTATAGAGCGGGGGTAGTTGTTAACCTTATGGCAACTGCTCTTGAAACGACCAATCGGCCACCCGATACCGTGTGAACAGCCGGGCAAAGGATGTCGAGGTCCGCGATAGATTCGATAGACCGCTACGAAGAGGACCGCACAAGCGAACTCGAACCGGTAAGGCGTTGGCTTCTTACAAGCGAGTGGCATAACTAGACAGTGGACAGTTTTCTGCCCAAATCTTCTACGCTCGCCTCACTGGAGACAGAACGATCTAATATCGATAAAACTTCCTGGGGTGACGGGTTTGACCGTTGTAGTTGACAGCTCCAGTTGTGCAAGTCGTCTTCGCAAAGTCCTCGTAGCGACGCGGACTTGAAAAACAACGAACACTTCAACATTATTTCTACTTTCTATAATTATTGTTTAAATGAAACCATTCCTTGAAGCTAGCCCCCACCGCATAGGTATTTCCATACCTATTCGTCGTTGTAGTGATACGAGTCATTCTGCTTTGGGAAAATGGGAAGATCAATCCGCGTGGGGTATGCTTATCCCCATCTGGCTCACGTCGAGTGGCGGCTGACTTTTAGGGTCAATCTCGGCGGAGGTTAAACGCTCGCACGACACAATGCAGCACTTGTAAGGACCGCGCCGCTCAACCCAGCCAAATGGCCCCTTTATTGTCACACTTATTTAGGGGGGTTTACCCGTTTGCTGTGCTTTACGAGCAACAGCCTCGCTGGCCGCGCCGACTAATTTGCTCAACGCACGTGGCGTCACTTTATGCCCTGTCCACAAGTAGCAGGTGAAATTAGCGCACATGTTTATATTTCTTATTAGAAGTGCTGTAATGCTGTAGCTTATCGTAGCGATAAATCAACCGAAACAAACGTAAACACATCATTAATCAATGCAATTGCAATATGGTTGCCGGTACGCCAAAGGAGAAATGATCATACAGGGTGAGTTTTTAATTAGTAACATCCTTGTAGTGTGTGTAATGGCCCATAAGTACCATTACATGCGAGGTGTGAGGTGGTGGTATCAACTTACGAGTTATCTCCATATTGAAAGGCGGTTTTGAATGAAGTAGAAGGAATTTATTGATCGAAGGTTTCATATTGCCAGTTATAACGCTTCCCGAACAGTTTACGTTGCCGCGAGTATATTGATGCGCGACTGCGGTTACGAGGATATATGGATTAGGATTTTATGTGTGCTCCTAGTATCATGTACTGGGCACGGCTCGAGTCTGTGGGATTGCAGACTGATGCTTCGTGACTGGGAAAGATAAGGAAAGGAGAACAAGGAGCCGGACCCGTTGACCTAACTCGTGAGAGAGAGTGCCGGGTATGCCGTCGCAACCTTGGGGGAAGGTGTGTAGCGTAGATTTTTACTAATTTTTATTTATTTTCGGTCGATTGTTAAAAAAATATATTATTAATAATAATAATGCATGAGTTTAAATATCCGCAGTGAAATTCGACAATTAGATTCTAATCCCTTTTTTATTTAAATATGTTCAATGTCAAATTATATTGAAACATGAATCGTACTGTTTACATACAACACTAAAAATACATATAACCTAACATACTGTCAAACTAGTCTATGACGTTCCAGTGATATAAATGAATTTAAATGACCGCAGTCGCTAATGCCCGATAAAAACTACGACCTGGCTATCATCCAGTCCACTGGATGTCCATATGGTCTTCGTTCTATTATTTCTATTATTACTATTCCCTTCCCGTTTATCTGTGAAACCCCATCGATCAGTCGTAAAAAATTTATGTACAATCTACAATTTTCCTTATCTTTAAATTTAACCTAACATTCTGTATTATTCGCATGTTTCCTTAACTAGTTTCCAAATTATGAGCACATTTATATAATGGCTGATGTCTAAATCAATGGAGTAGCTAAGCTATCTCTCTTTCAAATTTAATGAGTCCTACGAGATGTCAATCTCGTTACAACATCCACGACTCCTGGACCAACAAGCGATCTTATGTGCTGTCGTTTTTAGTTAACGTGCAAAATCGTATAAATCACGCTTTTACGTTACAACTACTTAACATTTCTAACAATTTCTAAACAAATCACTAAAAACTCGAATATTTATAACCCCAAAAAATATACAACAATGATAATATTGGGTGCTGGCTTCAGCCTAAATAACTAAATAACGCCAGCTTCAGCAAAAATAAACTTACATATTTTTAGTACATCTTTGCCAACAATGACTCTCGGCTATACTTGCCCGTGTTTACAGCTGCATTTGCACAATTATGCACTTATAACTAAACGTCAAAATCTTCCTTGTGTTGTCGCTTTCCTAGAAATCTGCCACCACCACGACGAATGTCTCTTAGAAACCCCAGCCGCTTTACTATCGTACTGAAATTCGAAGCCGTCACTGCATTCTCGTCAAATTTTAATTGTATTACAGAGCCTGTGATCACCGCTCTACCGAACTGCTATCATGAGACCATCACAGCATCCTTGTTAAATGTTTTTCCATTATTTTGCCGCTATGTGTACACCATCGCACAACGTTCGCAAAGTTGTGAAGTCTAATCTGACGTCTTCATTTTTTTATTCATCCGCTCCGATATATATTCGTATATTGCAATACGACAAAATCTTGTACTTCAAATTTAATTGGAAAAGTTGGATTTTTATGTGCCAACTCGCATAGCTCTCTCGATTTCACTTGTTTTAGCACTGGATTTTTAATATCTGTTCGCTTTTTTAGCACTTTTTGTAAAATCGCCTCAATTGCGAGTGTGATGAAGCGTTTCTGTTATACGCGATCTGAGCACTTATTATACGAATTTAAATTATCTGGGCATTGAAATGCTTCATAGCATTCCAATGCCCTCGTTCTCAACTATTTTTCTCACATCTGAGCACCAGATTTTTAATTTTTTTTTCCGAAAACTTTCGTAGGTTTAATGCGTCTGACTGAAAATTTTTAATGAAGTCCGGAAGCTAGTCGTCCATCCCTTATATAACACCCCTATCGATGTGACCTTTTTTACTGATTTAACCCATAACTATTGACTAATCAGTCATTAAACGATCTGATTTATCTATTTTTTCGTTAAATAACGCTCTGCCACGTTGCTAACAAGCGAATTTCTTAATGATAATTCGTGGTTCCAATTCTACATATGATTTTAAGTATTTATTTTACGTATTATGAGAAAATTGATGTTTCATATTCGGCGGGAAATGCCGTACTTTTGACTTGATTTTGCCGCGTTTTCTTCGCGTCGTTTCCGCTTTCGAAGCGTCGTCTGCTCAATAGAACATTTTCGATCCTTCTAGAAGCTTTCCTTGTTTCCTTTTCCATTTTCGAAACAAACAATATAAACTATTTTATTTCAATTTTATTTATTGATAGTATTTTTATCAAGTAATTCCTCTATTTTAATTAAGTGTTTCTAAATTTCCTCATTTTAACAATAAAATTTTATTTTGAGTGGCAATTATTTGGTGATAAATTCTTTTGACTTCTGATTCTGCTTCCATGCATCGATATCGATTATGTTTTCCAATTTCTCTTAGTAATAAATTAAATGTTCTTCAAATGACGTTATCAATATTGCTATTCAATTCTCCCATAATTCCTACTATTTAATGAACCCCTTTTATATTTTTTTTGAAAAACCGATCGGTCGACTTTTTAAGACCATAACCATGCTTCTATTGTCTATTTGTCAATTATTGATTTTTACGGCGATTTTTCGTAAAAATCTCAAAATATGCTAATTTCTTGCCAAATTCTCCGGATTGTCTATATTTAAGCCCCTAATGATGTCCTTATCTCTCAAAAACTACTCAAAACCCTTTATTTATGCGACGATGGCACTGCGCTCTATAGTTTAGCAACTGCCATTTTTTTTTATCTGTCAGTTTTAGTTCCTAATTAAATCGCTAGATGTCACTATGATCTTTTTAAGTACAATTTAATTTTAAAAATTCGATTAATCTATTTTGCGTTTTGCTTAGCGCTGCTAATCGCTCACGTGATGATTTTCAAATGATTACAGGTGATCACTCGGGGAATGATACTTTGGTTGCTTTTTCGTTGGTTTATATAGGCCGGTAAATGATGCAATCCGAAATATTCCGAGTAAAAGTATTGTTTCATCGTGCTGATTCATCGCTGCACTGGTTAAAATAATAGCTGAATTATGTCAGTGTATTTCACTGGAAATCGTTGCATTTGTTGATCGCATATAATGGACTTAAGGGCCATTACATGTGTGAATAAGTACGACAAAATAAGCAACGTTTTATAGTAATTTTTGGGAACAACAATATATATATATATATATATATATATATATATATATATATATATATATATATATATATATATATATATATATATATATATATATATATATATATATATATATATATATATATATATATATATATATATATATATATATATATATATATATATATATATATATATATATATATATTTTTAATAGTATAAAAATCTATATACCTACGCATGAGCTATATACCTACGCATGATGCCACTAATTAAAAATCAACCCGTACATTTGCTCTCCTTTATCTCTTGTACCTACCAGCCAATCAACACCATCCTATCTTCACGAGCTTTTCGAACCATTTTTCTCTCCTTCTCCATTTTTCTCTCCTTCCTCTCCCAATTTCCTTTCATTGGGCATTTTATTTTATACAAAAAAGCTTAATAATAATATATATTTCCACAACGCGCGAATGTACCACTGAACTGTGAGTAGGTTAGTTATAAACTCCCCTCTACACTTGGTCTGCGAATCGCGGCGCTACTTCGCGGCGCGAACTCACCGCGAACTCGCTATGAGCGAAACACTCTCGCAATGGTTCACGGTAGTTTCACATTATAGTTCGCGCGTTTAAAGGAGATGGACGTCAAATTATCTTCAACTGCGTCCCTCGTGTTGTGTGCAATAGCGCACTATAATTATGAATATATTAAAAGTAAAAACAACATTTAATCATCGATTCATTATTTCATATGCAAAATAACTGAGCTTTTATCAAGTAGGATTTTTTAACTTTGCTTTTGTAATTTCAGTAACTAGATAGCGAGTAATTCCTTTTTTTCAAAAATTCTACCTTTTTATCATCATCGCGCTAATCACGCGTCGTGATTCTTATTTTTTTCTTACAATCTTTACGATTGACCAAAAAACTTGTTCTGTTTAGTAGTATTCAAGAAATTGCAGCTAAAAGTGTTTCATCCAGTTTACGGCAATTTTGTAGGAAATCTCAGCAATACATTAATTAGGAACAGACACGACTACAAACCGACGCTGCCGACAGTCAACTGAGCGGCGCGCGAGTGTGAAGTCTATGCGCGATCGCACTAGGTTTGTGCATTGATTTATTACACTATAAAATCAATGGTTTGTGCTTCGCGGTCCCATTGTCGCGGTACAGAAAACCGACAAAAATCGCGAAACGGCTCTACACTACGCGTTCGCGCACCTTTGCGGCTTCGCGCGCGATTCTCAGACTGAGTGTAGAGCGGCCTTAAGACATCGCCATATAGCAAGCTTGCTATCTTGTGTTCTTATTTTTAAGTTCAAATAAATAGTATATAATTAGTATTTATTAAGTTATTATTATTGTTTATTATGTTTATTTTATTATTATTACTTATGAAGTTTTACAAAATGTTAAGACGAGGACTAAGGGGCTCTCTAGACGATCAAGCATACTTGACAAGCATCGCGTCGCGGGCTGGGAGAGGATCGTAAACCGCAGGAAAAATGCAAAAAGTTTTTAAAAATATATACCAAAAATGACTAATTTTGTAGTTTATACCAGGGAGTCAAGTCATTCATCAATCAATTACGTCTAATAATAGCAATAAAATTCCAAGGCCAACACTGAAAACATATTAACCATGAAACGTTGTTATTTACTAACAGCCTTGGCAATAAATGTGTACTTATAACCGAAATAAACCCCAGTATACGACATAGCATACACTACATAGCCGAGTTATAATGGAGTTGTAAAATAGTGACCAATAAATGAGTTTTAACGAAGGTATAAAACTGCCCCGAAATCATAGAAATACCATATTGTCCCATTTTATAGTAGGCGCTGGCTAGCAAATGTCACTTTCTTTCGTAGTTTCCTTTCAAATTGTGAGATGGTCTTATTTGCGTTGGAATTTTGCAGTTTCGTTGTCATTTTCAATGGTTTTTTTCTCTGAACTTATGCTGGAACCTAATATTTATTTGACTTGCAAAAAGTGGTTAAGGTTCTTAGAAGATCGTCTACCAAATATGATATGAATTTGCAAAAATATGTGAAAAAGTGAAAAGCAAAGTATTATGTTTGATTCCGGATTGCCGCACTAGCTGGAACAGTCTGTTTGACTGTTGGAACGATTTTATAATCCGAAACAGTGCATTTTATAATGAAAACATGCTCTTTTCAGCATTTTCCTCTATTTGCTATACCTGTATTTCATTATATTATATTTCGTGGTGTCAAATTGCAGGATAAAACCGCTTTTCGACGTGTCAAAATATATGTGTTAAGTATAAAGCATCGCTACTACTCTTTACTTAACATACTCGTATATAGGTATTGAAGATTTTAACTATTATATAGTCAAAAATATCTCAGAATATTAAATCATTATTTAAAATAGTCAATTATTTGTAACCTACTAAAAGTTATTCATCGCAAAACTTATTAGAAAACTAAATAAAGGTTTATTTAGTTCCTTGGCCAAGGTCCTTGCCGTTCGTCAAATATACGCTAAGGTAGTCCTACTCTACTACTATAATCATGAGAATTATCATCTATATTCAACACACCATAAAGGAATACGAGTAACAACAACCAGACAGCACTTAATCCATAAAAAGAGAACAAGTTTTGCGCAAAAACACTTTTCTTACATTGCTCCTCGACTGTTCAACAAAATGAATAACGTTTTTCCTGCAGGACTCAAATCTAGGACTAGTCACGGCGTAAAGAAAAACCTAACTAAGTCACTTTTGACTATGGGTCGACAAGAAACGGAGACATTAATGACATATATATTAAAATAGAGCACGGTTTGTGAGATATATGTATATATAGTATTATTTTATATTTATCTATAAAGAATATATTTATTTATGTATGTATGTGTATGTTTATATGTATATACCTAAATTTAATATTATTACGCTTTATTATTTTGGAGACATATCTAACTTCTTAAACGTAACATAATAATATACAAAGATAATACAGCAAGTTACGAAAACCACTCTACCTTCTTTTATATTAATTAAGCCTACCTTAGTACAGGCGAGGCCTAGTTAGGATGGCTTTGAATTTTAAAAATATATGTAATATTATAGATTAATAAAGAATTTGGAATTTGAATTTGAATTTACTAAAATAGTAAATAATTTAGATGGGTATCTACAATATAATATGAATGGGTATAGTTTAGTATCTCCAAATAATATAGTGTATAATTATAAATCTTGCTATTCTTGACGATGACGACGTCCTGTCGACGTATTATAGCGATTTCAACTTCCAGTATGCATCGTGCTGAATGGCATTTGTCCATAGCTTCCCCCGCCCCCTTTATACTTCCCAGGCCCTCCAAGCAAATTGCTCCTTTATTGTCACACTTATTTACGGGGTTTACGCCTTTTCCCGTGCTTTACGAGCGTTCTGCCGACGATTGCAGCACAATTCACGGACCGGAATGGGGCTAGATTGCCACCATTGCGGATACCATGTTTCATTAGCCGTTTTTCCGCTTTTACAGCTGGCGCCGCCTCATTAAAAGGGCGAGAAGGTGCTAATCAGTCAGAGAGATAACCCGCTATTTATGGCGTAGTTTAAAAAGTGTAGAGTTTTAATCCGGAATAGTCACTATTAGCAATAACTGTTTGTAAATAGGATAAAACGAATTTACCTCACAATGTTTGTAGCTCCCGACGTTTATGCGACGTTGAAGCCGCCGTTGTCTAAGTTAGACCTATAGTGTTTCCTAGGGTTTCCTTGTTTAAGGTTTCCTATAGTGGTTAACCTAGCAGCAACTGATCTTGAAACGACTATTCGGCTACCCAATACCGGGTGAACAGCCGGGTAAAGGATGCCGTGGTCCGCGATAGATTCGATAGATACCGAATCACCGCTATACTAACGGAGGACCGCGCAAGAAACTTCGAACCCGTAATCGGTCGGATGGTTGGAGGTATCCTGATTGTTAATTTTAGATGCAGATATCCTTCTGAAACTAGGAGTCAGGAGCGAGCCTGCGCGCTGCGTACCTTTCTCGGTGCCTCGCTGTAAGACGTTGGCCTCTGACGGGCATGTTGGTATAGCTAGACAGTAGATTTGTATTGTGTCTAAGTCTTCTATGCTCTTTCCACGACTGACAGAACGATCACATATCGTTATACCGGCCGGGGGTGACGGGTTCGCCTGTTGTAGTCGACATCGCCCCACTGCGTGTATTGTTATTGCAATCATCATCATCATCAGTAGTCATGTCAGTAGCCGACTTGGATTTTAATGATTTAAAAAACGCACGAAGTTCAACCTCTGTGATCGGATAGAGGTGTAATGAGGTAGGGAAACTATCCGGTAGACTCACACTTTGATTACTTTTCGCCGTGTCTAAAATGATATTACATGTATTAATGAAGTGGTAATTGAAGATGTTTGTAAGTTCCTGTGGATTTGTGTATTTTAGCTGATTGTGTAGTAATTCGATAGATTCGATGTTTCTTGTAGTTTTGTTTTTACATTCTCTATTTATAGTGTCCCATGTCGTCCGACTTTGGTTTTTAGAATTAAGAATTTCATTTTTAATTGATAGTCTCTTTGCGGATATAACAGTCATCCTGTAAACTTGTTTATATTTATTGTAGTAGCATCTTAAGAAGCCGCTTTCGTATCGATTTAGTACATCTTGTAGAAGCTGTAGTTTAGCAGCATTTAATCGACGACATAATTAAAATGCTGTTTAACATGGATACAGTTTGTTGCGTTCGGGCGATATTATAGCAGACGTATCACGTAGTAGTAGTAGTAGTAGATAGAGTGGGGGGCTTGTTTCCAGCCCTTGATGTCACCTAGACCTGTAAGGTCTTTTGTAACTACCCACTGTGTGGTTAGGTCAGTGGTCAACTAGTAGCCCGGTACTTCTTACCAGTCCAAGTAGGTCACTGACCTTCAAGTTGGGCAGATCGCTGGGTTCGAGAAAGGCTCGTCCCAGTAAACTGTGTCTTTTGGCGGCGAGCCCTGGACAGCGACCAACAATGTGTATGCTGTCTTCAGGTTCCTCGCCACATATTCGGCAATCCTTACTCTCAGTCAAGCCAAGGTTGAATAGATGAGCTCTAAGGGTCGTGGACGTATCACATAAGTTCTTATATATATATATATATATATAAGAACTTATTATTTTGCCGGCTGATAAAGGTTCCACTACTGTCATACTTAACAAAACTGACTATGTTACTGAAGGCTTGAGACAACTTAGAGATGAAACTTTCTATAAAAAACTATCTAGAGATCCAAACAAAAATTTTGCAGTGAAAATAAAAAAATATATTGAACAAAATAAATCAAATGAAAAATTATCAGACGAAGATGTTAAAACTTTAATTCCTGATCCTATCAGAACTCCAAATTTTTACCTATTACCTAAAATTCACAAGCCTAATAATCCTGGACGACCAATAGTCGCAAGCTTTAACTCTCCGACAGAAAGAATTTCGGCTTTTGTAGATTATTTTTTACAACCTTTTGTGAAAAATCTAAATTCTCATATCAAAGACAGCTATCATTTTATTGATATTTTAAAGAATACTGTAATTCCAAAGTCAGACGACCTATTATTTGTTACTATTGACGCCATATCCCTGTATACCAATATTCCTCATAATTTAGGATTGGAAGCCATTTCTTATTTTCTTGATGAGAGACCTCATCCTCAAATACCTTCTACGGATTTTCTTTGCAAATTAGCCGAGTTTGTCTTAACGTGTAATGCTTTCTCCTTTGAAGATGAATTTTATCTTCAAATTAAAGGGACTGCTATGGGCACGCGAATGGCCCCTTCGTATGCCAACCTTTTCATGGGATTATTCGAGCAAAATTTTCTTCAAACGCAAAATTTAAAACCCATATTATGGTATAGATTTATTGACGACATAGTAATGATTTGGCCACACGGACAAACTACTCTAACAACCTTTCTTGACGACCTAAATAATTTTGGCCCTTTGAATTTCACTCATACCATTTCTAAATCACAAATTACTTTCTTAGATGTTGATTTAACAATTTCCGAAGGTAAAATTAAAACCGCGATTCATATAAAACCTACAAATAAAGAACAGTATTTACACTTTGATAGCTGTCATCCATTTCACACCAAGAGATCCATTCCCTACTCAATGTCCATTCGCGGACACCGTTTAGTTAACAACAAAGAAAATTTAGATAAATATCTCAATAATCTAAAGCAATCTCTTCTTGAAAGAAAATACCCTGCTCCTCTATTGGATAAACATATTCTAAACTCTGAAGTAAAATATATACCAAAACCTAAAATTTCTTCAAATAAAAATAATAATAATAATAAAATCTTTCTTAGCACCACTTATTTTCCTGGTGCTGAGAAACTGCGAGATATATTATCTGATTTATTCCCCATCATTTCTAATGATGCATCCACTAAGGATCTCTTAGATTCACCGCCAATTTTATCTTTCCGCAGACCACCTAATATTAGATCAATATTAAACAAAACAAAAAATAATCAAAATTTCTCTATTGGTAATAATACTTTTGGGCTTCAACCTTGTGGTCGTCCACGTTGTAAAACTTGTCCTCTGTTAGATCTAAGTCCTTTTTTTACCAGTCCAAATACTACTAATAGTTACAGGGTTCCCTTTCATTGCAGTTGTATTTCAAAAAATATAGTATATCAACTTCTGTGCAGGACTTGTGATGCCTTTTATATCGGTGAAACAACAACACCACTTAATATTAGACTAAATAATCATAGGGCTAGTGTAGGAAATGAAAGCCAACTCCCAATATCTTTGCATGCCAGGGCGCATAATTTATCTTTTGATCAATGTTTTAAAGTTAAAATAATAAAATGCCTTGGGGATAATGCAAAAGAAAGGGACGTCAAATCTTGGGAATTGGCTTATATTTATATTTTAGGCGCTTGCAAAGGTTCCGGTCTCAATAGGCAAAATTAATAAGGTTTATCATATTATCATAATCATCAAATGCTTTTTCTTTTAATTTATAATCATTCATTTTAAAATAACGTTTTGCACGGTTGGTTATGGTACCTTAACTAAATCGTGTAAAATATTATTAATCCATTTCTTTTTGTTCGATTCCTTGAATTTAAATTTTCAACGAATTGTTCGATTTCAGAAATGTCATATATCTTGACGACGGCTGAGCCGAAATATTGATATACATTTTATAAAAATCATTAATATTTAAGAAACACTAATCGCCTATTATTTTCCAGCATTCATTCTCGTCTTTCGCATTGTTGTGTCGCCGCTGTAGGATAAAGTAGAAAGGTTCGAATACCACAGTAGGAAACCGCAAATACTGAGAGAAGAGAAAACGAAAAAGGCGTGGAGTCACTCCTGGTCACCACAGACCAGATAAGTGCCCTTTCATTATTTTATCATTTCATTTATTTAGTGATAAACATAATTTCAATTTGAAAAAATAATAATTTACACATTTACAATCAAATATTAAAATATTACCTAATTTTAATTATGTTGCAATCACATCCATTATGTACACTCATTGGTTAAACCAAATAAATTACCATTCACTTAAGACAGCTAAATTCACGGGACACGTTGAATTTCTTTCTAAATGTTTAGAAAACAACATTTGCCCTAAAGGGTTATTACCAAAATTTCCTTTCGCAGCAATTAGTACAGAAATTCAATATGATTTCACCGCAATCCGTTTAAGGTATTCAATGGAAATTACGTCTGTTTTGCGAAATGAATATCAAATTTTAGTTGATAAACATTTAAACTCACTGTGTTTTTATGTTAACATGATAACAACACATTCTCCTTTCTTATTTCAAGAAGCTCATAAAATAGTTAACAATTCTGTAACAGATTTACGAAATATTAGATTAAAACACGATAAAAAGTTCCTTAATTTACTAAAGAACTTTCAGAAAATTTGCATTATCCCAAGTAACAATACACGAAACATTTTGAATCCAGTTTCCATTTCAAATTACAGTCATTCCAATGTTAACAAAACAAGGAATTCAAATTCACTTCGAAATGTTATCCCAGCAGTTCACCAAGGTACTCTTTCCTCTCCGATGCACACCCTATCAGTAAACCAAATTACTAACAATATATTTCCATTAGTATCAGATTCCGTACCAATACGTGCCACATTAGTAAACCAAATTAATAACAGTATAACACCATCAGTATCATATTCTAATAATATACAAGGTCCATCTCCTAGAGAAAAAAATGCTGTTAAAAACTTGTCATCCAAAGTAATTAACCACAATGAATATTTAGTATTAGCTAAAGGTCTAAATTTCACACCGACTCAAAATGTGAACCATTTTAGTTTTGGTAATGATGTTGTTAAATTTTGTCGTAATTTAAGATGGCGCGAATTTTGGCATTCAAATCAAAAGAATAACAATAATAATATTAAATTACACAATGCACTAGCTAAATTTCGTCCACACTCCAATAAAGAACCCCCTCCATTACCAAAAAATCATCCGGTAGAAAATTTTATTACTATTTTATTAAACAAAGTAACACAGCCATCTTTTCTAAATAGCCTCAAGCCAACATCAAACTTGTCAGTAGATGAACGTGCAGCTCTTGAGAGTCTTAGCAAGGATACCAGCATCGTCATTTTGCCGGCTGATAAAGGTTCCACTACTGTCATACTTAACAAAACTGACTATGTTACTGAAGGCTTGAGACAACTTAGAGATGAAACTTTCTATAAAAAACTATCTAGAGATCCAAACAAAAATTTTGCAGTGAAAATAAAAAAATATATTGAACAAAATAAATCAAATGAAAAATTATCAGACGAAGATGTTAAAACTTTAATTCCTGATCCTATCAGAACTCCAAATTTTTACCTATTACCTAAAATTCACAAGCCTAATAATCCTGGACGACCAATAGTCGCAAGCTTTAACTCTCCGACAGAAAGAATTTCGGCTTTTGTAGATTATTTTTTACAACCTTTTGTGAAAAATCTAAATTCTCATATCAAAGACAGCTATCAGTTTATTGATATTTTAAAGAATACTGTAATTCCAAAGTCAGACGACCTATTATTTGTTACTATTGACGCCATATCCCTGTATACCAATATTCCTCATAATTTAGGATTGGAAGCCATTTCTTATTTTCTTGATGAGAGACCTCATCCTCAAATACCTTCTACGGATTTTCTTTGCAAATTAGCCGAGTTTGTCTTAACGTGTAATGCTTTCTCCTTTGAAGATGAATTTTATCTTCAAATTAAAGGGACTGCTATGGGCACGCGAATGGCCCCTTCGTATGCCAACCTTTTCATGGGATTATTCGAGCAAAATTTTCTTCAAACGCAAAATTTAAAACCCATATTATGGTATAGATTTATTGACGACATAGTAATGATTTGGCCACACGGACAAACTACTCTAACAACCTTTCTTGACGACCTAAATAATTTTGGCCCTTTGAATTTCACTCATACCATTTCTAAATCACAAATTACTTTCTTAGATGTTGATTTAACAATTTCCGAAGGTAAAATTAAAACCGCGATTCATATAAAACCTACAAATAAAGAACAGTATTTACACTTTGATAGCTGTCATCCATTTCACACCAAGAGATCCATTCCCTACTCAATGTCCATTCGCGGACACCGTTTAGTTAACAACAAAGAAAATTTAGATAAATATCTCAATAATCTAAAGCAATCTCTTCTTGAAAGAAAATACCCTGCTCCTCTATTGGATAAACATATTCTAAACTCTGAAGTAAAATATATACCAAAACCTAAAATTTCTTCAAATAAAAATAATAATAATAATAAAATCTTTCTTAGCACCACTTATTTTCCTGGTGCTGAGAAACTGCGAGATATATTATCTGATTTATTCCCCATCATTTCTAATGATGCATCCACTAAGGATCTCTTAGATTCACCGCCAATTTTATCTTTCCGCAGACCACCTAATATTAGATCAATATTAAACAAAACAAAAAATAATCAAAATTTCTCTATTGGTAATAATACTTTTGGGCTTCAACCTTGTGGTCGTCCACGTTGTAAAACTTGTCCTCTGTTAGATCTAAGTCCTTTTTTTACCAGTCCAAATACTACTAATAGTTACAGGGTTCCCTTTCATTGCAGTTGTATTTCAAAAAATATAGTATATCAACTTCTGTGCAGGACTTGTGATGCCTTTTATATCGGTGAAACAACAACACCACTTAATATTAGACTAAATAATCATAGGGCTAGTGTAGGAAATGAAAGCCAACTCCCAATATCTTTGCATGCCAGGGCGCATAATTTATCTTTTGATCAATGTTTTAAAGTTAAAATAATAAAATGCCTTGGGGATAATGCAAAAGAAAGGGACGTCAAATCTTGGGAATTGGCTTATATTTATATTTTAGGCGCTTGCAAAGGTTCCGGTCTCAATAGGCAAAATTAATAAGGTTTATCATATTATCATAATCATCAAATGCTTTTTCTTTTAATTTATAATCATTCATTTTAAAATAACGTTTTGCACGGTTGGTTATGGTACCTTAACTAAATCGTGTAAAATATTATTAATCCATTTCTTTTTGTTCGATTCCTTGAATTTAAATTTTCAACGAATTGTTCGATTTCAGAAATGTCATATATCTTGACGACGGCTGAGCCGAAATATTGATATACATTTTATAAAAATCATTAATATTTAAGAAACACTAATCGCCTATTATTTTCCAGCATTCATTCTCGTCTTTCGCATTGTTGTGTCGCCGCTGTAGAATAAAGTAGAAAGGTTCGAATACCACAGTAGGAAACCGCAAATACTGAGAGAAGAGAAAACGAAAAAGGCGTGGAGTCACTCCTGGTCACCACAGACCAGATAAGTGCCCTTTCATTATTTTATCATTTCATTTATTTAGTGATAAACATAATTTCAATTTGAAAAAATAATAATTTACACATTTACAATCAAATATTAAAATATTACCTAATTTTAATTATGTTGCAATCACATCCATTATGTACACTCATTGGTTAAACCAAATAAATTACCATTCACTTAAGACAGCTAAATTCACGGGACACGTTGAATTTCTTTCTAAATGTTTAGAAAACAACATTTGCCCTAAAGGGTTATTACCAAAATTTCCTTTCGCAGCAATTAGTACAGAAATTCAATATGATTTCACCGCAATCCGTTTAAGGTATTCAATGGAAATTACGTCTGTTTTGCGAAATGAATATCAAATTTTAGTTGATAAACATTTAAACTCACTGTGTTTTTATGTTAACATGATAACAACACATTCTCCTTTCTTATTTCAAGAAGCTCATAAAATAGTTAACAATTCTGTAACAGATTTACGAAATATTAGATTAAAACACGATAAAAAGTTCCTTAATTTACTAAAGAACTTTCAGAAAATTTGCATTATCCCAAGTAACAATACACGAAACATTTTGAATCCAGTTTCCATTTCAAATTACAGTCATTCCAATGTTAACAAAACAAGGAATTCAAATTCACTTCGAAATGTTATCCCAGCAGTTCACCAAGGTACTCTTTCCTCTCCGATGCACACCCTATCAGTAAACCAAATTACTAACAATATATTTCCATTAGTATCAGATTCCGTACCAATACGTGCCACATTAGTAAACCAAATTAATAACAGTATAACACCATCAGTATCATATTCTAATAATATACAAGGTCCATCTCCTAGAGAAAAAAATGCTGTTAAAAACTTGTCATCCAAAGTAATTAACCACAATGAATATTTAGTATTAGCTAAAGGTCTAAATTTCACACCGACTCAAAATGTGAACCATTTTAGTTTTGGTAATGATGTTGTTAAATTTTGTCGTAATTTAAGATGGCGCGAATTTTGGCATTCAAATCAAAAGAATAACAATAATAATATTAAATTACACAATGCACTAGCTAAATTTCGTCCACACTCCAATAAAGAACCCCCTCCATTACCAAAAAATCATCCGGTAGAAAATTTTATTACTATTTTATTAAACAAAGTAACACAGCCATCTTTTCTAAATAGCCTCAAGCCAACATCAAACTTGTCAGTAGATGAACGTGCAGCTCTTGAGAGTCTTAGCAAGGATACCAGCATCGTCATTTTGCCGGCTGATAAAGGTTCCACTACTGTCATACTTAACAAAACTGACTATGTTACTGAAGGCTTGAGACAACTTAGAGATGAAACTTTCTATAAAAAACTATCTAGAGATCCAAACAAAAATTTTGCAGTGAAAATAAAAAAATATATTGAACAAAATAAATCAAATGAAAAATTATCAGACGAAGATGTTAAAACTTTAATTCCTGATCCTATCAGAACTCCAAATTTTTACCTATTACCTAAAATTCACAAGCCTAATAATCCTGGACGACCAATAGTCGCAAGCTTTAACTCTCCGACAGAAAGAATTTCGGCTTTTGTAGATTATTTTTTACAACCTTTTGTGAAAAATCTAAATTCTCATATCAAAGACAGCTATCATTTTATTGATATTTTAAAGAATACTGTAATTCCAAAGTCAGACGACCTATTATTTGTTACTATTGACGCCATATCCCTGTATACCAATATTCCTCATAATTTAGGATTGGAAGCCATTTCTTATTTTCTTGATGAGAGACCTCATCCTCAAATACCTTCTACGGATTTTCTTTGCAAATTAGCCGAGTTTGTCTTAACGTGTAATGCTTTCTCCTTTGAAGATGAATTTTATCTTCAAATTAAAGGGACTGCTATGGGCACGCGAATGGCCCCTTCGTATGCCAACCTTTTCATGGGATTATTCGAGCAAAATTTTCTTCAAACGCAAAATTTAAAACCCATATTATGGTATAGATTTATTGACGACATAGTAATGATTTGGCCACACGGACAAACTACTCTAACAACCTTTCTTGACGACCTAAATAATTTTGGCCCTTTGAATTTCACTCATACCATTTCTAAATCACAAATTACTTTCTTAGATGTTGATTTAACAATTTCCGAAGGTAAAATTAAAACCGCGATTCATATAAAACCTACAAATAAAGAACAGTATTTACACTTTGATAGCTGTCATCCATTTCACACCAAGAGATCCATTCCCTACTCAATGTCCATTCGCGGACACCGTTTAGTTAACAACAAAGAAAATTTAGATAAATATCTCAATAATCTAAAGCAATCTCTTCTTGAAAGAAAATACCCTGCTCCTCTATTGGATAAACATATTCTAAACTCTGAAGTAAAATATATACCAAAACCTAAAATTTCTTCAAATAAAAATAATAATAATAATAAAATCTTTCTTAGCACCACTTATTTTCCTGGTGCTGAGAAACTGCGAGATATATTATCTGATTTATTCCCCATCATTTCTAATGATGCATCCACTAAGGATCTCTTAGATTCACCGCCAATTTTATCTTTCCGCAGACCACCTAATATTAGATCAATATTAAACAAAACAAAAAATAATCAAAATTTCTCTATTGGTAATAATACTTTTGGGCTTCAACCTTGTGGTCGTCCACGTTGTAAAACTTGTCCTCTGTTAGATCTAAGTCCTTTTTTTACCAGTCCAAATACTACTAATAGTTACAGGGTTCCCTTTCATTGCAGTTGTATTTCAAAAAATATAGTATATCAACTTCTGTGCAGGACTTGTGATGCCTTTTATATCGGTGAAACAACAACACCACTTAATATTAGACTAAATAATCATAGGGCTAGTGTAGGAAATGAAAGCCAACTCCCAATATCTTTGCATGCCAGGGCGCATAATTTATCTTTTGATCAATGTTTTAAAGTTAAAATAATAAAATGCCTTGGGGATAATGCAAAAGAAAGGGACGTCAAATCTTGGGAATTGGCTTATATTTATATTTTAGGCGCTTGCAAAGGTTCCGGTCTCAATAGGCAAAATTAATAAGGTTTATCATATTATCATAATCATCAAATGCTTTTTCTTTTAATTTATAATCATTCATTTTAAAATAACGTTTTGCACGGTTGGTTATGGTACCTTAACTAAATCGTGTAAAATATTATTAATCCATTTCTTTTTGTTCGATTCCTTGAATTTAAATTTTCAACGAATTGTTCGATTTCAGAAATGTCATATATCTTGACGACGGCTGAGCCGAAATATTGATATACATTTTATAAAAATCATTAATATTTAAGAAACACTAATCGCCTATTATTTTCCAGCATTCATTCTCGTCTTTCGCATTGTTGTGTCGCCGCTGTAGGATAAAGTAGAAAGGTTCGAATACCACAGTAGGAAACCGCAAATACTGAGAGAAGAGAAAACGAAAAAGGCGTGGAGTCACTCCTGGTCACCACAGACCAGATAAGTGCCCTTTCATTATTTTATCATTTCATTTATTTAGTGATAAACATAATTTCAATTTGAAAAAATATATATATATATATATATATATATATATATATATATATATATATATATATATATATATATATATATATATATATATATATATATATATATATATATATATATATATATATATATATATATATATATATATATATATATATATATATATATATTTATATATATATATATATATATATATCTTAATATATATAAATTACGTGTCACGTTGTTTGTCCGCGATGGACTCCTAAACTACTTAACCGATTTGAATCAAATTTGCACACCGTGTGCAGTTTGATCCAACTTGAAAGATAGGATAGCTGACATCTTAATTTATAGTCGCAATATTATTTTATTGCAAATTATTTGTCTATTATTTGACATTCACAATTATCCGTTAGCTCCAAACGATTTTAAGAGATGGCGATATCGGTTGACTGGATTGAGTAAGTAATCAATAGACGTCGCTGCTATGTTAAACCTACAAACGTGTCATATAAGCTACAAGACAACCAGATCCTTCCATTACAGGCATATTCAAAGCTAAGACATTGGGGCGACTTTACACGGTACATCCAAAGCAACGTGAGTGCTTCTATTTACGTTTGTTATTGGTGAATGTTCCCGGACCAACGTCTTTTGAATTTCAGCGAACAGTTAATGGTCGAGTATTCAATACATACCAAGATGCATATCGTGGACTGCAATTGCTAGATAACCATTGGGACTTAACGCCCAATAACATTCGTCAGCTGTTTGCAATTATTTTGACGACATGTTATCCATCGCAAGCACAAACTTTGTGGAAAAAATATAAAAATTGTATGACAGAGGACATATTGCACCGAATTAGACAAACAGATCAATGCCAAAACATAGATTATACGCCAGAGATGTATAATGAAGCGTTAGTGTTGATCGAGGATTTATGTGTTTTAATTTCAAATTTACCACTTAATCATTATGGTATGCCAACACCTGATCTCCCATCCACCGACTTAGTCAACAGCGATTTACAACGAGAAAAACAATATGACCATGGTAATTTAGCAACAATTAGGTATCATGAACAGTGAGCCATTACTGACAGCAGAACAAAAAAATATTTATGATCGGATTATGCTGGCTGTATTTTTCAGGATATACAGAATAATTACTTGAATCATAACTGGCTCAGTTATCGGTCGATTTTAACAGCCAAAAATGTTGATCTTGACGAAATAAACTTCCAGATACAACAGTTGTTACCAGGCGATCTGATGTCTTTAAATCAATCTATACTGTTGTTGATGAAAATGAAAGTGTACATTTCCCGATTGAATTTTTAAATTCACTAGATATACCTGGAATGCCACCACATATTCTTCGATTAAAGATTGGTTCCCCTATTATTCTCCTACGTAATTTGAATCCACCTCAATTATGCAACCGTACGCGTTTGGTCATCAAAAAGATCACCGGAAATATTCTTGAAGCAACCATTTTAACTGGGAAGTTTAAAGGAAAAGTGGTCCTGTTGCCACGTATTCCAATGATACCGTCAGATTCTACCATACCCTTCAGAAGGCTACAGTTTCCAATTCGTTTAGCTTTTGCCATGTCTATAAATAAGTCTCAAGTCCAAACAATGTCCATTTGTGGTTTAGATTTGGAAAATCCATGTTTTTCTCATGGGCAACTATATGTTGCATGCTCACGTGTAGGGAAACCGTCGAATCTATTTGTGTTAGCTAAAGACAGGTTAACCAAAAATATTGTTCACCGATTAGTGTTAAATTAAATTGAAATTAAAAGTATTTATAATTCAAAATAATAAATATTATTGTTAAAGATTTAAGACTATCTGCCATACCTACCTCAATCATAAGTTTAAGTGTCACATGTTATTTACTAACAACTTTGTAATATACTCATTTGTTACAAACTTGAATAAAAATAATATTAAATTTTAAAATTAATTCTTTTGTATTGATTTTTGTCAACTGTACGAAAATTTTAATCAATCGTGTTCAAAGTCCTTCCCCTTCAAATCCCAATCCAGTGGATTTTTATACCAGCATTAACGTTTTCGTCTTCGTCCGTAAATAATAATTTCATTGTATCAAGGGGTTACGATAGTAGAAAATCTGTCATGGAGGTTGCCATATTTTTTTACAAATGGCATCTATGTAAAAAAGCATGGTGGTCCCCATGAATGTTCTCCTACCGTTTCTCTTAAATAGTTTACTACAATGTAATGTAACAAAAACCTTAGCGACAGCAACGCGTGGCCGGGTCTGCTATATATCTATATATGGCGGTTACAAAAATACTACATAATATTGGAAAATAACTATTTTAATACCACGGAAATACCACATAAATACTACAAATATAATAGATTTGCAAGGGGGAGATGGGCTGGATTTTGGGAGTAGGTGTGGGGGAAGGGGGGGGGGGGGGTAGTCTGATTACCGGGAAAGTACTGTTTTTTTTTCATACGGTAAACGTCCTCAGTTGCAAAAGTCATTACGGGTACGTTAGGATGCAAGAATCATTGCGAACGACCACGCAAGCGACTATTATTACAGAGCAGCTTATATTTTTACGTCCATGTCAGAGATCTCTTTATGAAGGCTAAGTAAAATGTATCAAATCTGAAAAAGGGCAGCCGCCTCGTCGCCCCTCTTTTCTCGAAGTCATCGCCTCCGCCGAGAAGCACAATGGAGACGAAGCGACTTTTCCGTCCGTGAAAATTGGCAAAACGCGGTGAAAATTCCTAATAGGCGCTAGAAAATGGCTTTTACGGTCTCATCGAGAGGCGCTGTTTTCTTTTGTAGGCGGGCTAACAAATCGCTTCACATGAAGTTGATTGAAGTCGCACTTTGTTCCACGGGTCGGCGATCCGCACTTTTAATGAAAATTCCTGATTGGAAATGGCTCAGCCGGCTGGTCCGCGGGTCCAGCTGGCCACCTCAACGGAGCCAGTGTGCGCGCTCTTCACGACACGTACCACAAATAAGTGAATCTTTACCGTTAATATAATTTAATACGGTAACATACTTATTTGCAGTTATCAGTACACAAAAAAACGGTTGTGTCACCCCACGTCTTTCTCGGCAAACGAATCCGATTAAGCTCTGTTCCATCTGTTTTCCCTTAGCCGAGAAATGAACCGCGCCGCCCGAGGCGATAATATTTGATTAAAACGTATTGCGGAATTTGAATATTATTAATGTAGTTTGTATATGAGATATACTAACCGAAGTTTAACAACGTGGTTTCGGCCCAACAAGGCATCTGTGTACCAAGTTTCAAGTATCTAAATTGAATATTTCGAGATTAAAAAATTACTAGTTCGGCCCCTGGTGGACCGATTTCAACCCTTGTCAAGACCAAATGATGCCTGCATGTCAAATTTCAGCTCAATCGGATTAAGCGTTTGGGCGCTATCATGGAGGAATACAAACACACACAGACGCACCGATAGAACGCAGACAGACTTTAATCTGGAAATGGTCTTAATCTTCTGACGAAGGCTCAAAATGTATATATCCGTCTTTATTGCGATAAAAAAAAATGGCGTTTACAATACTTTCCTTTCTCGTCGGTTGGTTGGCTGGAAATGTAAAAAAGACAAAAAACAAAAATCAAATTGAATCAGAACAGACTAAGACTATGTCATAAAACTACAAACGCTGTAAATTAGGGGTAACCTCGGGATATTTATTAACCTGTTTTTCAAGATGGACCCATTATTGGTACCACTAATTAACGAAATTAATATAAATTACCCAAAATCAAATAAATAAAAAATGAAAAAGTAATCAAATAATCAAAATCAAAATAATCAACGTCAACCCATCACGATAAAATTAATATACAATCGAAGGTAATAGTAATAATCAAATTAACAGGTAATAATTGTAAAAATAAATCAAAAGTTTAGCTTTTAAAAATCTCCTTTGTAGTGGACCTATATTCAAAATAAAAATCTAAGTGAAATGAATTTGTTAAAAAAAAACAAAAGATACAAATCAAAATAATCATGAAAAAATCCTAATAAAAATTTGCAAATAAATGAAAACTTTAATAATAAACAAATTAATAAGAAAGCGTCTTCCAAAAATCTTTTTTGTAGTGGTCCTTTAATATTCAAAATAAATAATCGAAATCAAAATATTGAAAATAAAAACAAAGAATCTAAATCAATGTAATCAAAATCAAAATATTCAACATTAAAAAATCAAGATAAAAATTCTCAAAAAATGAAAAAAACAATTATAATCAAATTAAGTAACAAAACTAAATGTTTAATGTAAAATAAAATACCGCAAGGATCTCGAGTCTATTATAGAAGTGTAATGGCAAAGTCGTACGTCCGAAATATTTTAATCATGGTATAGTACAGCTCCCGAAAATTATTTCCTAATTATCGAATACGAATCAGTTATAAATTATATGTTTTCCATATTATTGAGACATTAGCATTTTAATGTTAGCTATAAAAATATTATTGTTCTAAAATATACTTGTTTTTTTCTAAATATCGCAAATGACCAACGAACTCGTGTACTTTTAAGTAAATAAATAAAATATGTATGGCAAATTTTTCATTTTTTTTTCTTTTGGTAAGTTTTGTAGTACACCGTTTTGTATATCAAAAACAGTTTTGTATATCAAAAATTTCCATACTCTACCACAAAGCCTAAGGTCCTTAAAAGGTTAACTAGGGTGCCGCTTTAATAATATTTCTTCATTAAACCCAGCAATTGTTTAAATATATTATATAATGTTCTTGTTCTAAACAATAACCGTATTATTAGTCACCCTATATTGCCGCAAGTGCGCGCCGGGGTTGCCGGCGCGCACTTGCGGCGTGGCCGCGCGCCCAAGTGCGCGCGGTCGACGGCGATTCCATACATTTCCTAGTATCTCGTCGGCACTTGTGGCCTGACCGCGGCTTCCAGCGAGATACTGCTGAATGTATGGAAACGCCATCGGGCGCGCGCACTTGCCCGCGCGGCCCACGTGCGCGCGCCCGATGGCGTTTCCATACATTTCGTAGTATCTCACTGCCCGCCGCGGTCAGGCCGCTAGTGCGCGCCGGGGCTTACTCTGAGAGGCAATAACATTGGATAAATCAATAGCGGTATTCCCCATATATGGTATAATAATATAACCATTATGACCCTAAATACTATACCAAATATAATTATAAATGGAATAGTTCACTTTCTGTTTTTAATTCAGGAAATTTACAATGAAAGCTTTTTATTTAGAAAATTACAATAAAAGCAGAAAATTTATAATAGAATTTATATAAAAAAACAAAATAACCCATAGCAAGATTTAACCAGAGTTTTGTATTTAAAAATGTCTCACGTCGCTTCACTAAGCTACGCTTGTGCTAGAGCGGACATTACACACCATTATATATTATTCCATTAAAAAAATGTAGTATATTAGCACTAGGATAAATGCTGGATAGTGCAACACCCTGTGTTGCAACCATCTACGATGTGTCATTTCCTCTCATAAGCAATAGATAATATTAAACATAAATAAATAAAAGTTAAAATAATTAAAATCAAACAATGAGTGCCAAACGCTCTCTATAAATAAATTCAGACGCGCTCTACGCACTAATTCATTTTGGAACATTCTAGAAGGCAAATAGGTAGGTAGAAATCGTATCCGATAGTTGCGAGCCGGACAAAGAAACATACGTGCCGGTCATCACTTTTTGGGTTGAGGGCGGTCCGAGGCGGTCGCGCCTTGGGCCGCCACCGCAGATAGAAGAAAACCCTACTTCGAGTCACTCTAGTTTTTGCGGATTAAAAAAAGAATTTTAAATGTGTTAGATTCAGTGCTCAGATTTCCAAGGTAGGAATTTAATTATATATAGAGGATACTTAGCTCATGTCTCCAGAAACTATAAGGTGTTTTTCCGTCATTACAGAGACGACCGTCGGTTTGGGGACTGTTTTTTTTTATGTTGGTTTTTCTTCTTTCTTTGATTAATTTATAGGATTTCATTTTTCTCTATAGTTCTTTTGGGGAATTATTCTCATAGCATATATCATGTTCATTTTTTTTATATATAATTAGTTCTCGTCATTTATATCGGAATACTGTGGTATTCGTTTGTAAATTTGGCAGGCCGTAGGGTCACATAAGTATTCAATTGTCTAGAAAAAATAGTCTATACATTTTATTCATTATTCAAGAGAGGTAGCGCGACACAATCCGGTTGGGGCTCACACATTTTTTGCATACTTTCTGTTCTTGGTCCTCCACTTTCTCTATTTTTTTTCTGGTTTAAAAAAATAATTAAATTCTATATATAAAACCGGCTATACAAACCGGACGCAAGGTAGACGGAGTTTGGCTAGGGGTCTTTCGGAAGGAACGTGACCTACCTCGCATATAAAAAAATCAATTAATACGTACCTTATTTATTACAAGGGTGTGACTTCCTAATACGCTGAAATAGGTATCCCTAAAATTCTAATATCTTACCCAAATGAAACCTCTAGAAAATTCTCACGAGTTCCGGTAAAGTTGGTGCGATAAGTACGGTGCGATAATAGTATTAAGCAATCGTAATTTCTAAAAGAACAAGAAATCCAGATCCATTCAGTACCATAAATATTTAGTACTAATATTCGCCATAAAAGAGCGAGATTAGAAATAATGGTCATAACCCGCTGGGGTGAAAGGTCATAAAATAAAACTGTAAATATAATTTTAAACATCGTTCTTAAATATTCTTGTTTATATTGATTTATATTTCCTCCTTCCATAAAAGGAAACTGTAAAATATAATTTTAATTATTGTCTTAAACATTTTCATCTTGATCTACATTTCCTCTTTCGCAAAATGAAACTGTAAAATATAATTTTTTTTAAATATTGTTTTAAACATTTCCATATTGATTTACATATCCTCGTTCGTAAAATAAACGGTGAAATATAATTTTATATATCATTTAAATATTTTTCATCTTGATTTACGCGTTTCTCTTTTGTAAAATAAAACCGCAAAATACAACTTTAAATATTTGTTTAAGTATTTTCAGATCGACTTACGTTTCCTCTTTCGTAAAAAATAAAACTGTAAAATACAACCTTAAATATCGTTTTTAATATTTCGTCTCGATTTGCCTTTCCTCCTTCGTAAAATAAGACTGTAAAATATAATTATGAATATTCGTTTCAATACTTTTCTTGATTTTACCTTTCCTATGTCGTAAAAAATAAAGCGCATATTTTAAATCACTTTAACATTGAGTTATAATTTCATTTTTTTTCTTATGAAAGGAAAAGGGGTAAAAAGGGGCCACACAAAGTAAAAAAGGAAATATATATTTAATTATCCTCTTCCGTTCATATACCTTCTCCCTCTAGTTACCTTACCTAAATATATTCTATCTTCCCTCCTTAACTAGTTTGTCAGTTATAATTTGCCGTTTCCATCTGTGGCATATTCCTCACCCAGTTCCAATACAAATATATTCCTCTAATCAATAGTTTCCCACCATCGGCTCCCTTTGTATTCTCACCCCGATACTCCCGTTATCTATCCTTTGTTTAATTTATAATTATTGATTTTCTCATTTATTTAATATCCCGAATTTTTATTTAATTTTCCTAACTTCCTTTGAGGTATATTCCCGTTCCATATAATTCCGTATTTTATTTTAATAACATCGATTAGTCATTTTCTTTGGCTGACGTCGTTCCCGCAAAGCGCCATCTGTCGGTCGTGGAGCGGAGCATAGTACACCGTAGTAGCCGGACCATCCGTAGAGAGGGCGCTGGTCACGGTCCCGCCGATGTTGTTTGGTCGTCGCCGACCGCGCGCAGAAACAGATTACGAGCCAGAAATAAAGTAAAAAAAAATATAGTTGCATCTCGATATATAGAACGCGGAATTTCACCAGATTTTAAACTCTTCCCTTTCCCTATACCGGACGCCTCATCAAGGCGAGTCTCACTTCACACAGGATACCGCATTTTTCTTATAAATGGCGCGCAGATCCGCGCCCGCTGAGAGTTTTCCCCACGACCTTTCTCCGACAAAACTTCCTTGAATGAGCAGCCAGCCTCTCAAGCGGTTACCCTGTATTCCCGTAAAATTCGCCGCGCAGAAGCCTGTTTCCGGTACAGGATCTGCTTGCACAACCAACGAACCGCCCAGCGCTCGGTGGCCTGGCGCCCTATGCTCCTTGTAGCTACATTATCCCTTAATAATAGGTAGACATCTCTTATTGGCCACCAAAACGCTGTTTTGCTTAATTAATATCAACATAGTATAAATTCGCGTGAATAAACGTCAATAATAGAGCGGTTTCGTTGCAATAGTTATATTATATAGATATAAATATATACATACATAGATATAAGGATATAAACATACACATAGAATACTATATACAAAAAATATAATACAATATATAAATACAAGACCTAGGATAGACGTGAGATAAAGAATAGTCGAGATAAAAGAAAAATATAAAAAGTCAACATTCAAAAATAGAAGATAGTCGTTATTGAAACTGTCCTGTTTAAAAATAGTCGCGATTAAAAGTAGTCGAGATAGCCTATAATAAATGAATATCAGAATATTATTGAAACCGCTCGTTGGTTTTGGATCTATATATAAACTGAAGAATGTGTTGAATCACTAGTTTTACATTTATAAATGAACTAACCTATGAGAAACCATTAATTTTATTAAAAACCGCTGATGTGCCAAAACTAAGAAACCAGTTTACCAGGTTTTTTAAAATACAATTGTACTTGAAATGGTTTTTATATCTGTAACTGCAGTCGTGTTTTTATTATTTTTAATATATTTTGTATTCATTACCAACTTTCCTAGCAGTCGCGTAGTTTATCATGTATATACATTTATAAAATCCCATTTACTTGCAGATCATTATAAAAATTTAAATCGCCCTCAAATACCCCGCAGGCCATTATAGTAATAGCGATATCATTATTATAATGGTAATAGGCTTAATAGCCTAAGCTATATCGATCGGAATTTTTATTTGTTCTTTGTAATTGTGGTAGTGGTTTAGTTAGTTTAGTTTAGTCGATCAATCATCTTGTCTCCTATAGGTGATTTGGGAGCTAACGGGCCCATGCTGGGTTGGCCACGAAGACCCATGTGTTCAGGGTCGGTCACACGCACGGGTCAACACCTATCCGACGGCCTCCACGCATGAGGTGCGAACCTGGGTAGGACGTTCGGGCGAAGGACCTCCCCTGGGAATCAAACCTCTGGCGCTCCTGGACGGTCTGCGCACCGTGCGGAGTGATCCAATCGATTGTGCACTCTGACTAACATCTTGCGGTGTCGACTACAACGGGCGAGCCCGTCACCACAGGACGTTTCAACGATTAGTCGTTCTGTCGCCCTGCAGTGAACGTAGAAGACTTTGGACTGTACAATTCTACGTCCAGCTACGTCACAACCCGTGAGAGTCCAACGCCTTACCGCGAGTTAGCCAGAAATAAACCCGGCGGGCTCGAGATACTCGCACCCTCACTTCCAATTGTGACCAGATTTCTCCGGTCTCTCGATTGGTTCCGAGTTCGAGGTCGCTTGCGCGGTCCTCTCCCTTACGAAGCGGTGAAACGGAGTGCACCGAATCTATCGCGGACCAAGGCGTCCTTTGCCCGACTCTGAACCGGGATCGGATGGCCAATGGTCATTTCAAGAGCAGTCGCCGTAAGGTAGACAACCACCTCCGCTCTGTAGGAAACAATACAGTTCCCAGACTCCCCCGACTGTTAGTCGGAGAGCACAATCGATTGGCTTGCGCCGCACAGTGTGCAGACCGTCCAGGGGCGCCAGAGGTCTGATTCCCAGGGGAGACTGGTTGACCCAGTGTCCTACCCAGGATTCGCACCCCATGCGGGGAGGCCGTCGGATGGGTGTTGACCCGTGAGTGTGACCGACCCTGAACACATGGGTCATCGTGGCCACCTCATCATGGGCCCGTTAGCCCCCCAACAGTCGGGGGAGTCTGGAAGCTGTATTGTTTCCTATAGAGCGGGGGTGGTTGCGTACCTTACGGCAACTGCTCTTGAATTGACCATTGGCCATCCGATCCCGGGTAAGAGGCGGGCAAAGGACGCCATGGTCCGCGATAGATTCGGTATATACCGTTTCACCGATTCGTAAGGGAGAGGATTGCGCAAGCGACCTCGAACTCGGAACCAATCCAGAGACCGGAGAAATCTGGTCACAATTGGTAGTTAGGGCGCGAGTGTCGGGCCCGCCAGGTAACAAAACTGGCTATCTTGCGGTAAGGCGTCGGTCTCTAACGGGTTGTGGCGTAGCTAGACGCTGGATTGTTTTGTCCAAAGTCTTCTACGCTCACTCCAGGGAGATAGAACGACTAATCGTTAAAACTCCCTGTGGTGACGGGCTCGCCCGTTGTAGTCGACAACTCAAGTTGTCTCCTATAGGTTTTACTACTAGCATTGCAGCAATACCCTAATAGTCATCCCTGTTATAGATGCAAAATGTTACTTCACTTATCGATTCGATATGGATAATGGAGTCTAGTAGAGTATCCTAATCTTACTCAGAATATTAAAAGGGAATGGCAAATGGTTAGACCTTATGACGTTTTTTTTTACACGACTGCCCAAGAAAAAAGGAGTGTAATGTGTTCAGGGTTCATCTATGTTTGTTTTCGGTTCTTTTATTTCACCATAACTTTTAAACTCTTGAACTAATTAAGAGGTGTGTAGTATTTTTTTTAAATAAATATATTTTTTTATATTAATTTTTTTAGGACCACATTTTAGGGCAATTTAGTGTTATTAGCATTTTACTAATACTTGTACATAATTAATAATATGAGAATGTAATATTAGAGTCCTGTCCATCCTAGAATGGGCTAGTCCCAGTTGGGTGACAGAATCAAATAAACAAAAGGTTAAGGTTTCGCCATTCGGTTCCTGTTATTTTTCTAAGTAACATCAATGTTTTATAGTAATTATTTATTAATAAATAAATTGTTAAATAAATAAATTAAATAAATAAATAATTAAAATCGTTATATCATCCCGAGTATCATAGGGTACCTTAACTGTCTAAATATCAAGTAAATAGTGGCCTAAATGTCCAAATATCAGTAAATTAATATAATATATGGTATTTAGCGACAAATGAAAGGTCTGATTGAGTACATTCCGGAAATATACATCTCTCTATATGGATACATATTCGTACATCAAACACAAATATTTCATAAAAACCCATATAAAAATAATTATAAGTACATAACTGAAATTTCTTATTTTAAGGTAGGTACCCAAATCCAACATCAATCAAGTATATTAGTATTTTATTAAATCTACCTTTCTCCGCAAAATGGGCAACACACTTATACTATTTAAGCCCCAGTGCCTATACCCCCAATGCTAGTCCCCCCCCCCCTTCCCCGTCCAACTTCCCAATGCTAGTTGTTAGTCTCAAAATGTGGCTACGATTCTCAACAAAAACTCCAACGTCAAATTTATTCACCATAATAAAGGTCCTTTAGCTCTTTGTTTGCACGTAACACGCGCTCCTCCCCCGCGTCTGATTCTTAACTTCTCCTCCTCCACGCTCAAAGCTTCAAACTTGATAAATATTTATCGCTCGTCGTGAGCTTTCGCAAGTTTCTTTATGTTTACCGCAGTGTGAAAGAAATACTCATATGCAGGTGCGATGATGATATAAACTTGGATTATGACATGTAGAGGGAGGGAGGGACACGTAAACCACCTGCGGGTGAGTATTTTTTTGGACATACTCGTATATTTTAGATATTACCGAAATGAGCAGTATACACACACACATCTTAGTGTACAGGCGTTATTGAAATCAGTCGGGAAAACGCGACATATTCGCCAGTAAAAATAAAATGACATATTCGCCATTGTTTGTTTTCTGTGATCGGTTATGAGCGTCGTAGTGCGTGAATTCCTTTCGTTTTCCTTTTGCGGTGTTGATATTCTTCCGTTGCGTGAATTGTTTCTGGTTCGTAAATGAGTTAGCGTTTGTAATTGTTGCTCTTGAAATGTGAAAGCATTAAGCCGATAGTGCCCTCTTAGTTGTTTGTCTATTCTGGACTCAATGCGTTTCTTCCGGATATGTGTGGGATGGTGCAGGTACCCAAACTGCATAGTTATCCCAGTGCGTTGTGACGTGCAGGTCACCAGTCTGCAATGACGTCATCAGTTGTGTCCGGTGAAGAGTTCGATGCGATTATATTGACTTCCAATGTGAGGATTTACCTGAAGGTGTATCAATAACATTTTCGTTTGTACATATCTTCAGGGTCTCAAATCGATGTAGCTATCGGATTCGTTTGCGTTCGTTAGTTTTTCCGAGATGTGTATTTTCTTTATTCCATAATGCGACGTTCGATAGTGTTGAAGTTCGTTGAGCTCGACCGTAGTTGTTTGCGTTTTAATCGTATGCGAAAGTATGAATCATTTAATCGTGTCTACTTTTGCATGTACTCGCTGTGTATATAGTAGGTATGTGTCATCTACTTGATATCAATAATTTTAATTTCTCGCAAGAGCGCGTCGCTCTAATATAATTCGATATGCGTTTGATGGTGGGAATGTGTCATCCACTGATTGTTTGCATTTTTGCATTTTATTGTAGTTGCATTGTTTAAGTTGTCGCTGTATTTAATCAGCTGTGCGGTCGGTCGGCTTCGTTATCTGCTGAGGTTGCAGTTTCGTTATCAGCTGTGCATGTCGCGTCGAGTCGAGTGAATTTTATTCGTTGGCTGCTATTTGTTTGTTGATCATTTTCCATGGAGAATGATTGTTTGATTGCGTTCCGTTGTTCGAAGTTAATTTGAGAGATGCTTTTAGTAGTTTCCGTTTCGTGTTCCGTTTGACGTTTTTAAATTTAATAAAGGAGAATTGGTAGTGCCCTTGTAGCGCTGTTTGCCTACTCGAATTCGTGCCTTTAGCCGGAAGTTGTGTCAGAGCCGCAGTTGACCAGACTGCGTGGCGATCCAACAGCTGTGGTATGCAGTTCATCACGCTGCAAGTGTACCACTAGCTTGATCCGGATGATTGTGTTGACTTCCATTTATTAGGATATGACTGAAATTGTAACAGAACGTTTTTTTGTCCTACAAAGTCAGTGTCGCAAATCTTATGTGCTATAATTTTCGTTGGCGTTGTATTGTTTTGTTTCCGAGCTGCCATATGTTTTCATTTGAATGCGTTGAGAAGCGTAGTTGGTTTCGAGTTTCGCCGTGTCGTTATGCATGTTTGTTTTTTACTTGCTAGGCATGAGCGATGTTGTGATGCATATTGTTGTTGAAAGTCATGCGTAGCAAGGATCATCCTCTTGTTTTTATTTTAGTGGTTGCCGCTCTAGTAGTTTTTTTAGTTCCTCCATCCGTTTCTGTAAACGTATTGAAATCTGTATGATTTCTTGGCGGAGTGCCATATCTCTTGCTTCCTCCATTGTATTGGATTTGAATTGTGCGACGTGGAAGCGGTGTGTCGTCGTCGTGCAGCGATTTGCTGGCGTGCGAAATTATATTTATGCGACGATTGCGTTTTTGGCTATGTGGCGATTCGATTGTTCGCGTTTGGAGAGTTGAATTATTTGAAGTGTCGGCGATACTTGCTGTGATTCGATGTATGTCGGCGAGCAGCTGTTGATTTTTGATGCGCGTGATCCTCTCGGAGTAGGCTTCGAGTGCTTAGGAGGTTTTTCTCAGACAGTATTACGGTACTGGAGATGTGCGACGTTTGCTACCTCTCCGACCAGGTTCGGGCCTGGGAGGTTTGTTCTCAGACAGTAACGGTTTACTGGAGATGTTCGCAACTGGCAATGTTGATGTGAGTTGAATGATGCGAAGGTGCGTTTTGAGATGCGAAGGTTGCGAAGTGCGTTATGTTCGAAGTCGGCGAAGGTGAGTTGAAGGTGCGTTGAAGGTGCGTGATGCGAAGTCGGTGTGTTGCCAATGTTGACGGTGCGTTTTGATGTTCAGACGTCGGTGTTGCCAATGTGATGTGAAGATGCGTTTTGATGCTCAGAAGTCGGTGGTGCCGATGAGAGTGAAGGTGCGTTTTAAAGTGTTCTACGTCGGGGGCACCAGTGTGAGTTGAAGGTGCGTGATCTTGAAGTCGGGGTCAACGGTGCGAGTTGACCGTGTTCTTCTCACGTCGGGTTCACCAGTGTGAGGGACCACCCCTCACTGGACTCCAATTGCTCGTGAGTCAGGAGGTGGTATCATCAGGGGGTTTTCTCCGTAGTGAAAGTCGTTCTTACTGATGCTGAAGTTATTTATTGAAGAACGTAGTTGATGATTGCCAGTCGTAACGCTTTCGAATAGTAAGTCGTGGCGCTGTTAGATAGTGAGTGCTCGAAGGTGAAGTCGCGGATGTGTGTCGAAGTATCAGGCGCGGCGAGAGATTTGAAGAATGATTGCGAGGTGATTGACCGGTGTGGCTGACTGCCAGAGGATGATCGCGAAGTATGAGCGCGGTAGACGGTCACTAGAGGATGATGGCGAGATATAAACGCGATAGGCGACCGTTCGAGGATGATAATTAATTTGTCAAATGTATGGGCTTATATACTATAGTGCATGAGCAATGCTTAGAGCGTGGGGGAAATAAGTGTGTGTTCGATTGAATGGATTAGAAGAAATTGATATGAGTCACCGGCTGTGTCTGCATTAATTTATTTATTTATTTATTTATTTATTTATTTATTTATTTATTTATTTATTTAACAGGGAAAACATACAGCGCTACAAAAAAATATTACAATTACATTACATACAATATTTCTGGCCGATGACATGCTTTCAACAATAGTTTTAGTTAGTTAAGTCTCCAATACGCACAGTGCATTCTGTGGGGGTTGGGAGGGGAAAAGGAAAGGAAAAGGAAGGAATGGGTGTTAATAGATTTTAAGTAATAATGTGCAGTACAAAAAATAAAAATTTGAAAAATTTGAAAAGTTAAGAAAATTAAGAAAAAATTACTCCATCATATAAACCTCAACGAACGAAAAACCAAGTAGTCCCTAAGACAATAGTATCCCATGAGAAATGTCTATGTCGCATTTTCGATTAATTTTAAGTATATGCTTTGCTTAAATTTATTCTCTTTCATGTTAAATAGGTCGATATTCTGGAAATGATTATCGTAAGTTGACATTAAGCGGTACATGATGGAATTCTGGGCATACCTAGTAGGGACGCGCGGGACTTCGAAGGTACGGGGAAAGCGAGCCACGCGTGGTGGAACGTGAAAAGTTAGATTATGTGTGAAATACGGGTTGTCCACGTTGTTATGGATAACTTTGTGTAATAATACCATGTCTGCCGTGGTACGGCGGTTCTCCAATGATGTAATATTGAAGTTATTCATCCTCTCCTCGTACGTGTTCAGTCCCAAGCATTGACGGTAGTTTAATTGTCTCATAAATCGTTTTTGGACGCTTTCTATTCTCTCCTTACATACATGATATTGCGGATTCCAGATCGGAGATGCAAACTCTAATACGCTTCGGATTTAGAATTACCGAAATTAGATGGAATTTAATGTCAGTTTACACGTGTAGAATTGAGTGTGTTTGCGATTATAGATTTCTAGAATCTAATGCTTTTGTTGACTTGATATGTAGGGTGAAGTTCCTACAAACTCAAAACAAGTCAAAGCTGACTTACAGCACTGTCATCGTGTAAATTTATTTCAAGTTAGTACAGCGCTGTCGCGTCAGTACTGACTTCAGTATTCCCGCTGTATATTTTGACGTCAGTCCGCTCCCCCCACCACTCGTGCCAGCGGTACTGAATCTGTATAAACACCCAAGTCAGTAGTTGGTCAGTCGCTGGCACTGCGTTGTAGGGTGAGGTCGCATCGTGTAGAAATTTAAACTAGCAATAATGATGCATTTTTCCCCACTGACTTTAATAGTGTGCGTACACCCTAAATAAATACCAGCAAATGATTGACTGCGTGTAAACAGTATGAGTCAGTTCCCGGCAACACACTGACTCAATGTAAATCTAGACTCAGTCAGTCAGTTATAGCCGAAGTGCTGGCACCGAGAACTGACTCATACCGTTTACACGCAGTCAGTCAGCCCTAGGTATTTGTTTAGGGTGTATGCACGTTATTTAAATCAGTCGGGAAAAATACGTCATTTTCGCCAGTTAAAATTTTCCAAACGACGGGACGTCATCCTTAAACGTAGTGCCAGCGACTGACCAACTACTGATATTGGCGTTTACACGTGGTCAGCGGGTGTGGTTGGTGAGAGGGGGGGAGGGGGGGTTTGAAATCAGCAATTACGCGACTGCGCTGTAATAATAATAAATGCATCAAATTTGAAATTATTAAAGTCGCGTTATAGTCACGGTTTTTTTAGTTTGGCATGAATTGCTTGATCCAGAAGTGGTTCTTGATACTCGACAGCTACAGACGGTCCGAACTTGCTGCAGCAACTGGTTTGTATATTTAGCAACGGTCTTCTCGGGAAATCTTCCTTTTAGGGGGTCTCTAGACGATCAAGCATGCTTGACAAGCATCGCGTCGCGGGCTGGGAAGGGATCGTAAACCGCAGGAAATATGCAAATATTGTTTTTAAATGTTTACCAAAAATGCCTATATTTGTAGATTTATACCAGGAAGTCACGTCATTCATCAATCAACTGCGTCTAATTAACGTGACTCCATAAAATATTTGCATATTACCTGCGGTTTACGATCCCCTCCCAGCCCGCGACGCAATGCTTGACAAGCACTCTTGATTGTCTAAAGAACCTCTTAGAGAGCGTTTAAAATGCTTGTAAAGCTCCCCCCCCCCCACCTTCGGCGTAATCTGTACTGACTTGAAATCAATTTACACGATGACATTACCGGGTCAGCGCTGACTTTTGACTCTGACAGCGTTTTGAGTTTAAAGTCAGTAACTGACTCAATGCAAATCAGTCTTTACTCTGAGATGTGATAACAGTTGATAAATCAATAGCAGTAATTTCCATAGATGGCATAGTAATATAACCTATATTATGACTTAAGTACATCAACATCTCACATTTTAAAAAGTATATATTACGAAGATTCGACCACATTCGAGAGCATTGAGTGAGCCATAAAATAGATGTTAAATATTAAATCTCGAATACTCTTAATAGTACATTGGTGTGCTTTGTAATCCTGCGTGTGACATAATAAAATTATAATGTCAGACGCGTAGTAATCCTACTAAATACGCTATAATAGGTTAATTCTATTAGCTTGACACATACTCATAAGTGTGTGGGCTGCAAATTAATATGTGCAAATACTCAACGGGTAGGCCACAGCAGGGTATTCTGGGAAAGAGGAGGCAGGGGACTTTGAGGAGCGGCGAAACTTAATGTAAACGCGCCCTAAGTTCTCCGTCTGCGGTCGCTTTGAGGACCATTAATTTGTGTTTTCATGAAAAACAGTCGGGCGAGAGCTGATTGCTAATCTACTTTTATCTCAGACAAGCTCAAAGACCAACTTCGTTCAACGTTCTCTCTCTCTCCCTGTCTCTCTCTCTCTCTCTCTCTCTCTCTCTCTCTCTCTCTCTCTCTCTCTCTCTCTCTCTCTCTCTCTCTCTCTCTCTCTCTCTCTCTCTCTCTGTGTTTTGGTAGACCCATCTGGCGGTAAATTTGACGCAAATTGATATTCAGTCACATTGATTTTATTACGCAGTCATATATGTGAGCCAAAGTAATCAATCAAAAGCATATCATCCAGTTAGAAATATCGAAATAAGTTTTAATAAAAAAATATTGATAATAATATCATATTGACTTCCTTTAGACTATGTATAAACATAGTCTAAAGGAAGATTTTATACAGGATTTTTATAAATTAAATTTTCTTTTTGTCATATTTGTACATAAATGATATCTATTGAAAAAATAAGTTTGAGCAGCATTGAGCGCACGGCGCTTTAATATTTTACCATGAGAAGATGGTAATTTTGTTTTTAGTCGAAGTTTTTAGAATATCTTCGAAAACATGAATAATTAACAGAAGAAGATGATCTTTGACGGTGTAACGGACTTTAAGTCCATTACATGCGATCAACAAATTCATCGATTTCCAGTGAAATCCACACACAATTCAGTTATTATTTTGACTCATACAGCTATGAATCAGCACGATGAAACAATACTTTTACTCGGAATATTTTAAATTGCATCATTTCACGGCCTATATAAACCGGCGAAAAAGCAACAAAATTATCATTCCTCGAGTGGTCATGTCTCCAGATAGCGACGGCACACTTCGGTGTCCCGGCTTCTCGGTCACATGTCATTCTCAGAGTGATCACCTTTCCCCAAGGTTGCGACGGCATATTCGGCACTCTCTCTTACGAGTTAGGTCAACGAATCCGGCTCCTTGGTTTCCTTTCCTCATTCTCCCTGAGTCTCGAAGCATCAGTCTGTAAACCCACAGACTCGAGCTGTGCCCAGTACAAGATACTAGGAGCACACATACAATCCTCATCCGTGTATCCTCGTAACCGTAGTCGCGCATCTATACACTCGCGTTAACGTAAACTATTCGGCAAGCGTTATAACTGGCAATATTCAAACCTTCGATCAATAAGTTCCTTCTACTTTACATCAAAACCGCCTTACAATACGGAGATAACTCGTAAGTTGATACCACCACCGGTAAATCGTCTAAGTAAAAAAGTCAGTTTTATGAAATACCTCGGTAAACCTTCTCAAATAAAATAACAAGGAAAGAAACATCGCAATCACCACAAATAAATACCTAACCATAGTGTATTTTGCGTTATGTGAAACCCTTAATAACTATGGTATAATTGGGTGGGGAGGGTGCTGCAAAACCCTCCTGACGCCACTTCTAACACCGCCAAAATGCATTTTAAAAATCATGCATCGCAAACCATATCAATATTCTTCTAATGAACTCTTTAAAGAGGCTCAAGTTTTATATGCTAGGTTATTATTTATTAAAACTGCACTACTTTGGGGTTTTCGTGGCCAAACAAAATAAATCTTTTATTATTACGCACACGAAATACACTAGAAAACTCCTGAGTGATAATTTGAATGTACCTAGGATGAAGACGACTTTCGGACAGTGACACTACTCTTTCATAGCTACAAGACTTTATAATAAATTAAGCAGTGACATGAAAACCAGCCCCTATTGTCATTTGTTTAAAAGCAAAATAAATAAATGGCTGTTGTAAGAAGAGCGTTTATCTATCCATGCCATGATCGATGTAGTAGAATAAGTTGAAGTTGACTTAACATATATTGTGTTTATATGTATGTATGTGTGTATATGTGTATTCTAATGTATTTAGTATTTCTATTTCCTATATAATATTGTATTTTTTATTATTTTTTTATTATTATATTATATATTTATTATTATATTATATATTTTTTTATTATTATTATTTTTATTGTGTTTGGTTGATTCACCTACCCTCGTTTTAAATGTAAAAATATAAATTGCTTGCCCGGGAACCGGTATATCCCAGTTGGGCAGCACTAGCCAGTGAATGAAAGAGGAAAGTTTTTGCCATTTGTTTTAATATTATACTTATTGTAAATGGTTAATTTGATAATTCCAATAAATAATAAATAAATAAATAAATAAAACCCTATTGCAATGCTGTTCGTTGTTTAATCTGTCCATAAACAAACGTTCTTATTTAATTCGCTGATCCGCAAAATTCTACCAGCGTTATCTCAAAAATCAATCCCCTCCACTTCCTTGCCCTCTTGAAAGGTGTCCATGTCATTATTGATTTATTTATCATTGATTATCTATATCGTATTCAATTGATCAACGTCGTACTATGATTCGGCAACCAGGATTTTACTACGAAACGTTCCTAAAATTGATTGTCATTATGTGCAATATTATTGATTAAATAAAATTGAATTGAATAAAATTAAATTCCTGGGGTGACTGGTTCGATAGTAATAGTTGACCACTATAAAGTAGAAACTTTAGATTGGTCAACAACTACGACGAAACCGCCACCCCAGGAAGTTATAATGACATTAGATCATTATCAACCATGGATAAAACGCAGAGACTAAGGGACAACACTGTCTACTGTTTAACAATACAATACAATACAATACAATCAACTACTCCAGTAGATAGGCATTCCTACACTTGGATGCGTCACAAAATTAAATGTAAAAAAATGTAATTATTAAAAACATAATTATCGTGATAGTTGTCATGGCTGTAATATTATATTCAATGTTACCTACATACAAATAATCAAAATATACTAATGTGATTTAAAAGTCAGGGAGAATAATATATTAAAATAGAAATCCAAATTCTATGTAGAATAATCAAAAAATATATATTTTGTTGGCAATACAGCAATATGCCTTCGTATTTTTTTTAAATGAATAGATGTATAATAAATTATATGAAAATTAGAATGTCAGCCATCATAATACCATTATGTTTAAAACTTTACGCATTTCTTTAATCATCAACATGGAAAATAAACTCAGAATTTTCAAACTCCCTTATACCATAAATTGGGTTTCTTACCAAATTATGTAAAATTATCTTTTTAAATTGGTCCTCTCCAAGGCTTTTCATTTGCTTTGAAATCTTATTATAGAAGGACAAATTTTGGTGAATAAAACTGTATCGCACTTTGCCAACCTAACTACGCCAACATGCCTGTGAGAATCCAACGCCTTAGCATGAGGCACTGGCTACTAAACCCAGAGGGTAGATTTCACGCCGTCACTGCTATATTAGGCCAGATTTCTCCGTCCCCCAGTCTGGTGGAATGTTCAAAGTCGCTTGCGCGGTCTTTACCTGATGTTAGCGGTAATTCAGTTTATCGCGGACCGTGTCGCCCTTTCCCCGACGTTCACACTGAATCGGGTGGCCAACATCTCATTTCAAGAGTAGCTGTCGTCACATCAACAACCACCATCGCTGCTTAGGAAACAACTAGAGCTGTCGACTACAACGGACGACCCCGTCACCTCAGGAAGTTTTAACGAAATTTGATCGTTCTGTCTCCCCTGAGGTGAGCGCAGAAGACTTAGGACAAAAACAGTTCACCGTCAAGCTCCGCCACATGCCCATAAGGGGCCAGCGCCTTATCTGCGAGATAGCCAGGTATGTTACGCAGCGGGCCGACACTCGCGCCGTTACTACCAGTTGCAACCAGATTACTCCGGTCTCCCGACTGGTTACGAGTTCGAGGTCGCTTGCGCGGTCCTCTCCCTTACGTAGCGGTGAAACAGTGTCTACCAAATCTATCGCAGACCACGGCATCTTTTGTTCGGCTGTTCAGCCGGAATCAGGTAGCCGATGGTCGTTTCAAGAGCAGTCGCCGTAAGGTGAACACCTACCCCCGCTCTATAGGAGACAGTACTGTTTTCAGACTCCCTCGTCTGTTGGTCAGAATGCACAATCGATTGTCTGACACCGCACATTGCGGAAACCTGGGGGAAACTAGCCCTTAGGACAGAGTCCTGCCCAGGCTCGCACTTTATTCGTGGAGGCCGCCGGATGGGTGTTGACCCGTGTGTGTGACCGACCCTGAACAAATGGGTTTTCGTGGCCAACTCCAATAGGGCCCGTTAGCTCACAAACAGACCATTTCTATACCCCCGGGTTATTCGCTGGAGTGTACAGTCGATTGGCTAAGGCCGCACGATATGTAAACCATCCAGCAGCGCCCCAGGTTTTCCTTAGAAGATCCGATCCAACTGACCACGACACAGCCGTAACAGGGGCAACAGAGTCTTTTGCAGTTTACTCCCTCTTCGAGGACGCTAGCGGATGCCATCATACGGTTAAACACCTTTAAGCATCAGTTGAGCAGAGGCTATGGCTCAAGCTGCATGGAAGCATTAGCTGCCACCGTTTTATACTAAGAAACCGCATTGCAACCAACTTAAAAACTGACCAATGTACTGATAGTCAAAGTGAGAGTAAATTTAGCCAGGGACAAATTAATTCTTTTCGCTTCTCCCTCGCCACGTCCACTCGCCGGCAAGCCTGTCCGCGCTTATACAGCATTAACTTTGTCTCGCTCCCGTTACTTTTTTTTGCCGCTCACTACAGATGGGAAGCCAAAATGTCTGGCAGAGCCTTGGCATGCATGCCATGGAGTAATTATATGACAGCCTTAGTAAGGCTGAGAAAGATAAAATTATGAAATATCTCGACAAAAAACTCATGAGCTTGATGGCATTTGAAGTGGTCGACAAGAACGGGCGAACCGGTCACCTCAGGAAGTTTTGACGAATAGTCGTTATATCTCCCGTGAAGTGAGCGCAGAAGACATGCCCGTAAGAGGCCAACGCCTTAACCGCGAGATAACTAGGTGTGTTACCCAGCGGGCGTAAGCCCGCTGGGTAACAAACCTGGTTATCTCGTGGTTAGTGTCACGCCCTTAATTCCAATTGCGACCAGATCCTACTCCGGTCTCTCGATTGGTTACGAGTTCGAGGTCGCTTGCGCGGTGCTCTCCCTTACGAAGCGGTGAAACGGTGTATAGCGAATCTATCGTGGACCACGGCATCCTTTGCCCGGCTGTTCACCCAGGATCGGGTAGCCGATAGCCGTCTCAAGAGCAGTCGCCCTAAGGTCCGCAACCACCCCCGCTATATAGGAAACAGTACTGCTTCCAGACTCCCCCGACTGTTAGTAAGAGTGCACAATCGATTGGCTTACGCCTCACGGTACGCAGACCGTCCAGGAGCACCAGCAGGTTGATTCCTAGGGGAAACTAGCCCTAAGGGCAGAGTCCTGCCCGGGCTCGCACTTCATGAGTGGAGGCCGCCGGATGGGTGTTGACCCGTGAATGTGACCAACCCTGAACAGAATGGATCTTCGTGGCCAACTCAGCAAGGGCCCATTATCTCCCAAGGTTTAACGACAGTGATATTTCTGTCTCCTGCAAGGTGAGCGTAGAAGACTTAAGGTCAAAACAATCCACCAGATGGTTGCTCCTAGCTCCGCCATGGCCCGACAAAATCCAACGCCTAACTCGAGACACTGAGATCACCCAGCGGGCCGTCTCGCCCCTGAACTACCAGTTGCGGCCAGATTTCTCCGGCCTTCCGACTGGTTACGGAACCTTCCCGCTCTATAGGAAACAAAGCCGTTTCTAGACTCCCCCGGTTATCTGTCGGAATGCTTATAGTTGATTGGCTGACGCCGCACGGCGCGCAAACCGTCTAGGAGCGCCCGAAGCAGGATTCACAGGAAAACCGGGCCGCAGGCACAAAGTCCTACCCGGGCTTGCACTTCTACTTAAAGGCTACCAGATGGGTCCTGAATTAGGGTGTCCCTAGCACATGGGTTATAATGGCCCAACTGCACTGGGCCTATTCGCTTCCATCTTACTGACATGTGGGGAACCCGTCGCTTCTATAGTACCAATAATTGTATCCGTGAACGGCTCTGTCCCAAAGAGACTCGCTAAATATCTAACGTGTCTGTCGCTCGGCAAAGGTTCAAACAGGTAATCGAACAGGCGGCAACACTAGCGCTAACAAGAATAGTGAGAATGTTTCTGCAATTTTATTACTTGGCCACTTAAGCCTGGTTCGATAATGTAGATCTTGCCTTGTTAGTGTAATCTCTCCTAAACTGCCAATTCTAATATTTTAATTAGAAATATAATTAGAAACAGAAATAGAAATAAGTTTAAATATCAAAGTTTATTTAATTCCAAAAACCCTGCAAGGGCATAGAAATTACAATTCATAGATATATTACTTATAATTCTTATTTTAATCATATATCTGGCAAAAAGAAAATTTAATCAAATAAATATCTGAATGCCAACGAACTATACAGAATTAACCATTACATTGGGCTCGATTGCGTTTCTTCGTGAACTAAAATCGGAAATAAGTCCGTGTGAACGAGACAGGACAATACGCTAGAGATGACCGGTTGTCACTTTTTCGCATTAAAACTGCCTGCCAAGGTCAAATCTTACACCGCACGAAATAGGCTCGAATTTATTCCGACGAGTATAAGTTCGGCAGGTAGTATTTATCGACGATCGTTCGTTCCATATTCCGCTCTAACGTATTGCTCTGTCTCGTTCGCTTGCACTAATTTTAGTTTTAATTCACAAAGAAACGCAATCGGGCCCATTGTCTGAATATTAAAACGAGATTCAAAATGAGAAGTAAGAAATATCTAAAACAAAAATACCAAATCCACCACAAGTTAACAGAAAAAATGTATAGAATTTAAAGAATCAATTTGAATAATCTTGCAGAAAAAATAAAATATTAAATAAACCAATAATCAAAAGTAAAAATATAAAAATAAAAGCAGTATTCCTAAATCGTGTTTCAAAATCAGAAAATAAATTGTCTATAAAATGAAATGATGAAAATAAAATTAAATTAAAAAAAAATACGTGTGGCACTCGGGGACTGCCGCGGTAAAACTATTGCATAGCATTTTTTAACAACTTATGCAATTATCAATATTTATTTATTTTATTTATTTTATTTTTTCTGATATCAGATAACTGCGCTCTATCGGAAAACGTTGAAATTATTCCTAATCATTTGCGGCTGCGGAAGCAAATGATTCGGAATAATTTAAACGTCTTCCGATATAGCGCCGCGCACGAATTTTTTATTCGATAAAGCAAAAAACCGGATATTATTCGAAAAAACTACTATTCGCAAGAAATCTTAGATATAAAGATAGATAATTAAATTATCTTTAAAATGGTGCAGGTTTCATAATAATACGCCAGATAGTATTTGCGTAGTAGTCGTTTTTGTGTTCGGTTAGACCTAATTTCACAAATTAATTACACTATGTAATATAAACAAAATCTAAAATATTCAAAGCTAAGAATATTAGGAAAATGTTCTTGTTTAACATATATTTTTTTCGAATCGTAAGCAGTACTCGTTTAGGCGTAATTATCAGTTTAAAATCATTAATTTTCGTTAAGAAATTTCTTCATTCGGTCGCCGCGCTGGCCTAGGCCCGCGATAAAAGCTATGCAATAGCAATAGAACAAATTTAAGTAGTCGATTGTGAACATAAAATTTTAAAAGTCTCTGACATATAAACATTTTTGTAACAAAAACTCTTTGGTTAGTTTTTTAAATAGTGCTGTTTGTATATATTTTTAATTCCTCTGGTAACCTGTTACAAAATGTTATGCTTCTGTATTGAGTTGTCCTTTGAAATTGCAACGTAGGTAGATAGAAATAAATGTATACATAGATTTGTGCCTTGTATTGTGGGAATGTATTTGGACCTGTTTTGTGATTTCCTTTATATTTATATAATTCGCACAGGCTTTCGTGAATAAGTATAGAATAAACGGTGGGGAAATAGTGGTTTGCAAGACTCTCTCATATTTAATCTGCGTATTGCTCTCAGGGCTCGTTTCTGTAAAATAAATATCTCTAGTGGCATAAATATCTCTATCTCTCGTTTCTGTAAATAAGTATCTAAGTGGCATTTGGACACAATAAAATCCCATATCTCAAGTAGGATTCAACCAGAGAATAGTATGCATGCACAACTTCCTTTTCGTCCAATATCATTCTTAATCTGGAGACCGCATAGCAGCTAAACATAATTTGGACTTAAGCTGATCTATAACGCTTTTCCATTACATATATTCAGCGATGTGAATTACTAGAAATTCAGTGGACTTGGTAATATAATTTGAAATAGAAATGGAATTGTAATTGTTAATAGAATAAAATAGAAATGGAATTGTAATAGGCTAATTGTTACTTAAGTTGTATTACTTATTTTAATTACTCTGACCCGCCTAGATACGGGACAGTTTAGTCCTAGTTAGGTGGGCAAATGAGTATTAGCTGCATTTCGGTGTTCAATTTTTCCGAGTTACTTATAACATTGATAACAAAGGGGCTAAATGTACAAAAATTAAATGAATAAAGTATTAAACCTTAAAAAAAATATATATATATATACCTCGAATAAGTAGTGTATGTATATTCGAGGTATATTTCTAATTATAATTGGTAATAAAAAAAGGGTGAAAGAAATATAATTAGAAATATATCTCGAATAAAAGGTGTATTAGATATTTCTTAATTCTAGAGCTGCATCAGCCGTTAAAAATATACAGACCACTCGGAGAATGTAAGCCATAAAACGTTTATCTTGAATGCTTGAATTGCTGGAAGTTACTCCAGGAGTATGAAAATAAACAACGAATGGATGAGGGCGCTTCATAACCGAGACTCTGACCTGAATAAATGAAAACTTGATAAGTTGGAATGTGTATAAAATAATATTTTTACTCCAAAAGGAAGGCAAAAGCAACTAATTACTTTATCGAGCTGGAACGTTTTCACATTGGAAAGACTGCAATGGATGTTGGATGCATTCATTTAATTTCAGACTATTGTACCGAGCGTCGTGTCGCCGATATAAAACAAAAGCTAGAACGGGCTATCATAATTGGACGCATATACAAAATTTCGTGTCTGTGCTGTTGACTGCCGATGAGTCCCCTTGTCGAGAGCCAACCCTGGGTGCAGCAGCCATGTCATGGTAAAACTTAGAACGGGCTATCATAACTGAATACGTACACAAAATTTCGTGTCAATGCTGTTAACCGTTGAGGAGTCCTCTTGTCGTGAGCCTGGATGTAGAATCAGGTCATGCTTGCCATTAAAAAATGCATTGTCATCGGAACTGAAACAACATGTAAATTTTCTACTTTTTATGATAATATTTGAGGAGCTCCCACAATTCCTCACGGATCTCATGATCAAAACAGGATTTTAATAAAAATGGGACCAATCTGGAAGAATATCCTTTTAAATAAAAAAAATAAATTACCAAATGGGTCCATGAATTATTTCCAAATGGGTTCTGAGATTAAAAACATTAAAAAAAACATCCTAACCTACAAAAAAAATACTACTCCTTTTTTTAAAGACAGTTAAAAACATAGTCATTGACGGGATACAATCATCAGGATCTTTTGTCGAAATAACAGTTCCACAGTGGTCAATGTAAGGCGCATTTATATTCTTTGTAAACATTATAGCTATCCACATTATAGCTAGCCCGCAACGAACGAGCAGCGTGAGCCCTCCTGAAGCCGTAATATCCCCCCCCCCCCCCTCGTAGCCGTTCTGGGGGGAGGTGGCAGGAGGTATCAACGTTGTAATTTAATATTGTGTACAGGAATACTAAGTCTGCCACCTGGCATCTTTTTCCAATGTTACAAATTTAAAGCTGCCATTCTTTCCGCGTAGCCAATTAGCTGATACAATAAATTTGAATGAATTTGAAGTCTACTTTAAGTTCAGTTCGGAAACTACCATAATTTTATTTTATTATATTTTATATTTATTTCAATATACAAGTCAATTAATATTTCTTTAAAATCTCACTTTCCATTCGATTACTGATAACCTGACGATTTTAAATAATATTCTAGTGCAAATTAAATAAAACACGAGACATAATAAAACGCGACGAAAATAAAAAAAATGAAACAAAAAATTTGGAAAAAAATAAAAAAAGAGACACTTAAATAAAAGAGATAGATAACAAAACACGTGTTGGATAGTAATCTTGTCATCCATTCTTTATATTACTCTGTGTTAAATCTAATTTTTATATTTTATTTATTATTCTGTGACTTCCTGACACGTGGGGTGATGTAGATTTTCTAGCTATGTAGATCTCATAGCTAGATTTTCTCCTACACAGATGCGTCTTTAAAGAGTTCAGCGCGTCTCCTACCTCTAGCAGCGCAGTTAGCTTTTTCTTAAGCTCGACTAAGTAAGTCGACTTCCGCGTTCTCCGCGGCTAATTTATGGATACGATTTGAATTTAAAAGTGAGAATGCAGGGCTGCGGGAAATTGCATCCGGCCGGCGGAGCAGCGCGCTTCAAGTTTCAGCAATTTCAGCCCCTGAAACCCCCTTTCGTCTCGGAATTAATTTCGACTCCAGCGCATGATTTATATGACGGCTAGCAACTTTATTCGCCGAGTTGCATTTCCCTTAGCATCTAAATTAATTAAATTTTTAGGCGATGAGTGAAGTTATTTCGTACTTCGCTATTTCTTTTATCATCTTCATGTCCTTTCTCATCAAAGAAGTCTGGATATCACCATAGCTACCTGCTCAGCTGATTAACCGGAACTCCTGATCGCACGAACATAATCTTGTTCTTTTCACGTATCTGACAAACGATACTCTAAGAAAATCTGACCGGAAGTTCTGTGAGAGCGGTGACAGCCCCCCTGACGACCATTATAGAAGGGTTATTGAATTGTTACATATCTATTTTATTGCCTTTTTTGGAAAAAAAATCTCAAATATTTAAGATTGTATTGCAACAAAAATATCCATCAAAGCTTACATCTAATATTAGCTAATCTAGTCTCATATAATACTAATCATCTAATATTTTCGAGGTACAGGAGCAAAAAAAATATATATAGTAATATGGAAGTCCAGTAATTATTACGACAATACTTTTCTTATAAATGTGACAAACTAATATATGTACGTTAACGGGTAATTAGATTTAAATGAAAATAAAGGTAAATAGAATTAAATGAAAATATAAATAAATGAGCAAGACTAGTGATGTTGAAGTTTTTTCATCATTTTTTTCATGTTTGCCCCTATAGGAGTGCATGTCATTGTCGTTCCATCTTTAATATGCTACAACAGACGATTTCGATTTTGGTTATTTAAAAAGTTTATTTTGGCACGAAGTTTCCTACACATATCAAATAATTGTGCACAATCACGTGTTTCTGGATGTTTCAGTTCTTTATATAATTTGAGCATATTCGTATTTCTCAAAGTGTTCATGTGACTGAGCATTTGTTGTTTAGGTCTATGATTTCGTTCACTATCTGCTTTTGCAAATGCAAACTATGCATTATAGCATTTTATAAAATCCAGAATTAATTTCTAAAAGTTTAAGTAATATTTCCATACATTTTTGAATAATTTGTAATAACCATATCATAGAGGGCTATGGCCCTATTTAATATTAGTTACAATATTCGCATCAATTTTCAGATCGGGCCGAACAAAGTTCAATTCTACGACCGCTGAACAAACCAGTGTCATTCTTGAATAAGAGCTAATGGGCCCTTACTGAGTGCGGCTGCAATTTATAGAGAACGCTTTTGAATTATTTAACGCCATTTGCACTCGGTAAACGGAACGTTGCATTAAACCAGGGCTGCGATGTGGTATCTAACGTTGAGCGGCAGAAGACGGCTGGCGGCTGGTCAATATTCGCGCTAGGTTCTAGGTACACGCTGCTAAGACTTTTTACAGAAATTTATATCCTTACTGCTTCTTCTCAACGGGAGCTAATGGGCCCTTGCTGAGTTGGCCACGAAGACCCATTCTGTTCAGGGTTGGTCACACTCACGGGTCAACACCCATCCGGCGGCCTCCTAAGGCCGGAGCCCGGGCAGGACTCTGGCCTTAGGGCTAGTTTTCCCTAGGAGTCAACCTTCTGGCGCTCCTGGACGGTCTGCGCACCGTGCGGCGTGAGCCAATCGATTGTGCACTCTGACTAACAGTCGGGGGAGTCTGAAAGCAGTACTGTTTCCTATAGAGCGGGGGTGGTTGCAGACCTTACAGCGACTGCTCTTGAAACGACCATCGGCTACCCGATGCTGGGTGAACAGCCAGGCAAAAGATGCCGTGATCCGCGATAGATTCGGGTTACATCGTTTCACCGTTTCGTAAGGGAGAGGACCGCGCAAGCGATTGTGAGCCCACTGGGTAACATACCTGGTTATCTCGCGGATAAGGTTTTGGCCTCTTGCGGGCATGTGGAGGAGCTTGACGGTGGACTGTTTTGTCCAAGTCTTCTGCGCTTACTTCACGGGAGATAGAACGACCAATCGTTAAAACTTCCTGAGGTGACGGGTTCGCCCGTTGTAGTTGACAACTCTATTTGTCATTCTTGAATTAAGATTCAGTTCCTTGAGTCCAAATACTGGTGAGCATTTGCTTGGATTTCTAGTGTGGTTATTGGCCGATTTTCTTATGATTTACTCCAGGAAAATACATAAACTTGTGAAAATAAATTAAATAGTCATTTTAATATTAATAAATTATAAAAAATCTTAATTTAATAATAGGTAATAGTGACAAGAATATTCAAGGATAATAATGAGAAGAGGCAAGTATTACCTATATGTAATATTAGAAACTGTAGGTATGTGTATTCATTTGTAGATATTTTTCCGGATGTCTTGTCTCAACCAGGAATCAATTTTGGATTTGAAAAAAGACTTAGGCAATTATATTTTTAACACGCTTTTATTAGGTCGACCTGTATGTAACTATGTAATGGAATCTAAGGTAACTAATTTAACCATCTTCCAAGGATCGTAGCGTCATGAAAATTGGCAGCTTTATGTAGTTCTGATGATAATACAATAATATGGTACTGTCGAACTGATCTGATGATGGAGTCGGAAGATATGAACTGGAAATTCATGATGGAACATCGTATCATAGCTGTGTTTGGACTTGTTAGAAAAGTCTTGGAATGAACTTTGACCACGATTAGGTTCCAAGGTCTGATGATGAAGCCGGAAGATAGGCACTGGCATTCCATGATGGAATATCGTATCATAGCCGTGTGTATGTGAATATCGTATCATAGCCCAAAAGCGTGTTTTTAGTGTTTTTTTTTTTTAAACTATTATTTTTTTTATTCTTCGTCTAGCATATCGACAGAGATTGAACATTGAAATGTTATATTGGCCTGCTCAATGATTGACTGAATATACGACTGACTATCTTATCACTCTCTCGATCTCTCTATAGAGATCCCTGACTACATCTCCAAAATCATAATTTCTTGGTTGTGTAAAATTCAACTAGAACCGGCCAATTCATAAAACGTAATTGGAAATCGCGCAAGTTCCCACCACCTGGGGAATAATTTATCCCAGTTAACACGTATTATACAGGCGTCGGAATACTCTCCTGTACAAATTGGCGCCGCTCTCCCAAACGGCTCCAAATAAATCATGAAAGTTGCTCCTGCCCTGTCTGTACCTACGCCTGCAACTTTTTGCCTCGCAGCGAATAATTCTGTTGGCTTTATTGCCGAGTGTACACGTTTCTGTTAATATTTTGGCAAGTCTTTTGCGGTATGAACCCCAATACAATTTGTACAAGCAACGAATTGAGCGTATTAAAAAAAAATCATAAGGCACTTGTGCTTTAACCCTTCCTATTTGAGTTAACCATTTTTGGTTAGACGCTTACAAATGCTAAAATTGTATCTAACCAATATTGGTTAGGGCGCTCCGCGCTGCGTAAAATGCCAACTTTTTAAATATTTATTCATTATTATCTTAATTGTTTGACGAGATAAGGTTATAATATTATAAATTTCAAATTTCAATGCGATCATTTTACAGTTATTCTTTTTACGATCCGTATAGTAGTTTAAAAGTTATGGTCGTTTTTCTCAAGGCCATCGACTTCACGCGCAAAAGTGTCCCGGGCAGAAGTGACGACTAAATTTTTACCCGCGATAGGAGGGGTTAAGGAAAATAAATCTGCTGAATCGTACAAGAACAGGTTAGATCTTTTTAAACTCGATAGTCTTGAAGATTTATTTATTTTATTTATTTATTTATTTTAACATAACATGCGAAATTCATAAAATGGTCATACCAAGTAACGGTGCGAAGTAAACGACGACCCACATTCACATGACCATGCCCAGCGCATGCCCAACTTAGGCCGAGTATAGCCTGTATCTGAGCATACGATTTATTTTCAGACTTGGGTGGAGAAGCATAGCTGACGTAGGACACATACACTTATACACACACATATACATATACACATATATACATATACATACATACACACATACACATATATATTACATTATGTTTATTATCTTATATCTCATTTATGCAGGTATATTATTTCTAAGAGATGATTCGCAGAAGATCATTCTCTGTCCTTAAACGACCTACAGGTATCCTCAAGAAGCCATTTTTTTATTTTTTTCATTGAATAAAAAGGTACATTAATTTTTTTATGTCGTCATCAAGACGGTTGAATATTTTGGGTGCGATAATGTTTAATTGCCTTTGGGCAAATGATGAATTAACTCGGGGAACGGCATAATTGAAGCCTGCAGATGCTCTTGTAGTTCTGTGATACTGGCTTCGTGGTCGTTTATCTAGGGTTCGATGGAAAAACATGAGTGACTGTTTCACAAACAGCTGGCGTATATCTAACACCTTACTTTCTTGGAAAAGCATGTTAGAATCATATCGTGGAGGCCTTCTATTGATTACCCTCAATAGAGAGAGATAGGCGTACTACTTGCGATATGATGTTTCTCTACAACGTAATAAATAATATTTTTGACAGTGCGTATCTGGTCGAAAAGATATCCATTCTGGCTCCTCCTCGCATTACTCGGAACCCGAATCTGTTTTATATTTATAAAGAGATATAACTCTAATTATACGAAGCATTCCCTAATAAACAAAGCTATGACAACGTATAACGATAGGTTCGGGTACATTGATATTTTTTCATCTTAATACGCCTGTATAATACGGAAACCATTAAAAAATCTTATCAGTCCTTGGTCCCCCGTATTTCATATAATGACTATTAATCGCTTGAACAGTTTATTTTTTGTAATTTTTTGTTTTTTAAAATATATCTTTGGTACAAAATAATTAATATTGTTTATAATCTCAATGTAAAATTTCATTTTCTTTTGTTTTTTGTTCTTTCTCTTTTTCTATAATATTGAATCACTGCTAAAAAATGTATATTTTAATTAAGTTATAATAACGGAGATATTTACACATTATAGATAGATAGTGTTAACATAATTATAACTAGTCATAGTTTTATTGTCATATTATGTATTTGTTATGTATAAACGCTGTTTGTTAATCAAATAAAATAAAACAAAATAAATAAAATGAGTCCTGATTTAAAAAATCTGTTGTTCCACCCCAAGACTTTCCCGAAGTAGACAGGAACTGATTTCTTCTGAATATTAATTTCACTAACAAACGATGATTATGGACACAAAAAAATCTCTTGCACAGTCTCTTCTCTTACCTTTTCTAGACTATGCAGATGTGGCTTATCTTGATTTATCAGAGAAACTGCTCAACAAACTTGAACGTTTGCAAAATGTATGCATACGATTCATCTTCGGTCTACGTAAGTATGATCACGTGTCCGAATATAGGGCACAGTTAAAGTGGTTGCCAGTACGCCAAAGAAGAAATGTTCATATACTTGCTGTCCTATATCGTGTACTCTCCCAATTAACACCATCCTATCTAACGAGCTTTTTGAACCACTAAGTTCCCACGGTCTCGTACTTCTGTCAGCCTCTGACAGTTTACTAAAAATTCCAGGTCATAATAGTGATTTCTATTCCTAACCTTTCTGTGTCCATGGTGCAAGACTCTGGAACGATCTCCCAGCAAACATACGAAACTCTGTTTATTGTGAGTTCAGTACAAAATTTCGATGTCATTTGGGCTGCTTTTTACTCTCTTAAACTTAAGGTTTTCGCATTGCCGTAGTTCTTACAGCTCGCTGTCTGTCTTCTGTTGCTTGACCAGTTCTAGGTAATCAAATGCAGCTAGGCAGTCTATTTCTGCGATTCTCGATAGTGCATCTGCGACTACGTTTTACTTCCCAGGGAGGTACTCGATTGCTATTGCAAATTGTGAGATGTATGATGTGTGCCATATGCGCATAGGTGTTTCGGTTGTTGAGTCGTTGAGTTTCTTGAGCGCGGTTATGAGTGGCTTATGGTCCGTAAAAACGGTTAATTGTCGTACTTTCACCATTTTCCGGAAGTGCCTTATTGCTAAATAGATAGCCAGCATATCTCTATCGTACGCAGCGTAGTTCTGCTGTGCCTTTGACATTGCTTTCGAATAAAAACCTAGTGGGATAAGAGCGTTCACAATACTTTTCTTTCTTGACGGTTGGTGGACTGGGAATGTAATTTGTTATGCCACGGATATTTTGGTAACTCTCCTGCGGTATGAGTCGCTATTAAAAAGTAGGTACAAAATATGTGTTTTCATTAATACATATATGTACAATATATGCCCATGGATGGACGCTTCGTGTTTTGCCACGCCGCGGTTATTTCTTGCATCTGATTTTGCTGCGCCAATATCCAAACTTTCCATTCCGTCGATAATAACGGATTAAAACGCTTTATTTTGGTTCAAACAGCTGAGCCATGATAGGAATAAGCTTTCCTACTCTCTCTCTACCATGCGGATGTCTCAACCGCATACACGGTTCCATATTGTATACTACAAGAATATACGTGATTCTCCGTCTTGATTCGAGTGCCTTGCATTTCTTCCAGTCACTTCGTATTTTATTACGCCGAAAATATTTGTTACATATCTTTACAATTTTGACGCACCGATATCCATCACTTTCGTCTTGATTTCTTTTCGTCTGCGCGGCTGCCGTGATGTGAAAAATAGCTCTCCATCTCTCTCCGCTGGGTAGGACGTCTCTCTCTCACTTTTTTCATTCACTCGTTAATATTCTACTTGTGAAAATATTGGGCTCTGTTTTAATGAAGATATGACGTAATTTTTGACAGTCTAGTAGTCAAATTTTTGACTACCTATTCATGTAAAGAGTAGTAATGAGACATAATACTGTTGGGAACTGAGCTATATGTAAACGGTGGCTGAGGTGAGGGGACCGGTGCACGCGGTGTCAGAAAAACACGAGTTCTTTTGTTAATGTACATACCTATACATATTATGTTGAGTAGCACAGGACGAGTGATGTCACAGCACTAATGTGTGTGGTGGGGAGATCAAACGCCAGTCCCCACACCTCAGCTACCGCTTACATTTAGCTCAGCCCCCAAATGAACCTAACACAAATATTTTCACATGACGAAAATGTAATTTGAAATAACAATATTTTTGCTTATCAGTTATCAATATACCTTCTGTCTTCAATGTGCCTGTATAGTTATCAATATACCAATATCAATATTCTTTTAATATTTTTTATATTTTCAAATAAGCCAGTTGGTAGGAATCCCTACTCTTGGTATAGTCAAATTGAATGATGTGGTATTATACTTTATGTGGTATAATAATTTTTTTTGATATCGACTATTTTTTTTTAATTGTAAAACAATTTTTATTTAAATTTATAATAAAGATTTAAGATCTTTTTAAAATAATCAATCAAATTAGATGAACACATTTAATTATTAGATAACATTCTAAGTTTTAAAAATGCGATTAATAAACGGCTATTGTAGTTGGGGCACTTTGGAACGGAGAGGGAACTGTCAATTGTGGTTTAAATTGTTCAAGTAGGAATTATTTATCTATTGCTATCATTATTATTCTTTTGTTATTATTATTAATACTAAAAAAATATTTGGTTGTAAATATATTGTGTATATACTACATAATATATATTTTAAAACTACTTTAAATCTAATCTCTAATTTCTAGTAAGAACCTTTTAACGTCAGTTCGCAATCTTAAATCTTAAATCACACATCTAGGCACAGGCGTAAGCCTAGTTAGATGTGTGACGTGCCGCAGATTGCATGGGATTGAGGTCAATCAACATGTCGCTTTATTTAACTAGATAGTAATTGTTTTTTATGTAACCTTAGCAAATATATGGAATATAAAATAAATAGATAAATAATAATAAATAAATAAGTTATATCAAGCGACGAAAATTATATTTAAAATCCGCCATATTTTATTTGTTCTAATTGTTTTATCTCGCGTAAAGCTGAGGTCGGCTAGCGCCAGATGTTACCCGTGTATCTATGTCAGTATTTAGCCGCGGCTGTGGGTTGTGTCTTCGCTTAGGCGCCGACGCGCGCTTTCGAACTTTTTCTCTGGATTTTCGCTAGGTGGCGTTGCGCTAAATGCCTTGTCTAAGCCTTGTCTGCTTACCGGGAATGTCTTACGGTGACACAATATTTTTTTTGCGGCGTAGCTTACGCGCCGTACGGTTGAAAAACCGTGCCGAGGACGAGTGGCCTAAGCACAGTAAATATATGAGCTATATTTACTGTGGCCTAAGTGACCAAGTGGCTAGTTGACCTTTCTCCGTACGCCTATATGTATGTATTCATTAGAGCCTATTTGCTTATTGCTGAGCTATCGCGGCACGCAGTAGCGAAGGAATTTAATATCGGCGAAGATGAGTGAGGCGAAAACAAAAATATTTTACGATTGTCGGTCGGCGGAGGCTGTAGGGTGTGGTCATGACCCATTTGACAGTCAACGAACATGCCGACCTTCCCGGAGACATTCCCCCTGCCGCATAACGACCCTATTTTTATTCCTTTACTGTTATTATGAATCCTTGATTCTTCGCCCATCTATATTCATGGAATGGCCCTGAGTTGAGTAATAGACAAGGCCTCGCGTAGGCAAGATTGTCCCGCGATAGCAAAGGTCAAACGGTAAGGTTCTATCAGAAATACCCCTATCTTTCATCGCAGTAAACAGATTACATAATCGAGATATACTAAATTTATAAACAATGCGATTGCAGCTTGCTTTAATTTAGATTACATAGTTTTATTATAAGTTTACCATGAATTCAGTGTAGTTTATTTTTACCTTTCCCAAATAATACGTAGTGTCTCATGAAGTATGTAAATAAGGAATTTAATAAAAAAAATAATTTGAGCTTGCACCGGGTCTCCACATTTTGAGAAGTAGCGTTGTAATTAAATTCCATAGGCATAACTGTCTACACAATCCACAACCGGACTGAAAGTGCGAGCATATAGGAAAGGTCGATGCTGAAAGGTACATTGGACTAATGATTGACAAGAAATTCATCAGGGAAGTGCACATTAATAACATATCCAATGACTTGAAAAAGATCCAATGACTTAACATAGACAAATAATTATAAAAATCTACAACTTAAAACACATTCTCAAATACAACCAGCTGAGAAGTCGGTATTTTGCCGTAGTCAATTGCTTACGGAATTAAAACATACGGCAACACTTTAAATCCTACCTATCGCGCATCACATCTCTACACCGTATTTTGAAAATTTTCAAACAATATTAGTCTTAAATTCAGACACGGCGAGATAGTACTTTTCAATTATTGTGGCGTGTATTATTTCTTTATAGAATGATACTTCAATATTTCGACTGACTGACGACGAATTTCGAATTTATGTGCAACATAGCACTACACAGATACAAAATGAACGGCTACTCGTCCCTCCTTTTCTTAACCTTTATGGGAAAGAAATATTAAATTACCTAATTCCTCATTTATTCAATAAAATTCCTCCAAATTTAGAAAATAATAAGAAATGTACGAAAAAACAAAAAAAAAGAATTAAAAATAGTTAGCTTTAAAATAAGCGAAAGTGAAACATGTGTGTAAGAGATGTACGTCCTCGAATAGAGACCACGCACCGGAAACGCAATGTCGCCCTCCAGCCTCGAATTATTAAAGATAGCGGGAAGCGACTAGATGAGAAAGATGAGGGACCGGAACCTTGGGAGAAGGCTATATCTACCAGTGAAGGGACACAAGCCGATAAGTAGTAAACGATAACTTTATCGAGTAAGAGAAAAACTGTTGACATATTTATCCCTCCCCCCCCCCCTCCCCCTACCTACCCAACTCTTTAGTAAATAGATGAATAAAAAAGGATTTTGAAGAAGAAGAAGTTACTGAAAGTGAACGACCTATTAAATTACTACCAAGAAAATCAAGAACCTATCTACCCAGCAAACACACTGGATTTCGATATACATATATAATAATAATAAACGCTTTTTCTGTAATTAAAAATTAGACACAAAATGGCAATCGTAATGCCACATCTCACAACTAACCTAATCACAGTGCAGTGGTACATGCGCGCGATGTGAATATAAAGATTAGCAAATTTGTCTACATAAAATAAGACAAACTAATATATCTGAATCTAATAATGCCCTAGGAGATCAAATTGAATAAGAAGGAGAGGGAAAGGGAAAAACTGGTTACTTCCTAGAAAAAAAATAATTTTTGAGGTGAGTCTTGAATAATTGTAAAAAAGACGAGTTTCGTATATTTCCTTGGACATATTATACAGAATCAAATATATGGAATACAGGGTGAGTTTTTAATTAATGACATCCTTTAAGTGGCTGAATCAACACGAGCAAATAGGCAACATTTGTTTTTTTTTAATGCAAAACACACAAAAAAATTGTTTTGAAAAAAATGCGTTTTTTTTCGAAAAGTTGACAGATAAATAATAGTTTGACAAACGTTGACAGCGTTGGGCCATCTAGCAATAGGTAAACTACCACGAATAAACAATATTTGCGATATTTGTTTTTTCGCGATATTTCAACTACCGGTAGATGGCGCATCACGCTCAAATCTTTTTATACTATTTTTCAAAACATTTTCGCCAAAAAAAATATTGAAAGCTGTTTGTTTGCTCGTGACTGATTCACCATTATTCAACGATGTTTGTAATTAAAAACTAACCCTGTATATAGGATATCTAGAATCAGAAGGTGATAGAAATTGCCAATAGATAGTCATCGCCAATAGAAATCGCCAAAAAAAGGAAAAACCTAATTCAAGAGGCTTATATATTGATAAATAAATAATTATTACTGCTAACAATATGATATCATTTTAATTTTAATTTTATCATGACTAACTTATTGATATGTCACCCCTTATGTATTTATTATCATTTTTTTTATTATTACTATTGGTGTTGTTATTTTTGGTATTTTCTTTAACTAAATTTATAAATTTAATAGACATATTATAACTATATATGCAGTTATACGTTAGTATGTTGCTATTTCATTATTAATGAAACATCTATAATACCTATATATTTACGTTATAATTATCATTAAGTTAAACATATATATTAATAATATTATGTATAAATATATATATAAATATGATATTACTCTTATATTACTATTATATTATCTATATTATGATTTTTTTAAGACACGGCTGCTATTAGACAAATTTACTGGACTACTGCCTCAATGCAGGTGGGCCTGTACCTTTTTTCATAATTTTTACCTTTAGCACCTAACTTATATCTACTTCACTACTAGTTTTAATCAATAGTTACATCACATTACATTTTCGTCGTGTCCAATTGACGGCTAAATACCGCTCTTGGACGTGTCAAAATAATTGGTTTAGGTAGTAAGTCTCGTTACTACTCTTTACTGAGCATACATATGTAGTTAAGAATTAAATACTAGATTGTCAAACTATAAATATAAGTAATCAAAATAGAAGCCTAATATTTGAAGTAGTTAGTAATTCGAAAAGATACGTAGTAACATTATTCATCCTAATATTCAAATTGTCAGTAAAATGTTAAATAATCAAATTAAAGCTACGTTATGCATTTTAAACTAAAAGTACAGATATAAGACCATCTAAAATAAACAGACAATAAGGCTTTACTTTTTTAAGTAATTTAAATGGGCACAATATTTGAAAAATCTTGGCCCTCAAATTTGGTCAGATTATAGAAAGGGTTGCCTATCAGCATCTCCTTGATATTTTTTTAGAATTGTATGTCCTCCAGCTGTTTAAATTTGGTAGGGATTAGATTATAGAATTTAATGCTAAGGTACAAGTAGCTTTTCTGTACTTTTACCAGTCGTATTCGAGGTACGCATGAAACGGTGCTACCGCGGGTATGATGCCAGTGAATGTCTGCATTAATTGCAGTTTCTGCGAGGTGCTGTCTAGCATACATTAAACACTGTTATATGAACGCCGAATACATAATCATTACCCTTGCCGTGCTGAAATATTCTTTGCATGAGGTCCTAGTCGTTACCTGATACATGCTGCGCAGTGCTCGGTTTTACAAAAGAAAGATTTAGTAATTGAATAATTTAATGTATCGGGTAAATAAATAAATAAATATAAATAGTAACAAATATATGGTCGTCATCGACAATAATATATATATTCACCCGGAAACACATTGTTTCATTCATCCACTCGCTTTAATTCCAATCCGTCACTAATCTATATCGATTATATTCGATTAAACTAATCACTAGGAGAGCGCCTATCAATTCCGAAGCGAATTCTCATGGTAATGGGTCGTCTCTCTCTCTCTGTGCTTTAATTAACACACTCGATACTGTCCCTCGTATAATTTAGATAGCAGCACTGTCAGCCCGAACGGGTCATTAGGCAGGGCGATAGATGGCGTAAGTGTCGCCGCATTGATCTCCAGCCGCGCGCTTAATTACGGACGGCGCGGCGGTTCGGGTCCCGGATAGGTTTGTGTCCTCGCTAATTTATTCCTGCCTAATCGGCCACGTGGAGTTCGAGCTATAGATAGGTTGTGCAGTATTGCGCCTAACTTGGCCTTCAGAATCGAATTAAACTAGGACGGATTCAAAGTTGTAATCTGTATGACATTACTGGTGATTGGTGAAGAATGATTATGGCGTGCCAAAGGTAGTAGGTACTTTCAGGACTGCTTTTATTTCATTTATATACCTTTTGCTGAAAATATATTCTTTTGTGCAAATCCTGTACTTACGGCTCAGTGCTCGGACAACTCAAGGACTAAAACAAACCATTTGAATGATTGAAGTAGCATGTCATGACTGATAATAGGAAAGACAAAATATATGAATTTCATCATAGATGGATAAAGTATACAAAGACTTGATTGACGGCTAATGCTACACAGCTCAGACAAATCGAAATGTTCCTGCCCACCTCTATAATGCGACTTAAGTAAGAAAGACTTATTACTTTAAGTAATAGTATATATTTAGTAAATAAATACTTATTGCAAGTGATAAATAGATACTCAAGACATTAGATAAACTTGATAATATGTTACTGCGCTGACTTAACCAAATTGTCCAAACTGCGTCATGGGTATGAAAATTGATTTACATTTTTAAGATCTTACGAGACATATTAATTTCAACTTTGCTAAATTCTATTATTACTTACGGACAGTGAAGCGCTATCGAATACAACGGGCGAACCCGTCACCTTAGGCTGTATAACGATATGAGATCGTTGTTTCAGCCGTAGAAGACTTAGATATATTACAAATCTACTGTCTAGCTAGGCCAACACGCCCGTCAGAGACCAACGCCTTACCGGGAAAGGTAAACAGCGGACAGCCGCGCCCCCTGTCTACCAGTTTGGAAGGATATATCCGTCTGGAATTAACCATCAGGATACCTTCTTCCTCCCGACTGGTTACAGGTTCGAGATCGCTTGCGCGGTCCTCTCCCTTACGTAGCAGTGATACGGTGTCTCCGAATCTATCGCGGTATCTTTTGCCCGGCTCTTCCATTGGAATCGTGTAGCCGAATGGTCGTTTCAATAGTATTTGCCGTAAGGTTAGTAACTATTCCTGCTCTATAAATAAATTAATAGTTTAAAAGAAAACACTAAAAACACGCTTTTATAAATGCAAGTAAAAACCACATCATCAGACCTTGAAACCTAATCGTGGTCAAAGTTCATTCCAAGACTTTTCTAACAAGTCCAAACACAGCTATGATACGATGTTCCATAATGAAGTTCAGAGTTCATATCTTCCGACTCCATCATCAGATCAGTTCGACAGTACCATATTATTGTATTGTCATCAGAACTACATAGAGCTGCCAATTTTCATGACGCTACGATCCTTGGAAGATGGTTAAATTAGTTACCTTAGATTCCATTACATAGTTACATACAGGTCGACCTAATAAAAGCGTGTTAAAAACAACACTGTTTCCAGACTCCCCCGGCGGTCAGTCTTAATGCATAATCGATTGGCTGACGCCGCACGGTGAGCAAACCGTCCAGGAGCGTTGACTCCTAGGGCTCGCACTTCTTCGTGGGCTCGCACTTCTGCTTGGAGGACTCGGGATGGTTGTTGATCCGTGCGTTTGGCCAACCCTTAACACATGGGTCTTAGTGGCCAAACTGCAACAGGGCCCATTAGCTCCCTTACTAACGGACATATAAGATAGCAAGGTGTAGCGGAGATGTCAGCCTTAGTTTTGTGGTGGTTTCCCTGCATGTACAAGCGAGGTTTGCTACTCATCCCCACTTACCTATTGTAGCTGTACATCGGACAATACATGTCCAAAAACGAATTGATTAAACAGCTTCATTAGGACGTTAGTGTTGTTGACGAGGTGTTTGCTGTCGATTAAAGTATTGGCGCAAGCTTCTCGTCAGAGCTGGCTGATTGTCATTGATGGCGATATCCCGACATTGGAGCTCGTGATACTTCAATAGGCATATTGGAGATTTTATAGGTATTCATTAACAGAAAATATGCTACTACTTTTGACACACTTATGCTCAGAGTAAACGTCGACGCCACTCTAACTATTTAATCTTAAGCTATTCAAAATTAAGACATTGAAAGGACTTCTTACTCTGTTAATCATTTTATTATTTCCTTTGTTTCAGAACGTGATGCTGAAGGAATCTCAAATAGACGATTACTCGAATTGGTAAATATTTTTAAAGAATAAATCAATTTATAATGTTCTTGCAATAGAGCATATAGTCCAGTAACCTAGTACACCATAAGTTACGTCAAGTGGGAGTAGTTGTTAGTCTCTTTTTTTCTTACAAGGGATGTACTTGACATGCAAAATATAAGTTTTCGACCTCAGCAGCCCTCCGGAACACTTTTAAATATGTCAAAAACTGCAAAATGTGTGCACTTATTTCGGATTCCTCCCATTTTGACAAAGAAGGAACATGTTTTCGACAAAAGCGAATCCATGTATTTTTAAACTACATTAAATTTTGCTATAATTTGATATAAAAATAGCATAGCTTTTTGGTATGCACATATCCAAAATTTTGTAAAATCTCCAAACTTAAAAATGTATGCTAATTTTCATGTTTCATCATTAAAAATTGTCTTTACATCTTCAATAACCTGGCATCAAGCCATAACATACATGTCATAACCTTCAATAACCTGTCATCATCTTCAATAACTTGTCAATCATCTTCAATAACCTAACATGAGTCAGCCAAGTAGACATTTATTCAGTTTAACATTTTAAGGAATGTGGTAGAGGAGAGGAAAGGGTGGGATGGGTGGAGGGAAATCACTGTTCACAAGCGACTAAAATTGAAACACATATTTATAAAACGTGTAGATGATGTTAATTTAAGTTGTTTTCACCTCTTGGAATAACCAGGGCCCAGGAATCTGACAAACCGTCTTTATCGTCCTCTATCATCTGAAATGAAATAAAAAATTGCATATTACAGTATGAGAGTTTACATCGATTTGTATATAATCTTCTTCTTATATATAAAAATGAATCGCCGTGCGTTAGTCTCGCAAGATCTAGAAAATGACTCGACCGATTTGAATTATTGTTTTTTTTGTTTTGTTTGCCTTGATTCAGGGGGGGGGTTTACAAAAAAAATATTTAGGAAAAATTAAAAGAAACAACTGAGAATCGAAAAAATCCAAATTGGTCATTTTGGGAAATAAGCCACTTTCAATAGATGGCGTTCGCGGCGATCCTATTGTTTGACAGCTGCGCCATCCATAACTGTTTTTCATTCCGTGCGATTGCGTAAAATTTCAAAAAGTCAAAAAGTAAAAAAAGTCAAAAAAGTCGAAAAAGTTAAAAAATGTCCGAAAAGTCGAAAATGCAAAAAAGTCGAAAAAGTCGGAAAAGTTGAAAAAGCAATTATATTTCATCATGTAAATTAAATACATTTGAATTTATTTTAATTACCAACGACTTTCATTTAATCACCAAACGAAACTCAAACCGTACATGATTCGATTTCAATTAATTGGATTTGGAAGGTTGATTAGGATCAATAAACGCTTATGAAGAGTTACAATCAAATCAATTTTAGGTGGTACGATGTTCACCGGGTCATCTAGTATAATAAAAAAATAGTTTTACATCGATTTGTCTGATTCGAGAAGCACGAATTTTTAATCAATCGATTCAACTTAACCAAATTATAAATCGACTCAACTCACTCAATTTCAAATTACATTTCTTAAATTGATGGCAGTCGAAGTTAAAACTTGGCTAATAGTTTAGTATTATTATAGTACTGGATCATTATTATTACTACTGGCTATACCATAGTACTGGATGGGTTGTACGTCTGAGTCTTCCTTAACAAAATTACTAACAGGTAATAAACTGAATGGCTCTAGTCCAGCCAATAAAAATCCCGACCCCTTTCAGAACATTGTGAGGTGTGACTGTAGCGCGAAGTTCCTCTTCAGCTTGCACTCTGAAGACGGTCTTGAGTTCGTCGCCCACCTTAGCAATTCTTTAATTTTGCTGGATCGTTGCTACGCGACCGTGGCGGCACTTTCCGGTCTGCTGTGTCTCTCTTCCGTACATTAAAACCGAGAACTTTTCTTTTCAAAGGTTTATTCTAAAACTGCGGGCGTACGCTGGTAAAACGCCGCCAAAATGCAATGTACCTAACACGTGCCCTTCGCTCGGGCCGTAAAAATGCAGACTGAAAATATTTTGCACAGCGCCCTCCGCGTCGACCGCGTCTATAGAGACGCTCTGTATTACATTGTACATATCGTACGCTAGCCTACATTATTTTAGCATATCGCAAATCTAATTTTAACAATATAACCATATTCTAACTTAATTAACGCTCGTGAAATAAACATAAGGTTTATTTCCTCTTATTAATCTACTCAGCGTTTACATACATACTCTAAATAAACAATTACACATTACATAATACTCGCAAAAGGACGATCGCCAGCATCTCATGCCAACACACATCCCTGCATAGGCACGCAACAGCCGTGTAATTCGATATTATGAGGGGTGCCGAAATTCGTAGAACTGCCCTCGCCCCAGTAGCCGGACCGCGTGGTACAGTGACCTTTATTCGGTGGTACAGTGACCTTAAATGGGAGAACCCGTCACTCCAGGCTGGAATGAACGTAGAAACTTAAGGACGATACAATCCACTGTCTAGCCAATCCACTGGGCCGCGAGAGTCCAACGCCTTGCCACGAGGCGACGGCTGGCTTACTAGCGGGCAGCCTAGTGCCCTCGTCTCTGATCGGATTGCTTCGTAATTATTACAGTTCGTAGTTATTATAAACCCTTTTTTTCATTTTTTGTCACGGGAGTGCAGCGTGTCTATCGACACTTCAATATCGGTCGACATGGTCAAGCAACGTCTTGCCTTACCACATTGACTTGGGTGAATAAATTTGAAGTAACTGGTAGCGCGTTAGACGAGAAGCTTTTGAACGCATCCTCGTCGTTCGGCGCGCCAGCAATCTCGCATTTTAGCTAAGAGGCCATCTGCCTAATTTAGTTTTAAAAAATAACCTTGTTTTACTTGGTTATATTTATAGATTCTGTATATAATATTTTGTTGAAACATTACAGTTTTATATAAATTAAAAAATATTAAAGGTGACATAGAAATTAAATGAACAAATTAATTATACTATGATTTAACCCTTGGAGTAAATGGGTATTTTCATTGATGCATCCGTCTCTTTTGCAGGATTTTCGGCGACATCGACCTTAAAGTACTATAACTACGAAACTACTACACCAATCATAAAAAGAACAACTGCACAATGATTGCATTGAAATTTCGAATATAGAATATTGAAATATCATTTTGTAAAACAATTAGATAATTATGAATAAATATGAGAACGTCAAAGAAGTGAAAAAAACGCGGAACCAGATCTGGTCGTATCATACTCAACGGATAATTGTTTCAGAACCAGATTTGGTCGTATCATACTCAACGGGTTAAACTTAAAATTTTATGGAGGTACTAGCTGACCCGTGCCCACTTCGTTGGGCGGTAAAACTTTTTACCTGTGATGAAATTATGAGTGTGGTTCAGTTAGTACTGAGTGCTATGATTTATTTCCTAACTGCCAAAAGAAGGGTTATATTTTTACTGCATATTTATGTATGTATTTGCATGCCAACTTGACTACATAACTGTTATTTGTGAGTGTCCTCTTGTGAGTGTCTTATTTGTGAGCGTATTATCTCTTTAACTATGTATGCAGTAAAAGGGAAAATTCTTTTGTTTTAAACACTTCAGACGATAAATTTACTTATTTTGATATGAATTCATAATTGTTGATAATATGACCAATAAACCTGACCTAACGATTTAAACTATTTTTTTAATATAAAATACTACTTTTTGTGACTTAAATATAAAAGTTCGACCTAAGCTGTCGCTGACTTTTTTGCAGGCATTATCAAGCTCTACAACTTTTCTCTAGAACATAATCATATATCTCTCATCGTTAAGGCAGCATTAGTTAGAAACGTTTTCGTTCTAACTAACGGTAACTAACTAATCGCTTATTCTCCGACTTACTTTGCAAATCCGACTAGCACGAAAAAGTCTTTTCATTTTTCGGATTACTATATAGCCTATGACACTCACAAATAACGTGGCTTTCTATTGCTAAAAGAATTTTCAAAATCGGGTCAGTAGATCCAGAGATTACTTCCTACAACCTCACAAACTTCACCTCTTTATAATATTTATAATATTAGTATAGATAAAAAGGTATAAAGAGGTTTAAATATAAGTTTAAAAAAATTAAACGCATGATAGGAGTAAGATAAAACCAAAATGTGACAATTGCTTTATATCTGATACATAACTGACCTCTCTTTAATTCCCTGAAATCGTATTAATATAATATGGGAAAATTACTTGGAATCGTTCGTACCTTTTTTTCTGTCAATTTGGCTAAACGCCACCGAGCGTCTTGTAAGTCAACCGTTCATTTGATTTGCTCTGAGGGTAAATCGCGTGACACACCAATTTGGTTAGGCTTTTGGATTCGTTTCCATTTTCACTTTGATGCCCGTAGAGTGGGGGGTGGGTACACGCCCCGAGCTGACTTGACCTAACTCGATTAACTTTGACCAATAGCACGCGCTCTTGACGCGTTCGTATATGTATCATCGACAGTCATTTTGACCGAAGAATTATTAATAATTGACATTGCACGCACTCACTGATTTTTGACACGCTTTTATTAGGTCGACCTGTATGTAACTAACTATGTAATGGAATCTAAGGTAACTAATTTAACCATCTTCCAAGGATCGTAGCGTCATGAAATTTGGTAGCTGTATGTAGTTCTGATGACAATACAATAATATAGTACTGTCGAACTGATCTGATGATGGAGTCGGAAGATATGAACTGGAACTTCGTTATGGAACATCGTATCATAGCTGTGTTTGGACTTGTTAGAAAAGTCTTGAAATGAACTTTGACCACGATTAGGTTTCAAGGTCTGATGATGAAGCCGGAAGATAGGCACTGGCATTCCATGATGGAATATCGTATCATAGCCGTGTGTATGTGAATATCGTACCATAGCCCAAAAGCGTGTTTTTAGTGTTTTTCACTTTTTTTTAAAAAACTATTAATTTATTAGTACATGACTTCAGGCCCGTTTATAACGGGCTGCTTTGAAGTTGATGTGAAGCAATATAAAGTGTGAATGGGGTGGAATGTTCGTACTGTTTCTAAGGCGGTTCCTAACAGCTCCGTGTAGCTTGGGCCTGATAACCTGTCTGTTACCTCAGGTCTGGTAAACTCACGGATCAGCTCCCATCCGGAAGCCTCCTTGAAGGGCGCCGGATGGGAACTACATGGCGCTGTAAGCCCAGTTGTGGATCGGACGCTCCAATCTGGGTAACCCGTCAAGCGAAACCAAGCGATTTGCGAAATGTGCGGCGTTATCCAATCGACTGTGCACTCTAGAGAATAACCGGGGGAGTCTCGAAACGTACGATTTCTAAGCAGCGGGCACGATTTCTAGCAGACATGTTGTCAGCTACCTTTGAAACGATGCTATAGCCCCCAGATCTCGTGCAATATTGACATACAAAGGGTGACACGGTCCGCAAAACCGCGAATTACCGCTAACATCAAGTAGAGGCAGCGCAAGCGACTTCGAATCTGGGACCAAACTGACGGATCAAGTAACCCGTCTGGTAGTAAGAGAGCGAGGTCAGCCCGCTGGGTTGCCTCTTAAGAGGTTGTCGATGTAGTTACTCAATTGGACACTTTGGGTCTGACAAACTAGAAAATGTCCCCTCCACTAAATTTCTCGGATTAGAAATTGATCAAAAATTACATTGGTCTGATCACTTAAATGATCTCAGTAAAAAATTGTGCAGTGCCATATTCGCTATTAGAAAAATAAGAAATTTATGCGGTTTTGAAGCCGCTAAATCGGTTTATTTCGCATATTTCCACTCCCTCATAACGTATGGCCTTCTGTTTTGGGGAATGGCACCAAACTCAACAAGAATTTTTCTCTCCAGAAAAGATCGGTACGCAGTTTATATAGAGTCTCTCCAAGAAGTTCTTGTAAGCCGCTGTTCGTAGAATCAGGAATCATGACTCTATTTTCTTCCTACATCTACCAAAATATTATGTACGCTCGTAGACACCTAGCAGAAGTTCCGGTGAATAGTGATTTTCATCATCACGATACGAGGAATAAATCCAATCTCCACATAAACCGACAGCGACTTAGCAAAGTGCGATACAGTTTTATTCACCAAAATTTGTCCTTCTATAATAAGATTTCAGAGAAAATGAAAAGCCTGGGAGAGGGCCAATTTAAAAAGATAATTATAAATAGTTTGGTAAGAAACCCAATTTATGGTATAAGGGAGTTTGAAAATTCCGAGTTTTTTTTCCATGTTGATAATTAGCAAAATTTGTAAAATTTTAAACATAACGGAATTGTGATAGCTGACATTCTAATTCTCATATAATTTAGTATACATCTATTTATGTTTGAAAAATACGAAGGCAAATTGCTGGATTGACAATAAAATTATTTTACGTTGATTATTCTACATAGAATTTTCATTTTTTTTATTTTTTTTTTATTTATTTATTTAAATCCAAAATAAAAATTTACATTGTTGACTTAAATAATACAGAGTAAAAAAGAGTAAATACTTAATCATTGTTTGCGAAGCAAAGAAAGTACAGATTTGATGTATTTTATCAGCTCCACTAGACTACAGTCTGTTCTGGAGTGATACCACTCTTATATTTGTTACATAGTACAAGTACACATTTTAATAAATTTTCGGTTAAAATAATTAAAAATTTTTAGCAACATCGTTAAGAAAATTTGAAGAAAAGACATCTAATTTTAGTTAGTAAAGGGGTAATAATAAAAGGATTAAAGGATAATTACCTACGTAGGCATTATAATAAATAGATATATTTATATATAAATACACACTCATACATATAAATATATATATACACATACACACACACATACATATATACAAAACGTATCTACCTATATTCAATATATAATTTATATATACTTACATAATAATATATAAATGAACAAAAATAAATAATTGCAAAAACTTTTTTTTTTATTATTATTTTAAGACACAATTTCCATGAGCTGCCTTTCGCATTCGCCTCTACTTTTTGCACGTAACCATTTTGTGACCTCAGCTTTGAAAGCGGTACTGGTTCTCAGCTTCTGCCCGTCGGCGAGTGTCGCAAGGAATGCATCATACATCCGAGGGGCTAGAAACAAATAATGTCTCTGGGCAAACCTTGTATTCGTCCGAATTTGCTTCTGGGTTTGCTTTTTTCTTGTGTCGTGTTGATCTTCGTGTTTCTTGTGTCGTGTTGCTGAAATGCCGATCTGTGTCGTGGTGAAAATAAGTGACAATCGATTTTATGTAAAGCTGACTGATATCAAGTATCTGGAAGTCATTGAAAAGTAAATCGGATGGGTTGCGATACGGTTTTCGGTTTATAACTCTCACTATTGCTTTTTGAGCTTTTATTAGTGGGTCTAAGTGCAGTTTAGCCGCACCGCCCCAACCAATATTGCCATACATCATCAGTGACTGTGCCAAAGCACAATATATGGATCTCAGAGTTTTTATATCAAGAACATTTCTGATACTACTGAAAATATATATTAGTTTACGGACTTTTTCTGCGACCTTTCCGATATGTATTTGCCACCGGAGATGTTTATCGACATGAACACCTAGGTACTTAACAAAAGGCACACGCTCAATTTTATTTCTAGAACAGTTACAATCAAGACTGTCGCATTCGTGTAGGACTAGGTTATAATTCTGTGGAGGTTGCTGACGAGCATCTATGCTGAAGGCTACAAGCTTAGTTTTATCCACGTTCAGCGTTAACAGATTATTAACAGTTGCATCCAAGTGTAGGAATGCCTATCTACTGGAGTAGTTGATTGTATTGTATTGTATTGTATTGTAACAGCATTAACGATAACAGATAACTTTTCACCGCGGCAGCTGCCTTGTTATATACACTTTCCCAACTATTCGATTCGAATATGAGGGCAGTATCGGCAGTATTTCTATTTTAATATATTATTCTCTCTTACTATTTATTGACATTAGTATATTTTGATTATTTGTAAGTAGGTAATAATATTAAATATAATATTGCAGCCATTACAACTATCATGATAGTTATGTTTTTAATAATTACATTTTAAGCATTTAATTTTGTGACGCATCCCAGTGTAGGAATGCCTATCTACTGGAGTAGTTGATTGTATTGTATTGTATTGTAATGACTTGCTGCCGCTGTAACTCCCTGGGGTGACCGATTCATCCGTTTTGTTTCATCGGACCTTGCTGGGTTGGCCACGAAGACCCATTTGTTCAGAGTCGGTCACACTCACGGATCAAAACCAATCCGGCGGCCTCCATGCATAAAGCGCGAGACCGGGTATGACTCTGGCCTTAGGGCTAGTTTCCCCTAGGAGTCAATCTTCTAGCGCTGCTGGACGGTCTGCGCACCGTGCGGCGTAAGACTAACAGTCGGGGGAGTCTGGAAACAGTACTGTTTTCTATAGAACGGGATTTCTATAGAGGGTGGTTGCTGACCTTATGGCGACTGCTCTTGAAACGACCATCGGCTACCCGATTCCGGGTGAACATTCGGGCAAAGGATGCCGTGGTCCGCGATAGATTCCGTTGACACCGTTTCACCGCTACGCAAGGAGAGGAACGCGCACGCGACTTCAAACTCGTAACCAGTCGAGAGACCGGAGTAATCTGGTCGCAACTAGAAGTAAGGGCGCGAGTATCCGCCCGCTGGGTAACATACCTGGCTATCTTGCGGATAAGACGTTGGCCTCTTACGGGCATGTGGCGGAGCTTGACGGTGGACTGTTTTATCCTCCTAAGTCTCCTGCGGTCACCTCATGGGAGACAGAACGATCATATTTTGTAAAACTTCCTGATGTGACGGGTCGACCTTTGGCTACCCGATCCTGGGTGAGCAGCCGGGCAAAGGATGCCGTGGTCTGCGATAGATTCGTTATACACCGTTTCACCGCTTCGTAAATGAGAGGACCGAGCAAGCGACCTCGAACTCGTAACCAATCGAGAGACCGGAGTAATCTGGTCGCAATTGGAAGCAAGGGCGTGAGTGTCAGCCCATTGGGTAACACTCCTGGCTATCTCGTGGTTAAATTGTTGTCCTCTTCCACCAATCCACCGCCAAACTGTGGCAGAGTTTGGCGGTGGATTGTTTTGTCCAAGTCTTCTGCATTCACTTCACGGGAGAGAGAACGACTACTCGTTAAAACTTCCTGAAGTGACGGGTTCGCCCGTTGTAGTTGACAACTCTATATCAGGTGTCGGGTTCGCCCGTTGTAGTTGACAGCTCTAGTTGTCTGTTTATGTGTATTTCTCCACGATAGCGCCCAGAACTTAATCTTGAAATTTGACGCACATTCATCATTCGGTCATGGCAAGAGTTCAAAGGGTTGTGGTTTAAATCGGTCCGCCAGGGGGCGCAATAGCCATATTTCTAGGAATCAATAGCGCCATCTCCAAATATTGGACATATAGACTTGAAGTTTGGTATACACGTGCCTTGTTGGGTCGAAACCAAAATGTGAAATTTCGGCTGGAATACCTCATATCCAAGCTACACTAACAATATTCAAATTTCGCAATAAATTTTATTCAAATACTAACAGAAACAAACCGCTCCGCCCGAGGCAATTGTAACGGAACCCGACCGGGTTCATTTGTCGGCCGAGAGAAGGCGCTCATGAATGTTATTTATGAAATTAATATTCAGATGAAATCAGTCATTGGCTACTTATCGGAAACGTCTTGAGTGACACAACCGTCTTTTATAAAGGTTCGAAATTGATATATAATAATTTGTCATTTCTGCGTTTATTAATCAAAATAAAATGTATATGGCATGAGGAATAAATTAAAATGATTTTCACTGCTCGCGGCTAGGGGCTCTCTAGACGATCAAGCATGCTTGACAAGCATCAAACAGGGAGGGAATAGTAAACCACTGGAAATATGCAAATATTTACCAAAAATATACAATTTTGTAGTTTATTCGTTAATTAGACGTAATTGATTGATGAATGACGTGACTCCCTGGTATAAAACTACAAAATTAGGCATTTTTGGTAAATATTAAAAACAATTATTTGCATATTTCCTGTGTTTTACGATCTTTCCCAGCCCGCGACGCGAAGCTTGACAAGCATGCTTGATCGTTTAGAGAGCCCTTTAAAAGCTGCCCATCGCGAGAGATACACATTTTCCTCAATTTCTTCCATGCTCTATATTCCCCTTTACCCCTTTTCCATGCTTCGCCGCAAGGTCATTTAGTGCAACATGCCTAATAGCTTTATCGGCTGGTCGCCCGTTTACAGCAAAGTGTTCCCTAGTGCCATATTACAGCTGTGACGGAGAGGCGAATACGGCTTGGCATGACAAGCTTTCAGAAGTTGTAAATTAAAAATCAGATGCACCGGCCGCTGTGACAAAGTGGTTTCCACTTAATTTATTCCGTCGCCTGCAAACAAAGAGCTTCTCTTGCGAACAAAGCTCCTAGGAATAATATAATTATGTACAAGCAATCTGTGCCCGCGGCCCAAAGCTCCTAGAAATAAAATAATAATGTACAAACAAGCTGTACCCGCGGCTCCATATGCGTCAATATCGACGTGCTGTTGCAAATTTTCTGTTTTTTTGCTAGTATTTATTGTGAAATTTCGCAATATCTTATTATTGCATTTGATCGCCAGGATTGTAATTCAATTCCGTTAATTTTACCCCAACAGAAAATGTTGACCCAGCCGAGAATCGAACCCGGAACCTCACAATATAACATCATGAGACTTAATCACTATGACACCGGGCAGTGAAATTTGTTATATCTATTATTTTTTCCTACTTATTTACATAGTGCATTAAACAAATAAGTGTAAAGCATATCAGAAGATATACAGTTGAGGACTGAGCTAAATGTAAGCGGTAGCTGAGGTGTGAGGACTTACGTTCGGTCTCCCCACCACAGACATTAATGCTGTGACATCACTCGCCCGGTGCCACTCGACAATAATAGGTATAGTAATAGGAACAGTAATAGGTACGCTAACTAAATAACGGGTATTCTACGAATGCCCGTCTCTGCACCTCAGCCACCGCTATGAATTTTCACAGCCTTATGTGACGAAGAGCAGTAGATTTCAATATAGGCAGAATAGAGTCTTCTAGCCTATGGAAATCGTACCATACAAGGTAGGTTAGGTTATATACCTTTGCATCACATAGGGTAGTTCTAATTTTTTTATATGTTGTATGGGATGAAGTAGTAATAAAAAATCAATTTTTCCACCTCGGAAACCTTCCGGATCATTGTTAAATTCTTGAAAATCCAATAAATTTTCCATTTTTTTTTCAGCTTTTGCCATTTTTTACCACCTTTGCTACATTTTTGCTAAATGATACTTCAATTTCTGTAACACTTACCAAAAATCAGACTTTTTTGTAATGACATTTCGCCTATATAATTGAAAACCTAATATTCATGATTGTTTTTCCTTCGGTGCTTTATTTTGTTATAGCATCAAAAATAAGAACAAGTGACCTAAAATATAAAAATAATTATACCGGTTTGTACCACGAAGCTCTACTCTACGCTCCTTGTAAAGCAGTCTAGACTTCGAATACACCGTTGCAATCTTGATGATGGGGTTGGATCGCCAGCACGTCTTGTACTTGCCCCAGTTTCATTGAGAAATGAACGACAGTTCACTTCATATCTTCATTGAGTGTCACTTTGCGCTGTTATTGACTGAATAAAACTAAGGCTTGTTGAAGCGTCCTTTAATCTTCATATGACCTTCGCAATCTAGTCAGCGCGCGAACCAAGCCGCATACACACTAACAGCCCATTCAAATAGGAACAAATTTCGACGTTTGACGGAAATAATTGGTAATAGCTTGAAATTTTGCATAGATGTTCTTTGATGCGTACTGTTAAACATACTAAAAATCTGTTGAGCTCGAGCAGCCATCTTGGAAAAATGGCGCCCCGGTTCAGTTTTTTGCTTATATCACGCTAACTTTAGCTATATCGGAACTATGCTTCATGTAAAAAATATAGCTAATAAAATTCTCTACCAAAAGTGTTATGTTCATTTTTACATATCATATATGAATCATATAAAAATAGCCTAATCAACTGACAACTGACAATCAAGCTGGGGAGTAAGTGCACCTTTTTGAATGGAACCCTACCTTTTGTTATTTAAGACTCATTTAGCACAATTATTTTTTAGATGTTTCTGAGTGAATTTAACCCGGGGGCCATCGGTGTCCACCGCGCAGGTGTCGGGGGGAGGGGGGGGGGGGGAAAGTTTGTTGCCGCCGCGCTTCACTATGAGCCCGATATCTCCCAAACTATATGTATTAGGGCAAGTGGGATATCATTTTCGGATAACTCAATGATGACGAATTCATTTTTGGAGGAAAAAAATATCTATTCGTGGAAAAAAAAACAAAACAAATTGGTTATATCCAAAAATCATTCAACTTTTTTTTACATATTCAAGGTGTAACTTTTAATTATAAGAGATATAGATGTATAAAAAATATATTCTAAAAGCCACACCTATTCTAGATTACAGCAATATACATCTTATTGGACAGCTATGGTAAAAAGTGACTAAATAGAATTAGAATTCATCGCATGGCGGAGCGGCGTATTTACGTTACTTTACCAGTCAAATAGGATCGAAGTTCGCCGTTCGACGGAATATATACAGCTTCCTCGTCATTTAATAGTAACTATATCGAGCGTCATTCAAGCGCATAATTCGTGAAATTTTTCCCTTCCCAAATTCCATTGACGTTCAATTTATTGCGAATTCCGCTCAAATACATGAATGATAGTTGAAAGACGGGTGTCGCCCAGTGGCGTCATCCGTCGCCAATATATTTTTTATTTGAAAAATAGTGTTTTGTTATTAATTATTATTTTAGCCTTTTGTGCCGGATCGTCTTACAAAGCAAATACTCATCGCACAGCTCTATAGCCTACGTAATGATTCAACTCCCGATTCCCTCTAGTCTCATCGCCTTTCTGTATCAGCTCAGCTATAGCCTCCGAGCTGCAACGCTTCGTGACGATTCTGCGCCGGCGCCGGACGAGCACAACCGCGCTCCTGGTCTAATACATTAGACGTTACAATTCAATAAATATTTTTAAATAGAGCATGAATCCACCCTTTAATACCGCTATAAGACAATCAACGTTTTTGTTTTTACAATTTTTTGTAGTAGAATGTTTACAACTCCGATATAATACTTCTGATGAGGATGAGTATTTCTTGAGTCATGGCCATTATGTTGAAACTGCTGGAACCGCCGTTAATGCTGAGGCTAATGTCGCCTGCTCTCTAATTGCGTATTCTCTACTAATTTTCTAGCAGTAGCATTGAACTGCAGGACATGTTGTGTCTTCATAGAAGTGTAACGGCCCTTAAG